>CAUYUJ010018402.1:132500-136226 GCA_963575745.1 Prorocentrum cordatum
CTGCTCCGAAGTGGTCTGGGGGCACACCGTGAGAGAATCCTTCACCAGGCCACACCGGCTTCTCGGCGCGGACCTGCTGATGAGCGTGGACAAAGCCGCCCTCAGAATAAACACCCCGAGAAGCACAGGCGTTCAGCAAACGCACCCAAGGAAGGAATCGGATAGAGCAGGGCTGTCTCGCAAACGCCTAGGGGCCCCTTAGTGTAAGCACAAATCGTGGGCGTCGGGGTGCTTTTTCTGCCTGCGAAATGGAGGACGAACCAATGCCGTCGAGACGGCGCTCCTGAGGCATGATGTGAAGAGGATGGCGGACGAGGGGAGGAAAGGGATTAGAAAGGAGGGCGATGTGGCGGGCGGGAGTGGACCGGGCGGGGCAAGGCGGACGACGACGACGACGACGACGACGACGACGACGACGACGACGACGACGACGACGACGACGACGACGACGACGGCGGCGGCGGCGGCGGCGGCGGCGGCGGCGACGGCGGCAGCGGCGGCGGCGGCGGCGGATGCGGCGGATGCGGCGGCGGCGGCGGGAAGCGGGAAATTGGAGCCCGTGGCAGTCGGAGACGCTGGCCAGCCGCGTGGCGATCGCTGCGCCCAGACTTCGGCCCATCAAGATGATGTCCGTGGCTGGGTGGCCTATGGCCTGGGGCGGGCCGGGGGCCTCAGCTCATCGTCGTCGGCGTAGCCTGCTCCCCGAACTCGTCCTCGCCCCCCCCCTCACACCCCCCCCCCCCCTTTTCCACCCTATTCCCCAACTCCGCCTGGATCTCATCCCCCGTAATCACCTCTTATCGTCACTCATCGCAGCGACCCACGACTCGCACCAATGTACTGCCCTTCATCACAATCCGTTCTCCAGCAGATCGCAAGAGCGGCGTGGGATTTCGCAACCTACAACGGCACCAGCCACGCGATCAGCCGGCGAAGGACGCAGGGACGGGATATTCAAAGCAGGCCAAGAAGGAAGTCGAGAACCTCGGGCCACCGCGCCACCAGGTACTAGCCAGGTTCATCGGAGCAGCGGCAGAGATGTAGCTCCCAGCGCAGCTGAAGATTGCGCTGCAGCAGATGATGGCATTCAGGGAGTTCATGACTGCGAGGAGTTCGGCGACATCTTCCCTTTCTTCAGGGTCCAGTCAGGATGCGCAGAGAAGAACGAGGCCTCAAAATGGAAGAGGCACATGATGATGAACCCGTTCGCCCCAAGCCCCTGGCTGTGCGCCGAGACGCGCAAGAGCTTGATCGAGAAGATGGATATCGAGCAGACGGCAGCAGTGGCGAAATCTGTGGAGAAAGGAGATATCGCGCCCCATAAAGCGGTGAGGGTCATCATGATGATGACCACGATTCAGATCGAAGCCAGTCATCCAAGGCAGCCCGCGGCAGTCGGCCCTCGAGCGCCAGGCTGCAGGCCATCTTGCGCAAGCGCTTGGGCAAAGAGGAGAAGTGAGTAGCAGCGCCCGCCGGTCAGAAAGCACACCGAGCATAGCCTTGCTCAGCCGAGCCCCCTCCTGAGACCTGGCCGCACCCACCCAAATCCCACCTCGGTGAGGTCCGAGCCATGGCCAAAGCAACCAATGTGACAGGAAAAAATTGAACTGAAATGGTAACCGTGAACTGGCGGCTCATGCAACCGAACCGCCAAAACCGGACAGGCTGAAACTGAACCGGCTGATTCGAATCGAACCGGCCGATCGAAACCAGCCCGAACGGTCAACGCGAACCTGTGGAACCGAACCGTTCAACCCGAACCGGTCGAGCCGGCCCAATGCTGGTGTGAGGGCCAGAAAGAGAGCTACTCGAGAGGCTAGGCAAACGAAAGTGCATTGGACAGCTTCAGTGCGGGCACGATTAGGGCAACTGTTCGGAGGTCCAGACGCTATCAGCTTGCTGTATTCAATTTGGGGGGCCGAGGGGATTCTGGGCCCAAGGCTTAGGTCGGGCCTGTCCCCCTACGGGGGGATTTTGGACGAAAACTATAACGTAGTCAACAAAATGCCCCACGATGGTCGCACAATGCCCCAAGAATCGTCCCCAGACTAGTTCGTGCCCGTTTTTTGAGATTCCTCCTGTAGACGGACAGGCCCGACTTACCCCTGCACACATTTGCCGAGATTGGACCGCTCCGGGGCCCAGGAGGGGCCCCAAGAGGGTCCGCTGGCCCATGGGCCCCCGCGGGCGCTCCTCGCGCTCCCCAACGCCTCACTGCCGGCACGTGCTCTGCACTTCAGGACGAACACCGGCTTCCTCGAACCTCCGCCGAGCGAGCTGCAGCTGCTGAGGCTCGGACCCGACCCAACCATCCATCCATCCATCCTCATTATCGCCACCCTCCTCCCACGACGCCGCCGTCCTCCCGCGCCATCACACACACACACACACCCGTCCCCGACCCATCTCGTCCTCCTTCTCCGCCTCCTTCTCCCCATCTCCTCCCCCTCCCCCTCCACATACCACTCTTCATCCTCCTGCTCCTCATCCTCCTCATCCTCCTCCCCATCTTCCTCTTCCTCCTCCTCCTCCTCCTCCTCCTCCTCCTCCTCCTCCTCCTCCTCACTCTTCCCATCCTCGTCAGCAATTGCACATGATGAATACTACTCTCATCTCTCCCCTGAATCTGTCCAGAAGGTGACTCGCGAATCTTGACCGCAAAATAAATCAAAAAAAGGTTGTTCATATAATTCGATGCGATCCGATTATGTTTCGGCACGTCGGTGTTACCGCTGCAGCGTGGGCCTCACTTCCAGATCGGCGCTCGTCAGAATGGCGTGCTGGCCCCAGTGCGCGCCATTTTTCTGGATCCGAGTCGTTCCTCATCGTTATCGACCCCCTCCTCTCCATTCCTCCGCCATCTCCTGGCCGTCCTGCTCATCTCGCTCCTTCTACTCCAATTCTGGCTGCTGCTCTTCGTCCTCGTCCTCCTCCTTCTTCCTCATACTCCTGTCCCTCCTGCCCAGCTCCCTCTCTCCGCTTGCGCAACACACGATGAGGTCTCGTTTGGGATTTTTTCAGGTCCGCGATGGCACGCGCCCGCGAGTAAAGAAACAGCAGCGCAAGGGGAAGGGTTGGGTGGGAGGGGCAGGATGTCAGATATGGCGCGAGCGAGCCAAGCTTGCCCTGCTCCTCATCCCCATCATCCCGCGCCCCTCATCCTCCTCCACTGGGGGGACACAAAGGTACCCGATGCCGCTGCTCCACGGACCTCTCCGGGGGCGTCCGACCAGGACTTGCGGCATACCTGGCCGTGGCGACGAGGGCAGGGCAGCAGTATGAATAGGTCGGGCATGTCCCCCTACAGGCGGATTTGGGGGGAAGCATAAGCGATGGTCAACAGTGGCCAAACAATGCTCAAAAAATCGTCCCCAGACTATTGTTCAACTATGTTTCATGTTCCCTCCTGTAGAGGAACACGCCCGTCTGAACAGTATAAAGCTCCTCCTCCGCCCCTCGCAGCCGACCTTGCCCCCCTCCCCATCCGGCCTCGGTGACGAAGCGGTAGGCGGACCGAGCCGCTCTCCAGAGAGCCTCCGCCCCGCGAGGTGTGCGGCGAGGGGGGCGTGATCGCTGCGTGCGCTCGCGGGGGGGCGAGGGGGAGGAGGGGGAGGAGGAGGGGGAGGAGCAGGAGGAGGAGGAGGAGAAGGAAGAGGAGGAGGAGAACGAGGAAGAGGAGAGGAAGGAGGAGGAGGAGGAGGAGAGGGAGGAGAAGGAGGAGGAGGA
>CAUYUJ010018402.1:137073-176343 GCA_963575745.1 Prorocentrum cordatum
ACTACTACTACTACTATTACTACTACTACTACTAATACTACTACTACTACTACTACTACTACTACTACTACTACTACTACTACTCTAACTACGACTACTACTACTACTACTACTACTACTAATACTACTACTACTACTACTACTACTACTACTACTACTACTACTACTACTACTACTACTACTACTACTACTACTACTACTACTACTTCTACTACTACTACTACTACTACTACTACTACTACTACTACTACTACTACTACTACTACTACTACTACTACTACTACTACTACTACTACTACTACTACTACTACTACTACTACTACTACTACTACTACTACTACTACTACTACTACTACTACTACTACTACTACTACTACTACTACTACTACGAACGACCAAAGGCGCTGGCCGACAGGCACCAGTCCGTAAGATGGCCCAGAGATGACCACTAAGAAAGACGCTCCAAGCCACAGGCACGAAGGGCGGCCCAAAGATGCCCACAAGCCAGCCCCAAGAGGAGCCGAAAACACAGATATTGTCTGAAGACAGCCCCCGAGAGGCCACAGTAAGCCCCTCCTCAAGAGTCCCCAAAATGCGCCGACAGCCCGCGAAGGGGCTTAACACATTTCCTGCTCGTGTTTTCGGGTGTCGAATGGTGAAGCGCGGGTGGGAGCATATTCCATGAATGCTGCAGTCGCTGACCCAAGCAACAGCTTCTCCTCAATTCGAGCTTCACACGACAACTTGGGGAAACTACGACCATCCAAGAGCTTCCCTATGCCCACGAGCATACAGGCAGAAGGCAATCATGATACGATGCGGGCTGGCAGAGTGCGCGAAGCGGTCTGCCGCCGCACCAGGGAACGACGTGTGAGATACCTGCCGCAAGGTTCTGCCCGGAATGGCCTTCCTCAACTCTCTAGTCTACATACTTGTATTTTTTCAGGGCCTCGAAGTCTACACCACGTTGTCTGGCCGGCCAAGGAGCTCGGTGTATAGACGTCCCAGCATCCAAGGCTGTGAGACGCCAGAGAAGCTGTATTTATACCGAGCTTCTTCGCCAAGACGGGTGGCTCCGCGGCCGACCAAAGCATGTGGAGAAGACAACAAGCCCCCCGATTGTATTTACCAATTCCTCTGAATTCAAGGAAGAGTCCAGTTCTATATGATTCGAGATAACGCCTGTGACCGGCCCCGCACCCCCCCCCCCGGCCACATCACGATTCGCGCCAGCGCCGTCTGGATGAGCCATGTTGTAGGCATCGCCACACGGCACAGGCGGGAATCGTGTCGGGAACCTTCTGACCCGGGTGAATCCAGACCCGGGTCAGTCAGGCCTTGCAGGCTCCTGCAGAAGCTTTCACCCAAGCCCAGGTCAATGCCACCCTGGCGCTGCGAGGTTCTGCAAGATCCGGCGGTCTGACCCACCCCCGCTTGCATGAACCCCCATATCTCTTGAGCCCCGATCGTGACGTGACCAGCCCCCGCCGGTCACGCCCGTCATCTACCTGCCTGGAACATCTTCCTATCCCTACGTTGGGCATCGCCTCATCACGATGGCGGTCTTAGGGATTTCCTCGGTTTCTGGGGGTGTATCCCTAAGGGATAGGTTCGAGGCTGGTGAGTTATCGCCAGGGGACACAGGAATCGGTCGCCCAGTCCTCTGGAGCCCGGGCACGCCTCCCGGTCCAGCATCTCGCCCTCAGACCTGGCCGGCTCTCCGCCGCCCGAATCGTCGGCGGCGTGCCCAGAGGGGGAAGGCAAACAAGGGGGGGGTTCTCGGACTGCTCGGAAGGCCTCCGGCCTTCTGACAGGTCTCCGAGGCCTCCTCCGAAGACAGAGGCGGCTTCTCAGATGACTACCTACCAGACCACCCCAACCCAACCCGAAGACCCGAATTTCGGGTTGGGGGGGGTAAGGGTTCCACATGTGTTTTTCCGATGTTTCCCGACCCCCCCCCCACTGGAAATCGAGGGTAAATCTGAGCCTTCGGGTTGGGTTGGGGTGGTTTGGTGGGTGGTGATCAGAGGGCTGGAGGGCTTCTGAGGAAACATGCTGCCATCTCGAAGGCCCGCCCCGCCCCCTCTCTCTTCACCCCTGGACGCGCCGCCGAAGATCAGGAACGCTTGCGCACGGGGCGCTTCCAGACGCCCCTGGACGCCGTCGGGGAGCCCTCCGGAGGGCCAAAAATTGGGGGCCTCCCGAAGCCTTCTGACGCACTCTGGGCTCCTCCTTGGGGCTCTCCTCGACCACTTTGGGGCCGCCGTCCTTCTCTTGCTCCTCCTCCTCCTCCTCATCTTCGTCCTCCCTTGTGCCTCCTCCCTCCGTCAGATCCCACTTTCTGCCTCCCTCCTCCTGCGTTCCTCCTCCCTCCTCCCTCCTCCTCACCTCATGCCAAGCCACGCCGGTTCTGATTACCCCCGGCGGGGCCCGAGAGGAGCCTCCTCCGAGCAGCGGCCAGGGCTGATGCCGTAGCCAGGGTACTCCACGAGCAGCACGTGCACCTCTGTTCACTCCTCCCTCGTCCCCCCACCCCCCCGCCGTGGGATCGAGGAGACAGAAAGAGGGACGAGGGAGGAGAGAGGAGAGAGAAAAAGACGAAGCGAATATGGAAACGGCGGAAGGGGAGGGATGGAGGGGGAGAAGATAGGGGAGACGGAGGAAGGGGAGGAGGGAAGGGAATTCAGAGGATATCGGGGCTCCTGGGATTCTAGAGGGGTCCTCCTCATCCTACTCTCCCCTCCTTTCCTCACAGTGGTCAAAATACCATGGTTGCGGTTCTTACTAAATATACCGTTGGTGTGGCCAATCGGACTGATAGTCCTATTACTATTACGTTGCAACACCATCATCACTACCGACGCCATCGCCATCACCATCATACATAGAAGTACAATCATACACATGACCGCCAGCATGTTCACCGCCACCAGCATAACATCATCGTCGTCATCCCCATCGTGACCATCGTCGTCACCAAAATCGTATCGAAACTCGCCATCCTCATAAAACCACAATCACGATCACAATCAATGACAACACCTCCGCCCCGCTACAGCACCGGACTGCTGTTACTGCTGCTGATGCTACTGCTGCTACTGCCACGAGCTCTACGACAACTTATACTGGGGGAGACTGGGGGAGAGGGACGAAAATAATGAGAAAACAACTTTATCCTCACGACGAACTCGACCATATGCATTTGTGAGTACCGCGTTGTGGCCATCGCGTTCGATGGTGCTCCCAATGGGGCCACGAAACGTGTGAGGAAGGTGCCGAAATTAATGGGGCAATGCATGCGAACTGCGCCACGGAGGTCTTAGATAGACCTCCCGATGGGGCCACGAAACGCATGAGGAGTGAGCCGAAATGGGTGGGAAACCGCATACAAACTCTGCGCCACGGAGGCACTCGGTGGAGCCCCCTTTATGGGGCCACGAAACGTGTGAGGAGTGTGCCGAAGCGGACTTGACGCCCACATGCGAACTGCGCCGCGAGGGCACTCGGTGGAGCTCCCGATGGGGCCACGAAGCGTGTGAGGCTGGTGCCGAAGCGGGCGTGACGCCCACATGCGAACTGCGCCACGGGAGCCTTAGGTGAAGCCCCCTAGGGAGCCACGAAGCGTTTGAGCCGTGTGCCGAAGAGGAAGTGACGCCCACATGCGAACTGCACCACAATGGCACGCGGTGGAACTCCCTGTCTGTGGAGCCGTGAAACGTTTGAGGGGTTTGCCGAAATGGGAGTGACGCCTACATGCGAACTGCACCATGGGGGCACTCGGTGGAGCTAACCATGGAGCCACGAAACGTGTGAGGCGTGTGCCAAAGCGGGCGTGACGCCCACATGCGAGCTGCGCCACGGGGACCTTATAAAGAACTCCCTATGAGGGGCCACGAAACGTGTAAGGGGTGTGCCGAAACGTTCGTGCCGCCCAAATGCGAACTGCACCACAATAACACTCGGTGGAACTCCCTGCCTGTGGAGCCAAAACGTGTGAGGAATGTGCCGAAACGGGGGCGACGCCCACATGCGAACAGTGCCACGGAAACCCTGCATGGAGCCCTCTATGGGCATAGCCCATGGGGCCGCGAAACGTGTGTGAGGGGTGTGCCAGCGACCATACTGTTGGTGATGGTGATGATGCCGCCGATGACCATGATGTGATAATGATGCTGGTGTTGATGTTGTTGTTGATGATGATGATAATGATGATGATGGTGATGCTGGTGATGGTGATGCTGATGAAGATGAAGATGATGGGGGTGATGATGGCGATGGTGGTGATGAAGGTGACGGCAACGATGACGATCGATGGTAATGTCGCGAAATATGATGTTGGTGACGATGATAATGGTAACGATAAAGATGATGATGATGATGATGATGGTGATGATGATGATGACGATGATCTGTATGTTGATGCTGATGCTGATGTTGAGGCTGATGGCAATCATGGTGATAACGGTGGTGGTGATGATGCTGATGATGATGGCGATAATGACGCCGATGACGATGATGATGATGAGCAGCATGATGATGATGATGCTGATGATGATGATGATGATGATGATGTTGCCGATGGTGATGGTGAGGATGATACGTGTGACGAGGATAATGATAGTGGTGTTGATAATGCGTTAATGATACTGGTGGTAATGGTAAAGAAGAACAGGTTGATGATGATGGTGACGCTGATGCATGCGGTGATGGCGGATATGATCATGACCATGATGATGAATGGTGGCGATAAGAATGATGATGAAGAAGAAGAAGATGATGATGATGATGAATATGATGATACTGATGATGATGAGCATGATGATTAGTAGGATAGTGATGATGATGAGGAGGATGCTGGTGATGCTCATGGTGATAGTGATGGTGATGGGGATGGTGGGTTATGGATGACAGATGATGGACGCTACTGGTGATGACGATGATGATGATGGATGATGGATGATGGATGACGGTTGGGAAAATAGACAGACCGACCGACAGGCAGCCAGGCTGACAGACACACCGATATTCAGAGAAATCCCGTTCCTCCTGCATCGACCTCCTCTTCCTCCTCTTTCCCCTCCTCCCGCGCTCCTCCTCCGCTCCCTCTCCTGCTTTTCCCTCCGCCGTCCTGGGGACACATCGGAAAAATGTTCACCTCCCAACAGGCACAGAGCGCCGTGAACGGAAGAAACGGCACCTCAGCCGTGCCGAACGCGCGCTGTGCGTGCTCGCACGCTGCGCGCGCTGGTGTGGCTTCCTTTCCTCCACCACCCTCCCCCAGCTCACCCACGCCCCAATGCCGCCCAACTCGTGCATCTGCTTATGGAGGAGCCATTGGCACTGAACATAGATCCCCCCCACCGTCCTTCCCCTCCTCCATCCTGGCCTCCTTCCCGACCGGCCTTCCGAGAAGCTTTCTAAGCCTTCCCAGAAGACAGAAAACACCTCTTAGAAGGCGCGAGGGCTTCTGAGAAGTCCCGCCGCCTTCTGAGAAGGCCTTCTCCTTCTCATTTCCCCCCCTCGCTCGCCGCCGATCCCACTCCCCCTCCGTCCCCCCCCTTACTCAAACCTCTAGCCCCGCCCCCTCCTCCCGTCATCGTCCACATCCCCGTCCTGATCTGACGACGACCCTCGTGCCCTTCACAAGGACGCGGGCGCGCGCGAGACCAGCCCAGCGCCATAGGAGGTCCTAGAGCGCCCGTCCTCCTCCGACGGCGACAGCTGCGACGGGGACGACGACGACGCCGACGACGACGACGACCACCACCACCACCACGACGACGACGGCGGCGGCGACGGCGGCGGCGGCGAGGACGAGGACGACGACGGCGGCGACGAGCAGCCCGGGCACCTCCAGCGAGGAGCGCACGTCGCAGCCGAACTGGTAGCACCAGCCCACGTCCTGGCGGGGCGAAGGGCCGGAGCGGACGACAGCAGGGGCTAGGATTCTGTCGGGCGTGTCCCCCTACAGGGGGATTTTGGGCGAAAAACCAAAAATACTCAAGAGATGCCCCTTGAATTGGCAATAATAATAATAACAAAAAATCAAAAATCAAAAACAAAAAAGAACGTCCCCAGATTACTTGTTGACTATTTCTGAATTTCCCTCCTGTAGAGGGACAGGCCCGACTGAAGGTTTGGATGCGGCAACGACTGGGGGGTCGCTGACGGAAGGAGTCAGGGGGAGTGGAGCCCCTCTGGGGGGCTGCTACGTCGGATGGGGCCGCGGGTTGAGCGGAATTGAACGGGCTCAAGCCGGATTGAGCGGGATCACGATGGACTGAGCCAGATTTAAGCCAGCTTTCGGACCAGGGTAGAGTCAGAATTTGACCTTCCAGGAGCCGCATCCGAGAACGGCGGCTGGAAGAAAAAAACGACACAGCATAAGAAAAACAAATCACGTAAAAAAAAAAACATAATAAACAGAAAATGTTGGTGCTCCGCGCGGATGGATTGGATCCGCGCTGGGGCCCCCTCCCTGGCGTGCGGAGCGCGCCGGGGGCGGCGCTGGAGGCGTTTATGGCGCCGCCAATAGTTTGGGCTTGTGGCGTTTGTTCTTCGAGGGACAGCATGCGAATGTCGTTGGGAATGCGACTGCGACTGCGAGAACAGCAGAACTCTACAACTGGAATCTCACCTGAATCTTAAGGGGGATGCTTCAAGATATGCTTACACACATCGCTGTTAGGTTGCTTTGCCGGGATAATTCTTCTTCTTCGAGGGACAGCAGGGGCGCCGGGGAATCAGCGTCGCGCGCCTGGTCTACAGGCGCCGGCGCCTGGCGGGCGCCACCGCATCGAGGAAGGCGCCAAAACGGCGGGGCCGAAACCGGCGGCACGCGACAGACTTCGCACCCTCCCGTGCCCAGTCCGTCACTCTTCGTCCAGCCTAAAAGAGGCGGGAGAGGGAAGAAAGGAAGGAGGATGCGAGACGGGGGTGTGTCTGTGTATATAGATATATATATATATATATATATATATATATATATTATATATATATATATATATATAATATATACATATATATATATATATTACACCACAGGAAACCCCAATCAATGGATGGTTTGACATGGGATCGATCAAAAGATCGATAAGAAGGAGATCGACCGGGAACCCAAGAACCCAGGAACTCAGAACACATCGAAATCGGCCCGGAATCAATGACCAGGAACCCGGGAACCCGGAACCGGGAACCCAGGAACCCGGCCGGCTACCAAAATCGGCGGGAAACTCTCGCCAAATCTTTCAATTCCCGCTAGAACACCTGCAGTGGCAAGCACTGATTGAGAGAGAGAGTGAGGGGGCCGAACGGTCATTCATTGTCCCTGGGTGCGTGGCTGAAGTGGGGATCCGCGGTGAGGACTCTGCTTGTTGCGTTGTTGTTTGTTTTTTTTCCCCACCGCGACCAACCCGCGACCCACCCTGCGACCCACCCCGCGACCCACCCCGCGACACACCCCGCGACCCACGACCCAACCCGCGACCCACCCTCAATTCATGCAGGAATCGCGCTCGCACGCGACTTCCTCGCAATTTATTCAGACGCCGCGCCCTCGACACTCAGGAATCACGCTCTCGCAGTCGATTTCCTTGCGATTGATTTGGGGATCGCGCATCGCGCCTGCTCGACCTGGCCGCCTGTGCCCGCCTTCCAGTTCTGCCACGTGTTTTCTGCTCTTGGTCCCCCTCCTGCCACTCTCTCTCTCTCTCTCTCTCGTGTTCCAGCCTCCTCCTTCCCCCTTGCCACTTCCCTCCATATGTCCTCTCTGTCCCTGCCTCAGGGGCTGCACGAGACACACGTCGCAGGTAATATATCTGTATGTATATATATATATATATGTACACGTATACCCCCAAGGGGGTACGATCGATGCCGAACAGGGCGGGTATCGAGACGTTTTGGGATAGACGTGTTGAATGGCACGCGAGCAGATAAGAGCGAACAGGTGTAAGCTTACTGTTGCTGTTGCTGCTGCGGTTGTTGTTGTTGTTGACGTTGGTGGTGTTAGTGTTGTTAGTGTTGTTGTTGTTGTGAAAGTAATAATGTTGGGATTGTTGTTGATGTTGTTGTTGTTGATGCTGTTGTTGCTGACGTGGTTGTTGTTTGTAATTTGTTGTCGTCGTCCCGTGCGCAAGCCTGCCCGCGACCCACCCGCGACCCACCCGCGATCCACCCGCTAACCACCCGCGACCCACCACGCGACCTGACCGCGACCCGCCCGCGACTCGCACGCGACCGACCCGTGACCCGACCCGCGTCCGCCACCTCACTCTAAACCGCAACTGCGGGGTGCTACATACATACTATCTATATACGTAGCACCCCGCAAATGCTGATAAGAGTGAGGGGGCGGTGGGGACGTCGACATACTGCGAAACTCCGGAGAAGCCCGCCGCAGGCGTCAAAGTCTCACAAATTATGCAACGAGCCAGCCGCAAGCGCCGCTTTTTCTTTAAACCCATATGGGTAGGTCGCGGGTGGGTCGCGGGGAGGTCGCGGGGGGGGTCGCGGGTGGTCGCAAGTGGGTCGTGGGTGGGTCGCGGGTGGGTCGCGGATGGGTCGCGGGTTGGGTCTCGGGTGGGTCGCGGGTGGGTCGCGGGGTGGGTCGCGGGTGGGTCGCGTGTGGGTCGCGGGGTGAAACCGGGGCCCAACAACACAATTCTCAGACTCAAGACTTTTCCTGATAGAAACACAGGGTGCGAGCCCCAGGGAAAGCACAAAATGTGCCCCAGAGCGGGGGATCAACATACATTAGTCTGTATTTATGAAAACTCAGCCCACCTCAGCCACTCACCCAGGGACAGTGAATGACCGTTCGGCCCCCTAACTCTGATATCAACAGATGTAAACACCTTGATATATGGAGATAGATGCAGATATCCGTAGAAGTGTATAGATGTGTGTAGATTTACACATCGGTACATAAACTGATACCTATCCAAATGTAAGTGTATATATAGGCATATATATATATATATATATATATATATATATATATGTATATAGGCGCGTGTACATTAATTAAAATGAGGGGGCTGAACCGAACGGTCATTCACTGTCCCTGGGTGCGTGGCTGAAGTGGAGGATTATCGTTGTTGTTGTTGACCTCTCATTTCTGAAAAATAAATATTGCTGATCCCCCTTTCCACCGGCGCATACTGTTTTTTCAAAATCAACGTGTGCCCCTCGACGCTCGCACCCTGTTGTTTGACAGGGAAACTCGTGATGCTCAAAGTGGGCCCGTGGCCCCTGGGGTACAACAACAACGGCTTCCGCCTCAAATTTCCTTACAATTTAGCCACGACCCCCGTTCCCGCCCGAGACTCCCCCGCATTTTATTGCAGAATCGCGTTTTCGCTCGGGACTTCCTTGCAATTTATTCCGAAATCGCTCTCCCGGCGCTCTGGAATCGCGCTCTCGCTGGAGACTCGCTTGCAATTTACTAACGAATAACGCCCTTGCGTCGGAATTACGTACAATCTACTCAAGCGCCGCGCTCCCGACAACCAAACGCCCAGGAGTCGCGCTCACGCTGAGGACTCTCTCGCAGATTACCGAGGAATCGGAATATCGCTGCCCTTCGTGGTCCCGTTGCAGCCCTTCGTGGCCCCCTCGCGCTTTGTTTCGTGGCCCCGTTGCAGCCTTTCGTGGCCCCCCAGCTGCCCTTCGTGACCCCGTTGCAGCCCTTCGTGGCCCTGTTGCAGCCCTTCGTGGCCCCCTCGCTTTGTTTCGTGGCCCCGTTGCAGCCCTTCGTGGCCCCCTCGTTGCCCTTCGTGGCCTCGTTGCAGCCCTTTCGTGGCCCTGTTGCAGCCCTTCGTTGCCCCCTCGCTGCCCTTTGCTGCCCTCAGTGGCCCCGTCCTTGCCCTCCGCGGCCCAACATACGTATGTCCTTCGTGGTCCCCGCTCGTTCGCGCCTTTGTGGCCCCATGTGCACGCCCTTCGTGGCCCCGCTGTCGCCTTTTGTGCCCCCCTCACTGTCCTACGTGGCCCTTTGGCCCCATCGTTGCCTTCTGTGGCCCCGCATTATCTGCCCTTCGTGGCCCCCTTCTCGTTCGCGCTCTTCGTGGGCCCATACGCATTGCCTTCGTGTCCCCGCTGTCGCCCTTCGTGGCCTACTTCGTGTCCTTCGTGGCCCTGCTGTCGTTCTCTCTCGCTCTCGCTTTCGCTCGTCGTCGTCGTCGTCGCCGCCGTCGTCGTCGTCGCCGTCGTCGTGGACGTCGTCGTCGTCGTCGTCGTCGTCGTCGTGGTCGGTCCCCTGTCTGTCCCTCTTGGGGTCGGGTCGACGGTCCGCGGCCGCCCCGCCGATCAGCGCTGCCGCTGGCCAGGCCGACGGTCCGCGGCCGCCCCGCCGCTTGCCGGGGCCCGGCCTGCAGGGAAGAAAAGTATACCCCCCAAAAGGGGTTCGATCGAAGACGGAGAGGGCGGGTATCAAGGGTTTGGGAAATACGCGTTATTGGACACTCGAGCACATAAGGGCGAACAGTCTTACAATGAGTGTTGTTGTGGTGGTTGCTGGTGGTGGTGTTATTATTGTTGTTGGTGTTGGTGTTGGTGGTGTTGTTGGTGTTGTTGTGATTGTTGTTGTTGTTGGTGTTGTTGGTAGTGGTGGTGGTGTTGGTGTTGGTGTTGTTGTTGTTGGTGTTGTTGTTGCTAGTGTTGTCGCTGTTGATGTTGTTGTTGTTGGCGTTGTTGTTATTGGTGGTGTTGTTGTCGGTGGTGTTGTTGCTGATGTTGTTGGTGTTGGTGTTGTTGATGGTGATGATGTCGTTGTTGTTGTTGTTGATGTTGCTGTTGATGTTAGTGTTGTTGGTGTTGTTGTTGGTGTCGTTGTTGTTGGTGTTGTTGTTGCTGTTGTTGTTGTTGTTGTTGTTAGTGGTGTTGCTGTTGTTGTTGTTGGTGTTGGTGTTGTTGTTGTTGGTGGTGTTGGTGTTGGTGTTGGTGTTGTTGATGTTGGTGTTGCTGCTGCTGTTGGTGGTGCTGTTGGTGTTGGTGTTGTTGTTGTTGTTGGTGTTGTTGTTGGTGTTGTGGTTGGTGGTGTTGTTGGTGTTGTTGGTGTTGGTGTTGTTGTTGCTGTTGTTGGTGTTGGTGTTGTTGGTGTTGGTGTTGTTGTTGTTGGTGTTGTTGTTGTTGTTGGTGGTGTTGTTGTTGGTGGTGTTGTTGCTGTTGTTGTTGTTTGTTGTGTGTTGTGTGTTGTTTGTTGTTTGTTGTTTGGTGTTTGTTGTTTGTTGTTTGTTGTGTGTTGTTTGTTGTTTGTTGTGTGTTGCTTGTTGTTTGTTTGTTTGTTGTTGCCGTCCAACCCGCGGCCCACCCCGCGACCCACCCGCGACCCACCCCGCGACCCACCCCCGACCCACCCGCGACCCACCCCGCGACCCACCCGCGACTCACCCCGCGACCCACCCGCGACCCACCAGCGACCCACCCGCGACCCACCCCGACCCGCCCGCGACCCGCCCCGCGACCCACCCCCGACCCACCCGCGACCCACCCCGCGACCCACCCGCGACTCACCCCGCGACCCACCCGCGACCCACCAGCGACCCACCCGCGACCCACCCCGCGACCCGCCCGCGACCTGGGCATCTCACTCGCCTGGCAAACCGTGGAACCAGAACGGCGGTCTGGAACCTCATCCCCTCAGGTTCCGAAGTAGCGCCCCCCCGTACTCTGGAACCAAGCGCGCGGTTCCCGAGTGGCCCCGCGGCCTCGAGGCCGCGGGCGTGGCGAGCTCGCCCCGACGAGCCCGAACCACGATATGGCATGGACAATTACGGCAACGCGCAACAAAATCCGACGCCAAAACCGCAAGAGGAGCCACCCCAACGCGCAAAACGGCACCCCAGCCTCGAACATTTGACTACCCCCGTCGACACCAGGGAGCCGTGAGGGCCAAAACGGGGTTGGACAAATACCCCTCAGACCCTAATTATAACACTTCTCAACATACAGATCGGCGCCCCAGCTTCGGAATATGTATGTCTCAGCGTCGACATCAGCGGGCGATGAGCGTCGGCTAAGGGACTCGGCAATTTCCGAAGTGGGGGCACGCTGTAGGCACGACCCCCGCTCTTCCACAGTGTCCTCCATCTGTCTCCCCCGTCGTGTCCTCCATCCACGTCCCTCATCGTCGTCGCCACTGTCGCCGTCGCCCTGGGACCTCCGCCACCCCCTGAGTTCGGGATCAGAGAAGGGGCGGAAAGGGAAGAGAGAGAGAGAGAGAGAGAGAGAGAGGATCGGAAGGGCGGAAGGAAGAGGGGAGGAGGATAGCGGTCCAGTTGTTTTCAAAGGAGGGGGGCCAGTGCATCACGCAATCAGCTAGGTGGCTTCAAAGGAAGGGTATTTCTCCGGTGTTTGCGTGGAGCACACGAGCAATGACCACAATAACCATGGCTAGTACCTTACAGCAGCATAACGCCATCCCACAGACAGCCGACATCAGGGGGAACGGCAGCGTGAGCATGACATCCTTTCCCCGCGGGCTAAGCTCCGATGGTGCATGATTCCTCGTTGCCGCCACGCGAGCAGCATGCAGGAGGAGGGGGAAGGAGATGGAAGGACGGATGAGGATCTCGAGGATGGCAGGCAGGGAAGGAGGTAGGGAGAAGGGAGGGAGACGGAGGAGAGAGGGAGGAGGCACAGGAGGGAAGGAGGCGGTGGTCTGCTGCACTGCTGCGCTGCGCGTCTGGAATTCCAGCTGAAGCCGAAGAAAGGCCTCAGCTGAAGCCGAAAAAAGGCCTAACGCAGATCCCACGCCAATTGCCCTCGCCAACGCGCACTGCCTGACACAGCCTAGAGCTGTGCGTGTGGACTGCCGACATACCCGCATGCGGCAGGTTGGCAGTGCTGAGGCTGATGGTGCAACGACGCTGCTGATGGGCGTCGGCTCACCCCGGCGGCCCCTCTCCAGCTCAAAGCGGCGGCGCGACCGCGCCCGCCGCGTCCTCGATGGCGAGGAGCTGCTGCGGCTGCTGCGGCTGCGGCAACGGCAAGAGCCCACCTTGCTGGGCAGCCCGCTGCAGCTGCTGGCCCGCGAGAGTGCGCATGTCGACACTGTCGAAGCCAGCTACATCGCAGCCGCCGATGCGGTACGGGTACCACCCGATCTGCAAACGCTGGAGAATCCTCTGCTTGGTGTAGCTGAGATCGGCCCGCTGGATCCCCTGGCACGGCGCCCGCGCCGCGCGGCAGAGAGCATCCTTGCACCATGCGGCGCAGCGGGCGCAGAACGCCAACGTGCGGTAGCCACGGACCGCGTGGGCGATGTGGAACCGCCTGCGCGGAGCGACGGGGGGCGCGGGGCCAGAGCGGGGGTTGCCCAAGAGGGTGTAGGAGCGCAGGGGCGCAGAGGTCGGGCGGAGGGGGCGGGGCGGGGCCCAGAGGGCGAAGGGAAGGGAGGGGGAGGAGGAGGAGCAGCCCCTACTCTTCCAAACCTTTGGATCGATTCGTCCGGCCCGCTCCGACCGATGCAATCGATTCTCAATCAGCGTGGACTGCCAGAGGACAGACTCGTAGCAGTAGCCAATGTTGCCCTCGACGGGGACCATGTTTCGTGGGGCGGAGTAGCGGTAGGGCTGCGGGGAACGAGAACGAAGATCGGGGCGACCTTGCTGCACAACACCAGCCATGGTAAGTCTTTGGAGGAGGACCTAACGGTGTGTGTAGCCAAACGAATGCGCAAAGGGAGCGCCTGAACCGAATCAGAATCTACTAAATATACAGGCTGACCACGCAGCGTCACACCAGGTAAACAGGATGCTCGGCAATCGTCAATGATGTAAGCACCTTAGTTGCACTCGCATCGCCAGCGCCAGAGGATGGGCCGAGTACGTCGAGTAGGCAAGGATGCAAGAGGCGCCCTTGGAAAACAGGTTCACCCTTTCATCCTTACTACGCTGGTTGCTTGCAAAATTATGTCACCCCCCCCTCCCTCAAGAGGCGGAGTGGAGGGAGGAGGGGGAGGAGGCTGAGGAGAAGGAGGAGGAGGAGGAGGAGGAGGAGGAGGAGGATGGGACAGGAAACGCGGGCAGGCGGGGCCCCCAGGTGGGTTGGGGGGGTCGAGGGATGTTCGATCGATCGGGCGTGGCAGACTGGGGCGGGAGCGCTCGTCTGGCCCCCGGCGGCCCCCGGGTCGCGGCCGCGCTGCTGGCGGCGGGCCAGCTTGGCCCAGTGGCCGCAGCTGCAGCGCAGGCCGCGCCACCCGCCGCCCTCTAACCGCTGGGCGGAGGAGCAGGACGGAGGACGGAGGAGTCAGGAGGAGCAGGAGAAGAAGTAAGGGGAGGAAAGCTGATGCGAGGAGAACGTGAGGGTAAGAGCGAGGGCTGAGCTGATGCTAAGTATGGAGATAGGTTCAAAGGAAAAGCGAACGCACATCGACGCCAGGCCCTCTCCTCAAATGCGCCCTGGCAGCAAACCCACTGCGCTCGCCCATTCAGGAGGCGAGACGCGCTGCAAAGCGAAGGAGAGAGCCATGAGCGGCCAGCGTTGCCAGCGCGTGTAGGAAAACCACCAGAGCGTCGGCCTATCACCGCCCCAAATCCGCGATCTGATCAACTATCTAAAATGCGCATCTGCGCCCGGGCACCGCAGCGACTTGGCGGAGAGAGGAAGCAGTTTACTTGGGAGAGGGTTGGGGAGGTGAGGCTGCTTGGCGCCCGAGCCCTGATGCAGCAGCGCTTCTTTCGAAAGAGGGTGCTCGCCTGCCTGCCGCCAGGTCGCGCGAGGTAAACCAGGCGCGCAGGTGGCCCCTGTGGGCCGCGGCGACCCCCCCTCCGCCCTCTTCGGAAACCTGCGCCATCCTCCCCCTTCCCTCCCCGCCCCCCCTGTCCCCATCATTCCCCCCGTCTCCCCGCGAGCTGGCAGCGACTCGACCGAGCAAGCGAAGCTTACTTGTGCAGGTGGCGCAGCTCCATCGCAACTTTAGCAGAAGCCTGGCCGCTGCCGCATCTCCCGCCCCTACCCCTGCCCTTGCCCCTCTTGGGGGCGGCCTTCGAGGCAACTGCCACAGCATTCTCAATCGGCGGGCGGCACAGTAGGAAACGGTCTCCAACCTTTAGAGGCCTCCTAGATGGGGTCGGAGATAGGGCCGAAGGATCTCTCCGCACGGCCGATGCATCGGCCATGCATCGCGACGATGCATCAGCGATGCATCGGCGACGTCGGCGGTGCATCGGCGTCGAGCCGCATCGGCGATGCATCGGCGACGCGGCGCGATCCTCCGACCCCATCTACTCCGACTCTTGTCTTACTCCGACCCCATCTAGGAGGCCTAGAACCTTGGCCTCCGAGATCGCCGTCCTCTCATCTGGCCGCTGCGGCGCCTGCAGCTGGTACACGATCATGTCGGACTCGATGACCTTGCTGTCTGCGAAGACGCTGTACCTGTAGGCGAGCTTCACGGACTGCTTGACCAGGCTGAGCTCCAACACTTTAGCACCCCCTTTCTTCGCGGACTCCAGGAACTGGGCCGACGCGACTGGGAGGAGCCACGCTGGGATGAATTCAGGCATCGTGAAGTCCTGGCCTGTCGGATTGATGAAAACATCCGTGTCGCCGATCGCGAACGTCTTGTAGGCGCCGACCTTGGCAACGCGAGACACCTGCGCGGGGCCGACGACGGCGGCGACGCGGCGACGCGGACTCCGCACGCCGACGACGTCGGACATATTCTTAAAACATTAAGAATATGTCAGTGGCCCCTTTGGCGGCGCGACATACTCTAAACCAATTAAGACGATGTCTGTGGCCCCTGGAGCTCGCGGGGGCTGCTGTGACATATTCTAAACAAATTAAAATCATATGTCAGTGGCATTTTGACGACGACGACGCCGACGACGACGACGACAACGACGAGGACGAGGAAGAGGAAGGAGGAGGAGGAGGAGAAGGAGGAGGAGGAGAAGGAGGATGAGGAGGATGAGGAGGAGGAGGAGGAGGACGTCGACGTCGACGACGGCGAAGACGACGACGACGGCGGCGACGACGACGACGACTATGACGACGAGGAGGCCACATGCGAACCCTACTCCACCACCCCACGAGTTCTACAGGAAAGGTGGCGTTGACTTCGTTCGGGAGCTCCCGAGTCCGAACGAAGCGAACCTCACCACCACCTCCCCCTTTAATAACCGCGGGGTGGTGTGGTTGTGTTCGCGCGCGGCCCCTCCCCCCCCCTCTGCCTCCTACCCCGCTCGCCCCCCCCCCGTCAGACTCCCTCGTCAGTCAGTGCCCCCCCCCCTATCCTTTCTTGCGCGGTGAGAGTAGTTATCTGGTTAGCCCCCTGACCTCGCCCGCCAAATTGAGGACCAACGCGTCCAAGTTCGGGGCGTCAGTGCTCTTCGTCCACCAGATCTCGGGCGCCTCAAGGTACGGGTCCGCACACAGGTACTGAGGGTTGGCATCGGGGGTCAGTGATGCCTGCGACGAGCCGTGGAACGCCATATCATACAGCTTCGACTGTGCGTGGAGCAGAAGGCTCGCGAACACCATCGCAGGGATAGTCCTGGCGACCTCGTTCGCGTCAGTCAGAGCCGTCTGAGCCGCCGAGGCGCTGCCATCGCCCTTCCTGGTATCGTCCGGGACAGTGCTCCACATCGCTCGGATCTGGCATAGATCCATCGGCAGCGCCTCCTCCTCCTGCTCCTTCTCTCGCGCCTGTTCCTGCCCCTGGCCCTGGCCGCCAGGCGCAGGCGCCTGGCCCCAGCCGCCCTGCAGCTGCTGCCCCTCAGGCGCAGCGCCGCTGCCGCCGTCCTGGGAGGCAGAGGGGGCCGGGAGAGGAGCGGCGAGGAGGAGCGGCGAGGAGGAGGAGGAGGAGGAGGAGAAGGGGGCTCGTACGCTTTTTTTGAAAAACAGTGAAATCCAGGAATCCAGGACTGTCCTTTTTTCAAACGGGGGGCGGGGGGCGGGAGGACTCGACCTCCTCCTCGTCTTCCTCGTCCTCCGCCTCCCCCTCCTTCTCCAGAGGAGTACAGTGGAGGCCCATGCCAAGAAACGCCCTCTGCTTGCCTCCGCGGTGCTCTGGGTTTCTTGAGTTTCGGTGGTTCTGCGATGGAACGCGCGACGCTCCCACGCCAAAGATCAGCGGGCACCCTGGGGTCTCAGGGTTGGGTTTCTTGCGGAATGTTTCGCGCGGATTGGCCCCCCACTGCAGGGGGGGCGAGGGCGGGGAGGACGAGGAGGAGTGCATACCGAGCAGTCATGGTGATTTCCGCACTTGCACAGTCGGTCACGCGACCGAATCCACGGATTCCCAGGATGAAGCGCTCAGTTACACAGTCTGCCACGCGACCTCATCAACGGATGTCCCGGATGAAGCGCTCCACGTAGGAGGAGGAGGAGGAGGAGGAGGAAGAGAAGGAGGAAGCTCAGAAGGAGGAGGAGGAGGAGGAGGAGGAAGCGGAGGACGATGAGGATGAGAAGGATGAGGACGGGTAGGAGGTGGAGGAGCAAGATCAGGAGGAGGAGGAGGAGGAGGATAGGAGGAAGATGATGAGGGGGATGAGCCGACAGGGCATCCCATCAGACATTCCCGACAGAAGCGGCCAGCAGACAGACTTACAATGGATGGGAGGAGGAGGAGGAGGAGGAGGAGGAGGAGACGGAGGAGGAGGAGGAGGAGAAGGAGGAGGAGGACAAGGAGACAGAGAAGGATGAGGAGGAGGAGGAGGAGGAGGAGGAGGAGGAGGAGGAGGAGAAGGAGCGGAGGAGGCGGAGGAGGAGGAGGAGGACCACGTAGGAGGATGAGGATGAGGACCTTAGGCGTCCTTCTTCTCCCCATCGTTGGCCTTGGCGTCCTCCGTCTCCTTCCACAGCCGCTCGAACGCGGTGGTCAGCGAGGGGGCGTCGTTCTCCGCCTGGCCGAGGAGGATCACCTTCTCCCACAGGGCGGCGAACAGGTCCGGCGACAGCTTCGGCACGTACTCGATGAAGGTGGCCAGCTTCGACTGCGACGCGTATGCCCACATCATGACGTGGTGGTAGTCGGTAGACGTCAGCCGCTCGGGGCCTGCGATGTACATCGTCATGCACTCCCTGAAGTAGAGCACCCGCAACGTTAGCATCTTCGTGGCATTGGCCCTGGTGTCGAACACGCCCCACGACAGCATCGGCGTCTTGTCCGCCGAGTTCTCGGTCGCAGACACGACGTGCCTGGTGAAGTCCAGCCATCGCTGCGGGATAGCCTCGAACAACAGTGCGGCGCACTGGCGAGTGAGCGCTCGCAACAGCTCGGCATCATTGCCCTGGACCTTGATGCTGGCGAACGCGGCGCAAACCTTAGCCGATAGACTCCGGCACGCCGCATGCCCTGCGCACGGGCCAGGCGAGGCGAGGTTGGAGCCCAGGAAACCCATGAGACCCCTGATGAAGGACTGGTCCTCCGCCATGCTCCGCAGGGCGCTCACGACAGGATTGGACCGACAGAGGAAGTTAATCTCCTTCTTCTCCTCCATGGCCTGCTCGTCGTCCAGCATGCCAAGCATGGCGTCGGCCAGCTGCGCCGATGACGCGTCCTCGGGGACTCCGGGGATGTTGGCCGCCATGAGGAGGTTGCCGTGCGTCTCGATCACCATGGTGCGCAGCTCCTTCCGAACAGCGCGCCACGAGTCGTAGCTGACCCCGGCCAGCGATATCGACCCCTTGAAGCAGAAGAGAAGGCCCAGGAAGACAGGCTTCGAGAGCTCATCCAGCCTGAGCGAGTTCTTCTCAAGAAGCTGGACAGGAGCGGTGACTGCGGCAGCCAAGTCGTCAAGCCAGTACTTCTCGCGCTGCGCAGTCGTGGCGAGAGTCATGATCTCGTCTGGCACCTCGAGCTTCCTCCTCTTGGAGTCGTCGCCCTTTTTCCCCTTGCCCTTCCCCTTATCCGTCTTGGGCTCGGCCTTGGATTTGGCCTTCGCCTTGGCCTTCGCCTTGGGCGCGGCGGGGCGGTACACGATGGACCCGCCCATGGGCGTGCTCAAGCGGGAGATGAGCTTGGACGTGGCAGCTGGGGTCTTAAACAACCACTGGTCGCAGATAGGCTCGGCCCCTATGCCCAGGTGCTCGTCCGGGGTCTCCCAGGGCACGGCGAACTTCAGCAGCTCAAGTGTCACGATCTTCTTCATGTGCTCCTCGAGAGTCTCCCCGAACGTATCCTCCATGTCGGCGAGGATGCTCGTCATGACGTTGATGGCCGTTGTGGGGTTGAGCTCCTGGTGCAGGAAATCGACCCCACGCTGGCCGCCCCACATGTCCGACAGGGCGTCATAGATCCCGAGCGCGTCCAGGGCCTCGCGCAGCTTCTTGGCATTCCGGATGAGGTTGCCGCTCTTCTTGAACTTCGAGCCGTACCGCTTCATGGTCCACTCCGACTGCAGCGTGGCCCAACTTCCAGGCCCGCTCTTCGGGAGGCTGGAATAGCTGATGTTCTCGTCATGCACGTGCTGCGTCCAGTTGGTATCGATCTCTGAGACAGTGTCCAACCTCGGGGGGAATGGGGTCGGGCTTGAGCGGGGCGCCTCACCGACCCAGGGGCGGGGGTCCAACAGTTTTTGCGCTCTCGACCCAGGGCCCAGGCAGGAGAGAGGGGGGGGGGGAGGAAATGGGGGGAGGGGGAGGAGGACGAGGAGGACAAGGTGGGGGAGGTCGGCAGTGGAGGAAAGGCCGCCGTGAACCAGGGACCGCAAGGAGTCCCGAGCAGGCCCCATCGCCCCCATCGGTTCTCTGCAAGCAGCTTGGAGCATGGATGGGGTAGTGGCAAGGTTTCAAACGAACTCACATCTCGAGAAACGTTGCTGAGACCCCGCCGTGATAGTCGTTGGCCTCCTCCTGGGAGGGTCTCGGATAAGATAGGAGGGGGATCGGGTAACCAACCCCCCCGAGCCTCCTGGACCATCCTCCTTGGCTCCTCCCTCACCTCGCCCACCCCGCTCTCCCTTGCCCCCCCTAGCCTACCTTCCTCCGCCCGCCTTCTCGCCTCCCCCCTTATTGGCCCGCTAGCTCCTTGAGCCAGAGGAGGACGTCCACTGGGGACCTCCCGTTCCACACCGTGATCTACACGCCCTCGCGCTTGATCTGCTCGATGAACTTGTTCGCGGGCCCCATTTCGGCGGCGATGTAGATCGCCTCGCACAAGGTCGCCCCCGCGATCATGCGGTAGACGACAGCTCCCTGGACGACCACGCCGTTGGAGCTGGCAGCAGCCCCATCAGCGCCAGCAGCTGGAACTCCCATCATGATGCCTCTGAACTTTAGCATCAACCCCGACTGAAGGATCCTGCGGGCGTACCGCATCACGGCCCCGCCGACCTTTCGAGGGTTCACCTCCTGATGGCGAACGAGAAGTGCCTCGCCCTTGGGCCCGAAAGCGGGCACGCAGACATTGTCGGCCACCATGTACGCAGCCTCGCAGACCCTGTACCGTTCCATGCCTTCGCAGTCGGGGAACCTGTCGTCAATGGTCTTGAAAGCCGCGCACAGGCGATCGACGCCCTGAAGCATCGCCGCGCCCGCGTCGGGCGCAGGCCCGGACTGCGCTGCCATGGGGGCCGTCTTGGACATCGACATGCCTGCCGAGACCGCCGAGGGACCGATGCGCAGTAGTTGTCCGAAAGTGGCGTTGAATTTAGCCGGAGCGGCGAGATGAGAGCTACTTGGGCCTGAACTGCTACGGCGGTCGGAAACGAGCGAGCCCCAGGCGAGTCTGAGATTGGGGCCCGGGGCCAGAACAAGATCTGCCCAGCCGAGCCCTGCCATGACGACCCCGACCCCCACTTCGGAAAGGAGCCTAACCCCCGAGGCGCCACTCTAAGTCACCCTCTGGACTGGGCACAACGCCGCACGACGCGCGGGTATCTTCGCGCTCTCGCGCTGCCCTGCCCCCCTGCCCCCACCGCGTTACCTTCGCGTTCCTGCGGGGGCCGCGGGCGGCCGCTGTATGTCACTATGTTCTGTCATTCGAGCGAGCTCGAGCTTGACGTCACATTGATTTCGGGGCGCGGCAGATTCTTGCAGAAAGATGGGGGAACCGCGGGTAACATTTCGTGCGACACTGCGGCGCAAGGCACCATCCGCTGATCGTTGGATCGGGCCGTGGGCAAGCGGCAATTGAGACCGCAGCTTACCCGCGGAAACACGCAGACCACTCGACCACCGACACGACCACTCAAAGCGAGCTGGCACCAGACGAGTCGGTCGGCCTGGTCGTACCAGGCTCCAGGCTGAGCCTGGGCAGAGATGCGGCGCTCGTCTCTGTGCAGCAGCGCCAATGTCAAATGATAAATTCACTGATTCGCGTCGCGACACCCCTCCCTCCCTGTCCCTTCTCCCTCCCTCCCTTCCTGCCTCAGCATCCTACCTCCCGTCTCCTCCCTCTCCTCCTCCTCCTTCCCCTAGTTGCGGCTGGAGCTCACACAGTGCTCGAGTTGCGCAGCCGCCTGCGCTTCCTACCCCCTGGGGGGGCTGGAGGGAACCTCAAGCCGCCGCCTGGCGTCCTCTCCACCCTCTCCTCCGGACGGGATGGGAGGGCGCCCTCCCCGCTCGGCAGAGAGGCGCTGCCAGCGCCCGAGCTCGGCGCGCGAGCAGCCGACGCCGACGCCGGCCAGCCAGGCAGCCAGCGGCCACCGCCTCTCCTCGCGCGCGGGGGGACGGGGGGCCCATTCTCCTCTCCGCTGGCTTTTCATTTCCTACCCAGGCTCTGCCTAGAAGGGTTCTTACTTTATAAGCGTAGCTAGCTTAGTCTCGCTTAGCTCAGCTTAGCTTCGCTAGCTTAACTTAGCTTAGCGTTGTTTATATCATCTTAGCTTAGCTTTAGCTTAGCTTAGCCTAGCTTTAGCTTAGCTTAGCCTAGCTTAGTTTCGCTTAGCTTCGCTTACTTCAGTTTATCTCATATCAGCTTAGCTTTGCTTAGCTTATCTTAGCCTAGCTTAGTTTACCTCATCTTAGCAGCGTCGCTTAGTTTAGCTTTGCTTAGCTTAGCTTAGCCTAGCTTAGCTTTCCTTAGCCTAGCTTAGATTAGCTTATATTAGCTTAGCTTAGCTTATATCTTAGCTTAGCTTTGCTTAGTTTAGCTGATGCTGCTTTCCTAGGGGCTCCAACTCCTAGGTAGGGTCGCACTGGGATAATTCACACGGTTGCGGTGCTCTCGGCAATCAATCGCTCCTCGAGAGGGGCATTGCCAGGATTGCCGAAATCACAAGTGCGATGCGAAAGACACGAGACCCAGTTAGATAACTTACAAGGGCTAAGGTGGAGGGGGGAGGTGGGGAAGGAAGAGAGGAGGAGGAGGAGGAGGAGGAGGAGGAGGAGGAGGAGGAGGAATAAGGCGAGAGGAGAAACAGAAGAGGAGAGGGGAGGAGGAGGAGGAGGAGGAGGAGGAGGAGGATCTGACCGTCCTGGCCGCTGGGCGCAGGTCCTGGGCGGCCGCTCGCCGCTGAACCTCGGCGCTCGTCTCGTCGGGGTCGCTGATGCACGCGATCCCGTACATCATGGTGATCCCCACTACTGCAACGTGCATGCTATTGCCAGCCTGCGACAACACCTCGCTGCGCTTCCTGGGGGTGCCACGCTCCATGCAGAAAGAGCAAGCTTCGCCGTGCTGGGACATCTCCGGGTAAATTGGAAAATTGTGCACCGCCAGTGTCTCTGAGGGCGTCAACCAGCGGTCGTGCGCGAGCGAGTACAGCATGCCGCAATTCTTGATGAGAGTCTGGAGATAATCACGTCCAATGTTGCAGGATGAATGGCCCAAGGGGTCCTGATCGAGCCCCACGCACGCCCCCCCTTGGTGGCCGCGCGCCTGCTGCCTGCAGGTGTCCAGCCACGAATATTCGCGCTCGTTCAGGCACATGTGCCCAGGGACTGGGCGGCCGTCGAGGAAGCGCCCCGTCTCGGCGACGATGCCAGCGAGCACGTCGGGGCCGAGCCTCTCCTTCACAGTGTCCCTCGCGAGGGCCCACGCGCGCTCCATGTCCAGCTCGTCATCGCTGGCGTAGTTGAAGAAAGTGTGCCAGGTCACCCTGCAGTGCCGCCGCTGGTCGGCAACGAAGCGGTCGAATGTCGGGCCCTGGATAACGGCGCGACGGTGCCGGAGCCAAGTGTAGCGCCGCACCCTGTTCACAGGGAAGCCGTGCTCCAAGGGGTTCACCAGGATGGAAGTCACCACGTACAAATCTGCCAAGAGAGAGGAAGGATGAGGAAGAAGACGGGACGAGGGAGGAGGAGCAGGAATGGGGCCGCGCGGCCTCCCAAGTTCTGCAACAGGAGCCCGACAGGGAAGCCCTCTACGTTCTCGTGTAGGACGGCTGCCTCCTGGAGTAATCGGCGCTGCGCACGCCAAATATAAAATGGTATTATCGTGGATCCCGACATGCCTTCACGACCATTCTGCTGCGGCGACCAATCCGGGCACGGCGTCCCGGCCACGTGGATATGCGCCCTCTCGTAGCAGCATGAGTGCCCATGAGCATAGCAGTACGCCGTGTTCTTGACAAGTTTTCCAGACCTCACCAACCGCTCCATGTCAGTAGGGAGCATGCGCCAAGCATTCGCCAACAACGTGTCCCTGGCTGAATCCCGGATGCATTTCTGGATGTCCCCGAAGACGCACCGAGGCCCGTGCGGCATGGTCAACAACTCCCCGCGGGCCTCCTCATCTATCTCGAATGCGAATAGCGGGATCGGCCGATGACGCACTGCATCGAGATCGCCGCGCGACCAATGCGCCGCGCCAAGAAATAAAGACTCCACGGCTATCTCAGGGGCCCCGACGCCAGAGAACGATGTGGACAGCGTGAGGTTCTTGACGCCCTTGCAGGCGCGGCGCAAACCGTCGGCCACTGACGCACCAAGACTCGCGTGCATCGTCGCCAGCATGTGCTCAACCCACTTCTGCGCAGAGCTGAGAGACACGGCAGCTCGAGGTCGAGGTGGGGGCCGAAGGTGCGCGTCGTCCTGCGCGTGGCCAAACGACAGCGCAGAGGCGGCGCTGCGGCTCCGGCGGGGCGGCGGCGTCCGCGTCCGCGAAGCCGCGCGAGGCGGAGGGGGCACCTGTGCAACTGAGGGGGTCGCCGATGTCGATGGTGCTGGCGACGATGCACGACGATGATGGTGGCGATGGCGCTACAGATGTCGATGATGCTGGCGACGATGTTGGTGGTGAATATGATGTTGATGGTGATGGCAATAATCAGTATTATGATGATGGTGCCCAAGATACTCTTAGCAACCTAGAACGATGCTGACGCGAATGGCGGTGATCATGACGATGACGCAGATGATAATGATGATGCGGGTGATGATGGTGATGACAATGGCGATGCCGATGACGATGCTGAAGGAGAAGAGGAGGAGGAAGGAGGAGGAGGATGCTCCTCTTCCTCCACCTCCTCATCCTCCAACAATGGTGAGCATAGGAATGATAATGATGATACGGTTGGTGTATTCACAATGCTACTTCAACTGTCAGGACTGAGATCTGCGCCCTTGACATTAGTGTGCGGGAGCGTCAGACGCCGCCGAGGAGCCTGTCGGGAATGTCACTCGCGCGCCCAGGTAGGGTTCGGGAATCACTCCGGAAGCGTGAGGAATGTTCCCGAGTGGACTGGATGGGTTCCGGAGTGACCGACTGGCACTCAGGAAGGGTTCTGGAGTAACCGAACTTACTCCGGAACCCTTCCGGAGTAGCCCATGGGCATTAAGGAGGGGTTCCAGAATGCCCAGGGGACGCTCCGGAAGGGTTCCGGAGTGGCCCCTGGGCACTCTGGAAGGGTTCCGGAGTGGCCGACGGGCACTTTGGAAGGGTTCCGGAGTAGGCGACCCCACTCCGGAACCCTTCCGGAGTAGCCCATGGGCGCTCTGGAAGGGTTCCGGAGTAGCTCATGGGCACTCTGGAAGGGTTCCGGAGTGACCGACGGGCACTCCGGAAGGGTTCCGGAGTAGGCGACCCCACTCCGGAACCCTTCCGGAGTAGCCCATGGGCACTCTGGAAGGGTTCCGGAGTAGCTCATGGGCACTCTGGAAGGGTTCCGGAGTGACCGACGGGCACTCCGGAAGGGTTCCGGAGTAGGCGACCCCACTCCGGAACCCTTCCGGAGTAGCCCATGGGGACTCTGGAAGGGTTCCGGAGTAGCTCATGGGCACTCTGGAAGGGTTCCGGAGTGACCGACGGGCACTCTGGAAGGGTTCCGGAGTAGCCGACCCCACTCCGGAACCCTTCCGGAGTAGCCCATGGGCACTCTGGAAGGGTTCCGGAGTAGCTCATGGGCACTCTGGAAGGGTTCCGGAGTGTCCTTGAGTCGCTCTGGAAGGGTTCGGGAGTGACCGATGGTCGGTCTCGAAGGGTTCTGGAGTAGCCGTCCCGACTTTTGAACCCTTATGGCGTGTCACAGGGTCATTCCGGAACGTTTCAGGAGCGATTCGCGGATGCTCCAGGACCCTTTCAGAGAGGCATCAGGAGGATAGCAGTCGTCGTCGCCGACAACGTCGTCGTCGTCGTAGTCGCGCCTCGGCAGGTGGCGCCGCAGCAGCTGCGCCGCCGCCGCCGCCGCCAGCAGCGCCAGCGCCGAGGCGAGCCTGGCTGGCGCGCGCGCGCGAGGGGATGCCGTCGACCGCGACGACGCCGACGACCCGACGATGACGCCGACGACGCCGACGGCGGCGACGGCGACGACGACGCCGACGACGACGACGGCGGCGACGACGACGACGACGATTGGGTTTGGGCTCGAGACGACGACGACGACGACGGTGGCGACGACGACGACGACGACGACGACGACAACGAGGACGACGACGACGCCGACGCCGACGACGCCGGACATACTCTTAAAGAATTAAGAATATGTCAGTGTCCCCTTTGGCGGCGCGACATATTCTAAAACAATTAAGAAGATGTCAGTGGCCCCTAGAGCTTGCGGGGGCTGCTGTGACATATACATAAAGAGATGTTCCCAGTGCGACCCTACCTAGGAGTTGGCGCCCCTAGGAAAGCAGCATAAGCTAAGCTAAGCTCAGCCAAGCTAAGCAGAGATAGCAAAGCTAAGCTAAGATGAGATACGCTAAGCTAAGCTGGACTGAGCTAAGCTACGCTAAGCTAGGCTAGGCTGGTTAAGCTAAGCTAAGCTAAGCTAAGCTGATATAAGCTAAGGCAAGCTAAGCTAAGCTAAGCTAAGCTAAGCTAAGCTAAGCTAATATGATATAATATAAGAAAAGATAAGCTAGGCTAAGCTAAGCTGAAGCTAAGTTGAGCTAAGCTGATCTAAGATACGCTAAGCTAAGCTGTGCTAAGCTAGGCTAAGCTGAGCTAAGCTAAGCTAAGATGATACAAGCAACGCTGAGCTAAGCTAAACTAGCTAAGCTAAGCTTAGCTAAGCTAAGCGAAGCTAAGCTAAGCTCAGCTCACCTCTAGGCAGAGCCTAGGTAGGGAATCAAGAATATGTCAGTGGCCCCTTTGGCGGCGCGACATATTCTAAAACATTTAAGAATATGTCAGTGGCCCCTAGAGCTTGCGGGGGCTGCTGTGGCGTATTTCAGTGGCCGATTTCGACGACAGCCGACGGCGGCGACGACGACGACGACGACGATGACGCCCAGGACAGAGATCCTTTTATCCTTCAGCCATACTGGCCTCAAGAAAGCGTCTCGATAGGAACTCGGGCATTCCTTCCAGAACTTTCGCATTGCCCGAGCTGTAAACCTGATTGCTATCAGAGTATAGAAATTCGGAACACACAAACCAGAACGAACATTTCGGTTGTAGAAAGAATAAAGAAACGCAATTCCTATCGCGTCGCTTTTGTGACACCAGTATGGCTCAAGGATTAACGGATATCTGCTCCCCACCCTCTCTCTCCTCCATTCCTCTCCCTCATCCCATTTCTCCTCCCCCCTCCCCCCCCTTGCTCTTGCCCCCATCCGCCTCTCTCTCCTTCGATCGTGCGACAATCCTCGGCCCTCGCTCCTTCCTCGAGCGCCTCGGCGGCTGCCGTGGCGCTTATCATTGCGGCCATGGCGCGGCTGGCCAAGCTGGCCACTGGCCAAGGTCCCCCTGGTGCGTGTGCTTGATCATCAATCATAACAGTGTAGACGCCATGTCAGATCACGACATAGCACCATATCCGCTACGCCCGAGGACGCCCAGGCTGTCGAGTCCTCAGACCGTCTCGCAGCGTCGCATAGCATAGCACAGTCCGCACCATGGCGCAGCATAGCGCAGCGTGTAGCACGCGGGAGGGCCTACAACATATTGGTCCACAACAGGAGCGTCCACCTTAGGGGGGTCCGCAAGATGTGGTGGGCCCCCTCCTGTCGTGGACCATCCCTCGGACCCCCCTGTTGCTGACCCTCATGTTGTGGACCCCGTTGGTGCGGACTCTCCTGCTGTGGACCCCGATCCTGTTGTGGACTCCACAACAATACGATGGCCCGCACTGAGGGGTCCACAACGGGAGGGCCCACAACATAAGGGTCCACAACAGGAGGCCCACAACAGTGGGGTACACAACAGAGGGAAGGCACACAACAGGAGGGCCCACAACTCCACAACGGCGGGGGGACCGCACGCCACAAGAGAAGAACGCATACAATGGCCCACATCAGGAGTGAGGATCCCGCACCAGGATGGCCCACAAGGCTTGACCAAGGAGCGCCATACCATAGCAGCATAGCACATCGTAGCGTACAACATCATATGTGTTACGCACAAGGGGGCCAGGCAGTAGAGTCTTAAGACCATAGAGTAGCATCGCGTAGCATATCACGTCCCGCGGCATGGCATAGCATGACGCACCTCACGGCAGTAACCAGAACCAGTAGCACATTCAGAGGTACTAGGCGCGCAGCGCTCGGAATAAGTAATGGCCCTCGTCAAACGCAAGGGGAAGCGGAATGCTGAAGAAATGCGCCAGTGGAGGGAGCGGCACGGAAAGGACAGTCCAATAACATAGTCATGCAAGCTGGCAAGGGTGCCCAATTGTCGGCGGCGACGGCGGGGGCGGATAGCCATGGCTCCAGGGCCCGGGGCAGGGTGCCGCACGTATCCAGGGCCTCCGATCGCCAATGTATTCGGCTGGCTCTTGGTCGAATGCTCACAACGCCCACCTGTTAGCCACCCGCCCCCCTCGTCGTCGCCGAGATTGAAGCACTGCCTCAATTCCGCGAGCCGTCGTCGATGCATGAGACAGGGGGGGCGCCCGGGGAAATAAGATGGTGGGCCATCGGACCCATTCGCAATCGTGATTCATGTACTTTTCCCCAGGGCCTCAGTCATAGGGGGCGGCGAGGTGAACTACCTTCGTTTTACCAGCGCCAGTGCCACGCATCACCATCACTCCTCCAGAGTCTGGCTCCAGTGGCTCCAGTCCAGCAGTCCAGTCCGCCTGGCGCTTATATATGAGCTTATAAATTTGACCTTCAGGTGAAACTGCGACGCCACGCAGCGCACACGCTGCACAGGACGTCATCCGGAAAGGGAATCGCGGGCGGGCTGCCATCGACAGATGGCCACCCCGCGAAATCAGGGACAGCGGTCGCGTGCACGGCAGCGGTCGCGCACGAGGGGTGGTAGGCCATCATGCATACTGGGCACCGGAAAACATATTGTTCTCGCCCGCACCAATCGCACGGGGCAACGATCTCGTCGCCGCTGGAAATACATGTTTCCCACATGCTGATCAGGGATCTCATATTGGGCTCTAGCAGGGGCCTCAACGCCTTCACGGCAGTCTTGACCATGGGGGACCCGATGTCCGGATGAATCAACACTACTTCGTCAAATACCCTAGGTTTGAAGGGCATGGATCCAGAATTGGATTTGAAACCTGTGGGGGCGCACACGCACCTGCCGTCCTCTACGCGGACGGCCTGGCCATATCTCCTGGACGAGTCCCACCAATTCACAACCGACACGCGCCTGGGGCGGCCGAGCTCCGGGTCAGCTTGGAGCGGGTATGATACGAGCGTCCTCCTTAAGCTCCTCCTTCTGCTCCTCCTCCTCCTCCTCGAGTCCTCCTCCCCCCTATCCCTTGTAAGTCGGCCTGGTCGTGGTCAGCCCACACTGGGCCTTCTGGTAGGGATCAGCACTCCGCCGAGTGCTGATCCCTACCAAAACGTCGTTTTGACGTTCCATGCTGACGACGCTTCGGCTGGCGCCCGCCTCCTCCTCCTCCTCCTCCTCCTCCTCCATCTCATACTCCGCCTCCCTCCTCCCTCCTCCCTCCTCCCTCCTCCCTCCTCCTCCTCCTCCTCCTCCTCCTCCCCCTCCTCCTCCTCCTGCTCCTCCTCCTCCTCCGTGTGGCGCTTCATCCCGGAGGGGGAGGAGGAGAAGGATGGGGCTCAGAAGGAGGATGGGGGAGGATGAGGAGTCCGAGGAGAGGAAGAGGACGAGGAGAAGGAGGAGGAGGAGGAGGTAGAGGAGGAGGAGGAGGTGGAGGAGGAGGAGGAGGGGGAGGGGGAGGGGGAGGAGGAGGAGGAGGAGGAGGAGGAGGAGGAGGAGGAGGAGGAGGCAGAGGAGGAGGATGATGAGAGGAGGAAGAGTTCCTCCCGCCTCCAGCCGTTTGAAACGTTATGGAATTCCTGTAACCCCATTGTTTCTCTTCCTCCTCCTCCTCCTCTTCCTCCTCCTCCTTTTTCTCCTCAGGAACTCCTCTCCCCTCCTCCTCATCTCATCCGCTATCATCTCCTCTCTCTCTCTCTCTCTCTCTCTCTCTCTCTCTCTCTCTCTCTCTCTCTCTCTCTCTCTCTCTCTCTCTCTCTCCCCCTCGCTCCCTACGCCTCCTTCTCCTGCTGATGTCGTAAGAGAGGTCTCGCGGCAACTTATCGTGGCTTCTACTGTTTCGATTCGGCGCGATATACAGTCCTGTATGCATGCCAGTGTCTTATATCATCGTATTTATCGCATCGTGTCCTCCTCCTCCTCCTCATCCTCTTCCTCCTCTCCATCCTCGACAAAACACGAGCGCCTTCTCCGGCGTACTGAATGATGGACATGTTGGACCCGTTGACGGCATTGAGCGTCGCCAAGGGGCGCGCGGCCACGGCCGCGGCCCTCCACGCCAGCACCCTCGCCCCCTGCACTGCCCCAGCAGCGCGCGGCCCACCGTCGCGCCAGGTGCCCAGCTCGGCCAGCTCGGCGGCGTCGGCCGGGCCCGGGGCCGCCTGGCGCCGAGAAAGGCAGCGCGGCTGGGGGGCGAGGCAGAGGAGGCGGGGTGAGGAGGGGCGGAGGAAGAGGAGGAGGAGGAGGAGGAGGAGGAGGAGGCGGAAGAGGAGGAGGAGGAGGAGGAGGAGGAGAGGAGGAGGAGGAGGAGGAGGGGGTCTGGAGGAGAGCAGGAGGAGGAGGAGGAGAGGAGGAGGAGGAAGGAGGAGGGGATGGGGGGGAGGGGATATGCCTGGGGAGAGGGGGAGGAGGAGAGCGAGGAAGAGAGGAGGACAAGAAGATGCGGCGGTGGCGGAGGATGAGGAGCATGGGAGGGGAGGTGGAGGAGGAGGAGGAAGAGGAAAACGGAGCAGGAGGAAAAGGAGGTGAAGCGGAGGCGGAGGAGTCGGCGGAGGAGGAGGAGGAGGAGGCAGGAGAAGGAGGAGGAGGAGGAGGGGGAGGAGGAGGAAGAGCACGGTTTCTCTCGCCCGGCCCACCGCGGCGCCCGCGCCAACGCCAGGAGGGGCGGCAGCGTGGGCCGCAGCGTGGTCGCCGCCTGCGGCGGGCGCAGCCGCCAAGCCCGCCTCGGCGACTGCCGCTGCCTCGGCGGCGGCGTCAGCAGCCAAAGCGCCTGGAATTGCTGCCATGGCGGCTGCCATGCCGTGCGCAATCCCAACTCCGTGGAAAGCATGATCCTCAGCAAGTGTGTCAACCTTGGACTCGTCGAGAGCTGCGGGGAACAGCTTCGCATACGCCTTGTAAAACTTGCTGGCAAACTTCTGGTCCCCTATGGCAGCGGCTGTCTTGGCCAAGTCGTCGTTAGCCATCAAGGCCTCTTCGAGGCCACTGAGGATGTCTGTCTCGCTTGCTGCTGCTTCGTCGCCAAGGGCCAGATGATCGTCAAGTGCTGCAGCTTCGGCCTTAAAATCGTCGGCATCTGCTGCGGCTGCTGCGGCTGCTGCGGCCTCGGCGGCCAGGGGAGGAGGGCCCCCGCCGCCCTTGCCCTTGCCCCTGCCCCTGCGACCCTTGCCGCCGCCCTTGCCCTTGCCGTCGGCAGGCGCCGCAGCGGCCAAGGCCAATGGCTTCTTCCCCTGGGGCTTGAACTCGGACTCGACCACTGCGGCCATCGCGCCAGTGATGGCGCCCATGTCGACCAGGCTCGGAATGTCGACGAGGGTGTCTGAGCCATGCTCATCATGGCGCACAATACCTACCAAGTGGTCGATGCGCTCGCCAGCCTTGCTCTTGTCATACAGCCGCAGGTACAACTGCCGAGATGCCATGTGAACGGCGGGCTGCAGGACGCGAACGGTGGCTGTGGCCATCTCGGCGTCTCTGGCGACGAGGGTGACTTTCACGAAGGTCCCTATGTACCCAAAGGACGTCTCGCATAGCCAGCCAGTCGTGTTCCCGGATCCATCACTCTCTCCGCCGAAGACGATGAGTGAAGAGGAAACGTCCTTCCCACGAAGCAGGTTGCAGGATTGCCAATACCATGCCATGTTGTAGGACGTGGCCCACTCCTTCGCATCTAAAGGGATCTCCGCCTCGATGGCGCGGTCGCAGGTGATCGTCGCGTCGTCGTACTGCAAAGGCGGAACTGCCCACCGACCTGGCTGCGTCATCACTGAGCGGATGTCACTGGTGAACTGGACGGAGTCATCGATCATGGCCTGAACTCGATCCGCGACTTGGCTCCACTTCAGCTTGGCGGTCGCCCTGGTGCCGCCGCCGAGCTCCTTCCTGAGCCCGATGCGAGCGTCCAGCAGCGCCAGCGAAATGCGCGGCGCCCGCGCACAGACAACCTCCCCTCCACAACTCCTCAAGCGCGGGCCCTCGCTAAGCCATGCTATGCTCTCTGCTAGTATGCCATTCATTCACGCTGTGCTGCTCAGGCGCGAACTAACAACACCGAGCATGACACTGCACTGCTTCTGCCTACCTACACTATGCCTTACCCTCCGCCCCAACCCGAAGCAACCTGCAACATGTTGTTGATTCCTTCGATCTCCTGCGCGTCGCACCGCCACTGCTCGCAGAGCAGCCTCAGCGGCGCGAACAGACACATGCTGAGGATGCCGCTCCGCCGCGCCTCCTGCCGAGCGAGCGGGCGCGGCGTGGCCCGGGCGGGGGGGGAGGGAGGGGGGCAAGGCACGACGGGCGAATGGACGACGGCGGGCCCCCCTTCCGGGGGGGAAAGGCGAGGGTGGAGAGGAAGGCGAGGATCATGAGTGGGCGGCGCGGCGGAGGAGGGCGAGGGGAATCGGGTGAGGAGGGACAGAGCGCTCCTCCAACTCTGGCTTGAAGAGCCTGACAACAGTTGCAGCCGCGAGGTGAAGCCGTCTCGGGTCCGTGGCATCGAGCAGCTCGGCGGCAATCTCTCTCCGCTTCGTGCAATCATCGCGCGGCGGGCTGAAGGCAAGCCACAGGAGCTTCGCGGGGCATGAGTCACACGTCGAAGAAAGGATTCGGAAGCTGAGCTCCCCGTGCACCTTCAGGGCCCCATCGCTTGATGGAGCCGACGACTGCGGGGGTGACAACCCCTGGATGTCTGTGAAAAAGTGATTGCCATTCTGGGCTGCTGCAATCGATGTTCGATTCGATCTCCAAATTGATCTCGGCAGCCTTTGTGAACACCATGTCTGCTAGATTGGAAAATTGGCCACCAGTAAGCCGCACTTGTTGTATGCAGTGGAGCATGTGATCTAAAGGTTCGCGCAGTCTCTGCGACACTTCCATGGCCAGCCAAAACCGATCGTCTCGTAGCGCAGTCAACGCATCAGCCGCAAATTTGCTCATCTTCTCTTTGTACACTGCAGTATCGTTCTGGTCTATCTCGTTGAGACCTGTTGTCGCAGCTGTGGTAGAGGTCGCCTTCTCCCCATCTATCAATGGATCGCCAGGTCTGGGGCAGCCGATGGCGGCAGTCATCGCGGTCCTGAGCTGCACACGGTCGCAACGCAACAGGTGGCGTTCGCAATCCCGCACCGACCCCCACCGCCCTGTGATGGGGCGGGGGGGGACTCGATGCGCGTGCGCAGCAATCGCCGTCCTGGCACCGTACAAGTCACACCACAACCTAAAAATGCGGATAGCGTTCGCGCGCCAAGAATGCATCACCTTGGCCACTGACGACCAGTAAAAGTATGTGGCGCCGCTCACGCGGAGGAGCTGGTCCATGTGATGCAGCAAGCTCTTGACCATGAGCGCATGCTGGTGGGCAAGACAGTTCACCGTAAACACGAGGGATGAAGGCTGCGCCGAGAGCTTGGCATGGAGCAGCCCTCGGGCCTTCACCTCGTCGCCCCCCGCGTCCGTGCACGACGTCCATATCTGTAGGCACTTAGCGCGCGCACCAGCGTTCCATGAGACCCACTGCTGGCTGCCCTGGCTGCCTCCTCCTGCCTCCCCCTCCACGATGGCCAGCGCGCCTGCGCCAGGCGGTCCCGCTGCGTCGGCGACCGCGCCGCCGCCCGGGCTGTCTTCGAGGGCGACCTCGCGAGGCGACCCGGGCGGGCGGCGGGCCAGAGGGGGAATCGGGGAAGGGGCGCAACGCAGTCGGACTGGATTGGAGAGGCAACGCGAGAGGACGCCCTCCCGAGAGCAACATTGCCACAGGGATGGAGGAGTCATGGGTCACAAGACACAGGAAGCAAGGGTACCCTGGGATTGGCAGGGTCGACGTACTAATCTGGGCGGACTGTAAAGAAGAAGGAGGAGAAGGATGAGAAGGAGGAGGAGGAGGAGGAGGAGGAGGAGGAGGGGGAGGAGGAGGAGGAGGCGGTTGCGAGCCACCTTGGCATGTCCGACCGTCCGACCTGATCCGTGGCGGCTGGATCCGGGTCCGCCCGCGACAGAGGCAGGATATCAGATGTAGTGCTGGTGTCCAAGCCTATCGACCGAAGCTGCTTGCGGGTCAGGGACAACATGCCCATTCCAGATCCATGTTCCATCGCCTCGGCGATTTGGCGGCCCTCCCACTCCCCTGCCCCTCCCTCTCCTCCCCCCTCTTCTCCCTCTCGCCCTCGCCGCCCCCCTCGGCCCCTCGTCCGCCACCTGTGGGGGGAGGCGGGGTGGGGGGGCTGAGTGATCGGATGGGACGTGGGTTTCTGGTTCTCGGTTATCGGCCTGGATATCACACAGCATCTTGCGCGCGCGGGCGCCTGCCCTCACAACTGAATATTCGGCGTCCGCCAACACGGGGTCTGTCAGGAATGTGCTTTCCAGCTCTAGCACGTGCAACTTTCTCTTCTGCCACACCTCGACGCGACGCGCCCGCCCGAGTGCCCAGTGGCTCCGGGGAGGGCAGGGGAGGAGGGGGGACAGATGACCGGCGGAGGAGGGCGAGGAGGCGAGGAGAAGGGGGGGAAGAGAGCCCGGAGAAGACGGGGGGGAGTGGGCGAGGGCGAGGGGATGAGGCGGGGGATGAAGTAGCCGATTAAACAACCCATCACCTGGGTATTAGTGGCATCCCCGCGGATGCTGTGGATGCACAATGCCCACCCGATATCGATGTTCGCATCGGGGGCGCCCACAGCCAAAGCAGTACGGCACGCCAGCTGGGCTTGCATTTCGCGATATCCATCGAAGATGAACGCCTTCATCGACGCGATCCTAGCCGATCGTTGCTTGATCTCCCACCCCGACACTGTGTTGCCAGCAATGTCGAAACCCATGGCAAGGCCGATCAAGGAAGCGGGCGCGGTTGACAGCGACCTGCGAATAGCGAGCATGAAGCCGCCGCGCCAGGACAAGAACCGACTCGGTCGGAGCTCGAGCGAGCTGATCTTATCGGCCTGCTGCTGTAGTGCTCGCTGAGTTGTTTTCTCTCTCTCTCTCTCTCTCTCTCTCTCTTCCAGGCGCTTGATCCGTTTGCTGGCATCCTTGAGGTTCTGGGACAAGGCAGCTCGTTTCTCTTGTGAGCGGCTGAGAGCACCCCGGAGCCTCGCTATGGTCCGCAGCGCCTCCTCCAACGTCCGCGGCTGGGGATCCCCGGGATGCCCCTCATGACGAACCAGAACTCCCGCGGAATCGGGTTGCGGGTCGCCTCGAGAGCTCGCTCACACACGGCCCCTGGGCCCTGGACCCCTTTCGGGAACGGTCCAAACACGCCAGCTTGTCTAGCTGCGTCCAGTCGCGACGACCTATCTTCACCTTCATCCCCGTGACCCCCCACGTCCTCGCTAGCAGCTATCCCTCCCCTCTCTCGCGCCTCCCCTCTACCCCCCGCCCCTCCTCCCCGCCATCTCGCTCGCTTCGCTCCCTATCCCCTCCCTCCCTGACTGCCTTCCCTCGCCCTAACCTGTCCCCCGTCAGCCTCCACTGTCTGCCGCCGCTGGCGGTGGAGGGGGCGGCGGCAGTCGCGGCCGCCTCTGAGGCGGCGGGGGCGGTGGCGGTGGCGGCGAGGGCGCGGCGCCGAGCAGCTGGGCCAGCCGCGCCATCGCCTGCGGGCCAGATCGAGAGAAGGATCAGGGAGAGTAGGAGGAAAAGGACAAGGAGAACGAGGAGGAGGAGGAGAAGGAGGAGGAGAAGGAGGAGGAGGAGGAGGAGGAGGAGGAGAGGAGGAGGAGGAGAAGGAGGAGGAGGAGAAGGAGGAGGAGGAGGAGGAGGAACATGATCACGAGGGTCAAGATGAGAAGGAGGTAACGAAGGGCGGAAGGGCGAGACGGCAGGGGGGGTCTCCTGCTCGAACGCCTCCGCGGCGTGCGGCAGGCGAGTGCGGAGGACCACGTCCTCGAGCAGCTCGACGCTGGCCGCGCCGGGGGCCCGCTGGGCCCAGTCGAGCTCGCGCCGCAGCCTGCCGCGCCCCCCCCGGGGCCGCCCCCCCCTCCCCCGTTCGTCTAGGGTGGCACGGTGGGAGGGTAGGGAGGGGGGAAGAGAATGCAGGCAAGGAGAGAGGGCGCCGAGGAGGGCGGGCGAACAAGAGGACAAGAGGAGGAGCAGGAGGGCAAGGAAAAAACATCAGCGCTGTGAGTCTGTGAGTTCACGACCCCATGAGTCGCACGATCATTCATATAAACGGGCACCCCGCAAGACAATCAATGAGACACAGCACTTAGAGCATATGGCACAAGGTCGGAACAACGTCGCATCGCAACGTCGCCGTCGCGCCGTCTGCGTCGTGCCCCACTGCCCCGCCCCGCCCCTCCGGGCAGGCGCCATGGGAGCCACCGGGAGCCCATCGCGCGCGAGCGCCGCCAGGATTGTGGAGATCGAATCCACTGGCACGACCAGCTCGCCGTCTAGAACACGCACGCCGCCAATGCGGCAAAGCACGAAAATACGCTGCGACAGAAAAGAAGACATCGAGCCAAAATGGCTATGGGCTGCATCGCCAACGGAAGGAGCACAGGGAGTCTCGGCATGGATGCAAGAACCTTGGGCACACGATGCACAGTAAGTTTGAAACGTAGCGGTTTTTCAAGGCAAGGCTGCAAAAGATACCTTTGAGTAGCTAATTGTGCCCAGGGCCTTTTATCTCATCTTGGCACCTCTGTATCACGAAACGCAATGCGGATGGCCGCAATGAATCTCATCGGTCTCGCCCACCTCGTCCTGGTCCTCCCCCACCCAATAATCATCATCCTCGTCGTCCTCCTCGCCCTCCTCTTCCCCTCCTCGTCATTCTCGTTATCCTCCTCCTCATTTTCCTCCTCCTCCTCCTCCTGCTCCTCCTCCTCCTCCTCCTCCTCCTCCTCCTCCTCCTCCCCCTTCTCCTCCTGCTTCCTCCTCCTCCCGCATCCCTCTCACCATCCTCCCCATTTCTCCTCCTCCTTCTCCGTCCTCTGCGGCGCACACACGGCCAAAAACGACGGCACGTGTCAAACTCACAAGCTCGGGCATGACATGACCGCGTCTTTTTCTGTGTTTGTGAAACGTCGATGCCTGATCGTTTGGCGAGTTTTGCGCGTTTTGTGATGCTGGCATGACATAGCCGCAATACATCTGAGAATGTGGAAGCCATAATTCCTGGCACCACGCTGCGCCGTTTGCACCCCATGTATGTCATAGGACGCGTGTTACCTAGGCGATGCATGCCAGTTGTTTCTTCACATGCAGCGCGTTTTGCGACCCAGGCATTGCATAGCACGCATGCGATCTAAGCGATACATGCCTAAATTTCCTGGTTCAAGTTGCGCGTTTTGTGGCGTACCCATGGCATAGCGAGCATGAATGCTAAGCGACGTTCTCAATATTTTCGGGCGCGCGTTACGTTTTTGCAACTCATGCTTAGCATGTTGTGCTTGCTTTTTTGAGTGGCACATGCCAGGATGTTGCACGATCTTCGGCGACGGTCAACTGATTATGCAGCCTTTGTTTCCTGCCCCACCCCCTGGGTATATGTCAGCGGCGGCACTCTGGAACCGCGCGCTTGGTTCCAGAGCGCTGGGGGGCGCTGCTTCGGAACCTGCGGGACTGGGGTTCCAGAGCACGGTTCTGGGGCCACCGTGCTCGGCGCGAGTGAGATGCCCACCCGCGACCCGCCCCGAGACTCCCCCGGCGACCCACCCGCGACCCACTGGCGACCCACCCGCGACCCACCCGTGACCCACCCCGCGACCCACCCAAAATGTTCGGCGCCTGCGGCGGGGTTCTTTTCCATTCTTTCAGGTGGAGAACCTGCGACCCACCCGCGATCCAAACCGCGCCCGCGACTCACCCCGCGACCCACCGCGACCCACCCGCGACCCACCCGCGACCCACCCCGCGACCCACCGAAAATGTTCGGCGCCTGCGGCGGGCTTCTTTTCCAGTCGTTCCAAGTGGAGAACTTGCGACCCACCCGCGACCCAAACCGCGTTCAGAGTACAAATCAGAATTTTCGGCGCCTGCGGCGGGCTGCTTTTGAATTCCAGGTGGAGGTGGAGAGCCCGCGACACACCCGCGACCCAAACTACGTTCACTGAACAAGCCCGCGACCCACCCACCCGGCGCGCGCGCGCGCTCCGCGGAGGAGGGAAGGAGGAGCAGGGCGAGGAGCAGGAGGAGGAAGACGACGACGACGACGACGACGACGACGACGACGACGACGAGTACGAGGACGAAGAGGGGGCCGACGACGAGGGCGAGGAGGACAAGGAGGGGGGGACGGAGGGGGACGACGAGGAAGGAGGGAGGAGGAGGGGGAGGAGGACGCCGACGACGGAAAGGAGGAGGGGGGAGGATCGGGATGGGGGAGGAAGAGGAGGAGGAGGAGCAGGAGGAGGAGCGGGAGGAGGAAAAGGAGGAATAGGAGGAGGAGGTGGAGGAGGCGGACGACGACGACGATGACGATGAGGACGATGACGCGGACGAGGAAGAGGAGGAGGAGCAGGAGGAGCAAGAGGAGGGCGCCATCGACAGGGAAGGTGAGGGCCACGAGGTCCGCCGGCTCGACGCCCGCGTCGCCCGCGCCCGCCCTCTCACTCTTATCCGCAGTTGCGGGGTGCTACGTATATAAGCACATGTCCACCGCCTGTGAGCCTGACGTCCTCCGAACCCAACTGGCGGCGGACATGGATTGACCCTCGCCTCGGAGAGGAGGACCAGGGAGGGGGGATCGCCATCGGCCTCTGGCATCCCGAAACTGGAAAACCACCGAAACCACACACAAAAACGCACCGTCTTGGACGCCCGGAATCTCCGGGACAGCTGCCGCCCAGGGTAACTCCGGTTTGAGCCCCCGGGGCGCGAACCTGCGGTTCCCCCTGGCCGCCCCCAGCACCGACGATGCGTCGGGAGCGGCCAAGAGGGGGGTGTCCAAGAGGGGGGGGTGCAAATCATGACTGGCGGCATGTGCGCGGCCCAGCGGGGGGGCCAGGGGCGTAACGAAGTAAGAAAAGGCACCATGAATTCTGGGGAGATATCATGGCCCCCGCCATGATATCCACCTCCCCCCCTAGTGATCACCCCCCTCTTTGCCGCACCCGAATTCGGGAGGGTTGGACGCCCGAAGTATCCAGGACAGCTGCGGTCCTGGGGTACCCTCGGTCTGGGCCCCCGAAGCGCTATAGACTGCAGTGGCCCCTGGCCGCCCCCAGCGCCCTGATGACTCGGGGCTCTGACCGTCCCTCATCCTCCACCTCCGCCTCCCACTCCACCATGTAAGTATCTCAGCTCCTCCTCCTGGCTCCTCGCTCCTCCTCCTCGCTCCTCCTCCTCGCTCCTCCTCCTCGCTCCTCCTCCTC
>CAUYUJ010018402.1:176443-186443 GCA_963575745.1 Prorocentrum cordatum
GGGCGGGCGGGGCGCTCCGCCCGAGACCTCCTCGCCCTGGCATGATAAAACGACGCGAAGACAGGGACGACATCGGATCGGGATAACTCGAAATCTCTGAGAACCGGCGGGTTTGGAGGGTGTATTGGGCGCCGCGGCCGCTCCAGAGCGTTCCGGAACGCTCTGAGAGCGCTCCGGAACGTTCTGGAGCGATTTATCCCGATTCTAGCCCTGTTTTACATGACCCCGGAGCCCGAGGCGGCAACAGCTTCACGAAGGGAGGGCGGGCCGGTTTCGAAACGTGGCTCTCGCCTCCGCGCCGAGCACACTCGTCGTTTGAAGTCCGCATCCGCTCGCGGACGGAGGGCGGGCCGTTTGCAGCATGTGGCTCTCGCCCCAGCGCCGCGCACATTCGTTCTGAAGGCTTGCAGCAGCTTCACGAGGGGAGGGCGGGCCATTTTCGAGACGTGGCTCTCGCCTCCGCGCCGCGCAGATTCGGGGTCGGGGCTCTCCACAGCTTCGCGGGTGGAGTGCGGCTCCGACTCAGAAGGCCGTCCGGGCCCTGGCTTCGCGTTCAGGGACTCGCAGGGTTGCAATGCCAGGGATGGCGTGCTGGCACGATCTCGGAGATTCACGACGCAACGGTCACGTTGATTCGCGGCGCTGAAGTCCCAGAAATGGTGTTATGGCACGATGTGGGATTATCAAGACGCAGCAGTCACGTTGAGTTGCAGAGTTGCAGTGCTGAAGTCCCAGGAACGTGGCGGTTGCACGATTGGGGAATATCAGACGGCTGTCTTCCAGAGAACCACTTCCCGCAGATCCATGAAGACGGACCCATGAAGAGGGAACTTGGAACGATGTCTGCTGGTCGACGGCATTGATGCGTCTTGGGTTCACAGTGGTCCTCTTTGCCCTCGTCCTCCTCCTCCTCCTCCTCCTCCTCCTCCTCCTCCTCCTCCTCCTCCTCCTCCTCCTCCTCGCCCCCCACATCCACCTCGCACGGCTGGGCGCCCATGGGTGTGCAGAAGCGATCCCGACGCGGCAACGCACTCCGCGGACCTCTCCCGGGGCGCGCTCTGACCAGCCATCCGAGGATACCCCGGCCGTGGCGACGCGGCCCCTCCCGGTCGCAGCGGCGTGGGCACGGAGAGGGCACTGGATAAGGATACCACTGGACAAGGAATCCTCCAAGGAATCCAGGGATAAGGATAAGGGATACCATTGGATAAGGGTACCATTGGAAAAAGAATCCAGGGACTGGAAGCCGGTGGAACTCCAATCGTGGACTGGCCATGGATAGCACCGCCGCCCTCATCGGACAAGGATCCCTCCAAGGTCTGGAGGCCGCCTGGACACATTCCTCAACCAACGCCCCCACCGTACGGCAAGTTCGTGTCGTGCCGACTTCGGCGTTGGTTCCGGACACTGCTGGGATCGTTCCACCTTGAACGATCGGCCGCTTCAGAAACGTCCGATCGTTCAACACTGAGCTATTCTGGGCGGCCAACTGCGTTCAACGTTGAACGCTGGCGGCGGGGTCGCCGCTGGTCGACGCGACGCGAACCCACCGTGCACCACTGAGAGGGCCCCCTGTATCGACGCTCTATCAAGAGAGCTGTCGACACCGGCGGGGACCCCCCGGGGGTGCAAATGGTAGAATCCTACCCCCGCCGACCGTCGGTTCTCCTGGATCAAATGGGAGGCGGGAGTAGGGTTCTCGAGGAAGAACAAGCCACACAAACATCGACTTCTGGCACTCCGCGCGGATTTTTCTTGGATTCGCGCTGGCCCACCCCTCCCTGGCGCGCGGAGCGCGCAGGAGGCGGCGCTGGAGGCGCCGCCCTGGGGCCCAGGCGCGGATCCAAGAAATCCGCGCGGAGCGCCAAACGTTTATGTCTACACCCTGCGAAATGTTTAAGAAATCATGGGTTAAGAAATTCATAGTCTCAGAACTTGCATTAAAAAAACAAAATTTCTACTAAAAAATTAGGTCTTCCATTGAAACAATGAGAACAATCAAGACTCTGGCCGAAACCTCACGTTTTCTTAGAAGCATCGCTTAGGGCCTGCGCGGTTTTCCCTCCTGCGAGGTTCGGACTTCGCCACGCGCTCCGCGGAATCCCCAGCCCGGCACCCGCGCGCGGCGCGACGCGGCGGCGGGGCGGCGGGCGGCCTCGCCGTTGCTGTGGAAGTACAGCAGCAGGTACCGCGCCGTGGGCTGCTGCAGCAGCACGGCTGGCAGGGCGTCCCCCGCCCGGCAGGACCCGTAGTCCAGGTCCTGCGGGACCCCTCCCCGCGCAGGGCCCCGAGAGCCGACGCTCCAAAAACAAGAAGAGGGAAGCAGGCGGTGTCTGGCAGTGTTCGGCCTCCGGGGGCCCTTCGGCGGGCCTCGGGAGCGTCAAAATTAAGACTCAGGACGGGGAAGTGGTCCGGACCTCCGGGGTCCACGCACCAAAAGAGTTGGAGCAGCCGATGTCTGGGGAGGCAATTCATCCTCATCCCACCCCCAACCCGCCGACCCTGTCGGCGTGTGTGAGGGGCTTGTCTGTTCGAGTCGTCGTCTCCGTCAGTAGTCGTCTCCATCGTTCTCTTTCCCTGCTCCCTCCTCCTCGAGCCTGTCAGCGAGAGAAAATGCAAGCAGTGTCGCAGTCGAGTCGAAGGGAAGCCTCTTCCCTTTGATCCCTCCCCTTTCGGGTGGGAGGGGTCCTGGGAGGGTCCCCAGCCGGGTCCGGGGGGAGGGTAAGATACGCATCCCAGCCCCTAAAAGTGCCAGGGCCTCAGAAAATACCAAGACAGGCCAAAGAGTGCACCAAGAGGACCCCGAGACGGTCCAAGAAAGCCCCAAATCGGCAAACAGTCAGTCCAAAACGCCTCCACGCCCTCCAGACTGCCCAGGAGGCCGCCAATACGTCCCAAGAAGCATCCAAGAGCATTCCCGAGAAGTGAGGCCCAAGAGACCTCCTAGACCCACACAGCCCACGAGCACCTCAAGACACCCCACAACGCCTCCAAGATGGCCCCAGAGGCCTCCAAGACGGCTCCAAGAGCGTGCCAAGACGGGCCAAAAAGGCGCCAAGAGGCCCACCAGAGGTCCCCGGGACGCCCGAAGGAGTTCCAAGAGCTCCCAAGAGGCTCCCGAGAGCCCCAAGAGTTCCTCCCCAGAGGCCCCCGAGAGCCTTCCGACGAGACCCCAAGAAGCATCCGTCTGGCCCACGTCAGCGTCGTCGTCGTCGCCGCCGCCGCCGTTGCCGTTCGTTCGTCGTCGTCCCCCTTCAGGGTCGACAGCGCCAGCCGCAAGTCCTTCGCAACATGGTAGGAGCCTTTCTCCCTGGAGGCACGTCGAACCTGAACCAAACAGAGGGGCAACCATTGTGTACAGTGAGGGTCTTGACCTAAGGAACCATAAATAAGGAACGAAGCCCCTCCTTTTCCAAGTAAGCCCATGAAGCCAGAAGGAACGGCCGAGCCCCTTTCTAACGGCGTTCCGCTACGATTTGCTCTTGCAATTCGATCCCCGCCCTCTCCGCCAAACCACCAACGCGCAATTACGTCGAGCAAGCGCAACCGAGCCCCCCCGTGGAGCCCCGTTCCTTAGACCGTCCGCCCCGACCGAAAAAACGAACCCGCGCGTCCAAAATCGTAAGGAACAACGGGGGGGCTCGCCGCCAAAAAGGTAGCGGAACGCATGCAAACCTAAGGAACGACCGAGCCCCTTTTGAAAAATAAGTGTTCCTTACTCAAGGCATTCACTGCACACCCTGCTGCCTGGCACAACTGCCTGACAGCTGTTTGCGGCCTCTGGCGCCTCTGTTCCCAAGCTCGGCCTTCAGGGGGCAGCTCCCAGGCACCCGGGGCCCTCGAGGGACGGCCGCGGACGAGAAGAGCAGTCCTGGGGATATGGGGTCGAGAGCTTCTGGGGGTCAGCGTCGTGACTGCTGCTACTCCCTGTGCTATTATCCCCTCTGTTACCCCCCCTCGTCAGCCGCCTGGCCACCCGCGTCATCCTCGTCCTTTTGGGCCTCCTCCTCCCTTCTCCCTTCTCGATTGTTTGTTTCCTCCTGGCTGTCCTCTTCTCCTCCTCCTCCTCCTCCTCCTCCTCCTCCTCCTCCTCGTTGTGTTCATCATATTATTCATCCTCATGACTTAGGATGGTGTTCCTCGTCGTCTCCGTCGTCATACGCCTCCCCTCCTCCCCCATCCCTCCCCCCTAGTCATTTCAATAATGCTCCAATCGAACTGCAAACAAACACATTGATCTCCTCCTCTCTCTTCTTCGACCCTGCTCACTACCCGATGTTTCGCACATCCTTCACCCCTTAATATCAACCTGCTCATCATCCACCCCCTTGCACTTTCCGTGTCTCCTTCCTCCCATCTCATCCTCCATGTTCTCCTGCTTCAAGCAAATATTCCACCGGACGCGGTTTCTCCAACTCCTGTTCCTCATCCTCATCATCCACCTCCTCATCCTCATTCTCATCATCCTCATCATCACCAGCAGCATCAGCATCAGCAGCATCATCACCTTCACCTCATCATCATCATCATCAGCAGCAGCATCCTCCTCCTCCGCTCCCTGCGGGATGGCTTCGACGAGCGGTCGCCAGTCCACATCCTGGTCGACGCTTCTCTCGGGGCCCGGCCGCAGCAGGGTTGGTGGAGCTTCGGCGTCGTCAACTCATACAGCGGCAGTGACACCTGTGGCGGCTCCCGGCAAGGACTGGGGCCATGCAAGCAGGGTCACAGTGGGCAGCGAGGAGCGCATGATGGTGTGCGTGAGGAGCGAGGCAGCCCAACACGGCTGGCGGCGGCAGACAACGGGACTGGCTGCCTCAGACCACCAGGAGCATCTGAAGGTGCAGGAGTGCGCGACGCGCTCACGGACTCCACCTCGAAGATCGAAAGTAGAGGGTCACTGGACGCCGACTCTCTTCCCCAGGGGCTTTACAGGACAGACCCCGGAGGAGACGCTCAGCACTGCTACATCGACGGCCCCATCGGCAACGAATGCGACACTCTCAAAGCAGCCCCCGCCGCCGCCACCGCCAACGGGGAGCTCTCTGGGGGCTTCGGCAGCAACGGCAGCGGCAGCATCAAGAGCGTCGGCGACTCAGGGGACCTACGATATCATGAAGGACTTCAAGAAGGACTTCAAGAAGGACTTCCCACACATTCCAAGAAGTGATCGCCGAAGGGAATCAGCAAAAATGGAGCTGCAATCAGCGCCGATTCAGGAACTTCGGGTTCCGCGCGATGTGCACGAGGTGCAACGCGAATGCGCATCCCACCATGCTGCGGCAGCAGACCCTCCAGTCCCTGAAGCAGATCAGGCTGCAGGACGACCGCATCGAGATCAAGCAGTTCGAGGAGTCGGAGATTGATGGGCTTGTTTTCTACCACCACCACCACCACCACCATAAGTTGGAGGGGGAGTGGGTCCTCCTCCTCCTCCTCCTCTTCCACCTCTTCCTCCTCCTCCTCTTCCACCTCTTCGTCCTCCTCCTCCTGCTTCTCATCCTCCTCATCCTCCAACTTCACTATGGTGGTGGTGGTGGAAAACAGGCCCATCAGAGATGGCCCACGGTGTGGAGATGGGGCGGATGGCCCTCGCCGAGAAGCAGAAGGTGGACGCCCCGGAGGCTACACAGCACGGGAGGCTCTGCGGCGCCGGAGCCGACGGACGCGAACGATCCCACGGTGGCTCGCAGCAGCGGGTGGAGGAGATGGACGACCCGACCGTCCCCCACCCGTGCAACGTGGTCCAGTGTTTTGCAGATCCCAACGTGTCGCAACGCAGCGGCGCCAAGCGTCAGACGAAGAAGAAGAAGAAGAAGGAGAAGAAGAAGAAGAAGGAGGAGACCAAAACGCACCGTGAGCAGGACCGAGGGGAGGAAGTCCCACGAGGTTGTCGGTTGGATTGGCCGGGCATCGGCACGTGGCACGGCTTCCTGGGGCGGAGCCGCCCTCGGGCTGGAGCCTAGCATCGGCGACGCGCTCTTCCTGCACAAGGCGGTGCTCGACTCCGATTCGGCGTGCAGCGTGTTGCAAGGCCCCCCACACACACAAACAGACACACACACAGAAGTACACACGCACACACACGCACACACACGCACCCACACACACACACACACGCACACACACACGCACACACACACGCGCGCGCGCACACACACACACGCGCGCGCACACACACATGCGCACGCACACACTTACACGCACACACACAAACACACACACACACACACACACACACGCTGAAGGAGCAAACAACCTCGACCAGCTGGAGGACGAGTGAGGGGTGCGTTGTTTCGCAAACAAAAAATGCCACTTGGGGGCGCTGTCGTGGCCGCCTTGGCCCCACCTTGCCCGCCTTGCTCGGCGTCGAAGCGCGAGTCGTGCCTGAGGCTGCTCCGCCGTGCGGCGCGCCCGCCCTCGCCGCCGAGGTCAAGCTCGGTCGGAAGCTCCGGGCGCCGGCTGCCGATGGGAGGCCCCTCTCGCCAGTGCTCCAACGAAGGATTGCAAGGGTTTGTTTTGCAATCCTTCGTTTTTTTTGCAATCCTTCGAAGAGTTGTTTTTGCAATCCTGGGTTTCTTTGCAATCCTTCGTACCACGCTGCATCTCGGCCCATTGGGGCGTTTCTTGACGAGCTTGTCTTCCACCACCACCACCACTGTAAGTTGGAGGAGAAGGAGGAGGAGGAGGAGGAGGAGGACCCCCCCCCTCCAACTTATAGTGGTGGTGGTGGTGGAAAGCACGCCCATCATTTCTGCCAGGCCCAGCCGGGTTCTTCACTCTTTCCTGCGGCCAGGCCAGTGGGGGGCTCGGCCGCAGCTGCCTCGGCATTGGCCGGGTCAGCGCCGCCTGCGCAAGAGGGGCGGAAGGATAACCACACGCATCATCAGAGCCCTCAGAGCCCTCCTTTTCCTCGTCCTCCTCCTCCTCATTGTCGTCCTCGTCTTCGTCGCCATACTCATCATCACCATCGTCAGCATAGTCACCATCATCACAACTACCATCATCACCATCATCGTTTGTTGATTATCCCCCCCTCCGCTCTATCCCCCCTTCCTCCTCCCTCCTCCTCAACCCTCGTCGGCGTCCAACGCCTCCCTTTCTTCCCCATCCTCCCCCCTCCTCCTCCTCATCCTCCTCCTCCGCCTCCCGATTCCCGACCTCCTTCGAAGACGGCGACTGACGGACCGCCCGACCGACCAAGACGACGACGACGACGACGACGACGACGACGACGACGACGACGACGACGACGACGACGACGACGACCGACGACCAACGACCGACGACCGACGACGACGACGACGACGACGACGACGACGGGGTAAAAGAGGGAGGAGGGGGGAGGAAGGAGGAAAGAGCAAGGGGAGGGAGGAGGAGGCGGATGAGCAATGAGAGGAGAGGGGCGAACCGGGCGGGAAGAGGGAGGGAGGCAGGAGGCGCGGGAGGAGGCAGGGGAGGCAGGAGGCAGGAAGCAGGAGCAGCCGGGACCTCTGGGATCCACAGCAGCTCCCCGGGGAAGCTGTGCAGACCGTAGGACGGCTGCGGCGCTGGGAAGAGCAGGCCCGAGAGGGCATCCATGCCGAGGCCCTTCGGCCAGCCGACCTCGGGGCGAGGGCGGGAAGTTCGAGGAGCCTCGAAAAGGTTCGAGGATCGGCGATCGAGATTCCAGAAGGATCCAGGATCGAGGACCCGCGAGGATCGAGCAGGAGGAGGAGGAGGAGGAGGAGGAGGAGGAGGAGGAGAACCGCTTATCGAGGAGGACCGAAGATCGAGGAGGATCGAAATCCGATGACGATCGAGGGGGACCGAGGTTCTGGGAAGATCGAGGTTCGAGCTTCGAGGAGAAGTCCACGAGCATCGGGGTTCGAAGATCGAGGTCTCCCGGGGACCCTGGGCGCTCCTGTGCCCCGGGGAGGAGGGACGGTGGCGCCTTCCTGCTGTCCTGTCCGCATCCCGAGCGGCGGGGAGGGGGAGGGGAGGAGGAAGAGGGGGAGGAGGAGGAGGAGGAGGAGGAGGAGGGGAGGAGGAGGAGGAGGAGGAGGAGTGAGGAGGAGGAGGAGGAGGAGGAGGAGGAGGAGGAGGAGGAGGAGGAGGAGGAGGAGGAAGAGAGAGGCGGAGGAGGAGGAGGAGGAGGAGGAGGGGAGGAGGAGGAGAGAGGAGGAGGAGGAGGGAGGAGGAGGAGGAGGAGGAGGAGGAGGAGGAGGAGGAGGAGGAGGAGGAGGAGGAGGAGGAGGAGGGGAGGAGGGGAGGAGAGGAGGAGGAGGAGGAGGAGGAGGAGGAGGAGGAGGAGGAGGAGGCGGAGGAGGAGGAGGAGGAGGAGGAGGAGTAGGAGGAGGAGGGGGAGGAGAGGAGGAGGAGGAGGGGAGGAGGAGGAGGAGGGGAGAGGAGGAGGAGGGAGGAGGAAGGAGGAGGAGGAGGAGGAGGAGGAGGAGGAGGAGGAGGAGGAGGAGGAGGAGGAGGAGGAGGAGGAGAGGGAGGAGGAGGAGGAGAGGAGGAGGATGGAGGGGAAGGGGAAGGAGGAGGAGAGGAGGAGGAGGAGGAGGAGGAGTGAGGAGGGGAGGGAGTAGGAGGAGGAGGGAGGAGGAGGAGGAGCAGGGGGGGGGGGGCGGCGGCCGGGCTCGTGGGCACGGCTGGCTTGAGGGGCAACGATGAAGTGGGGGGGGCTCTGGCTCAAGGGGGGAGGGGATCGACCTTCCCAAGCTGGGCGAGGGCTGCTAAAACCGTGGCTGCTAAAACGGCCCTCCCGGACGGAAAAAACAACTTCCCGGAATGAGGCGCGGCACGCGAAACAGTCAACGGGCTTCTTCCCCGGACGGACGAAGGCAACTTCCCGGAGGTCGATTTTAGCAGCCACGGATTTAGCAGCCCTTGCCCGGCTTCCGAGACCTGGCATCGGCGACACACCACCGACGTACCCCGCCGATGCAGCAGGCGCTGGACCACGAGAGGCCCTCGAGAAGAGAAGCCCAACCCTGAGCCCCCAAGGGGCGTCCATGGATTGCTGGTGTGGGAACGTCACGCCTTCCCATGGCAAAGCTATGGAAACCCAAGCAACCCAGGGTACCCTGGAGGCAAGCAGGGTGCTTCGTGGCGTGGGCTTCCACTGCAGACCCCTGATAGCGAATCTGAGCGGTCCCGGGCGGGGTGGGCCACTGGACCCACCAGAGCGTATCCCACCTAACGTTGCTCCGGACACCGGAGGGGTGGATCGTCGCCACGGCTGCATTCTCCTGCCATCGCTCGGACGTCCGTTCCCCGTGTTCCCCGTGCATTGTTTTTGGTCTCGCGCGTGCTTTTATCGAGATGACCCCAGGTGCTCGAAGATTCGCGGGCCAAACAATGGCAGAATTTCTCGGATCTGCGCGAATTTCTTGGATCTGCGCTGGGCCCCCCCTCCCGGGCGCGCTCCGCGCGCCAGGGGCGGCACCGGATGCGCCGCGGGCGGGCGCCAGCGCCGCGTCGAGAAATCCGCGCGGAGCTCCGAAAGTGTATGACCATGCAGTTTACTGTTCTTCGGAAGATTAGCTAGAGGGCAGAAGATCCACCCCGATAATAATCACCCCGACACGCGAAGCCGTTTGGTGAATGCACCCAAAGAAGGAATCGAAGAGGGCATGGCTGCTCAGTAAACGCCCATGGCCGTTGAGCAAACGCCAATTGTCCGGTCTGGGTGGTGTTTCCTCCCTTGACGGATGGTCCAAACGTTCTGGCGCGCTGGCCTCGCCGAGCACAAACAAAAACCGCACCCGTGCGAGCCGTGCCCAGTTCTCCTCGAGACTCCCGTCGGAGCAAGCTCCAGAACGGGGTGCGGTGATTAGGCTCGCGCAGAGACCAGAGGATTCTGCGCTGGCCTCTGACTTGAGCAGGGACCGACCATCCCGGCATTCCTATAGTCCTACCACGAAATGTTTTTAGAACCCAAAAATGTTCTACTAACAAACCCTGTTCTTAAAACATAAACCTGATATGAGAAAACGAGACAGCCTCCCAGCCAGAAATG
>CAUYUJ010018403.1:5000-85000 GCA_963575745.1 Prorocentrum cordatum
GGGGGCTATTTTTATTTGTGTGTATTTAGGGGGGAGGGGAGGGGCATTCGATTATTTGTCGTCGGAGCACTGTTGATGCACAGTGCTTCTGCCCTCGCAGCGCCGCTTGCCGGCATTTGCCTTCGCCCCCGTGGCGTCGGCGGCCGCCGCCCCCCCCCGAAGGCTTTGGGCGGGGCGGCGCGCCCCGGCCTGGGGGAAACCCCTCTCGCGGGCCCCTCCCCCCAAAGACGCGCCCAGCACACCCAGACATCGGGCGTCTCGAAAAAATCGAGGCAGAGGTCTTTCATAGTTTTTGGCCTCTCGGGGCCCTCGCCGGGCCTCGGGGCCGTCCAGAAACGACTCGGGATGAAAGACCGGTCCCAGGGAAGTGGTCGGGAGGTCGGAGGCCCGCGTCTCGAAAAAATCGAGACGTCGGATGTCTGGGCAGGGCCCAGCCCGCAGCCCCGGCCGCCAGCTCCCCATCAACGACGCCGACGCCGACGACGGCGACGCGGCCGGCGACGCGGGCGCCGACGCGGGCGCGGACGCGGACGCGGACGCGGACGCGGACGCGGGCGACGACGGCGACGGCGGCGGCGGCGGCGGCGGCGGCGGCGGTGGCGATGGCGGCGGCGGCGGCGGCGGCGACGATGTCGCGGACGTTTCGACGACGACGACGATGACGGCGACGGCGACGGCGACGACGACGACGACGACGACGACGTCGACGTCGACGACGACGACGACGACGGCGACGACGACGACGACGACGACGGCGACGCAGACGCGGGCGCGGGCGCGGACGCGGACGACGACAACGACGACGACGACGACGCAAAGTTTTTCCTTCAGCCGTCAGACCCCGCGGGCGTCTGGGCAGGGTAGCCTACAGGCCACGCGGCGCGGCGCCCGCAGCTCTGCGTGTGCGGGCCCGGCGGGCCTGGCGCTGCTCGGCCCCGAGCAGGACGCCCTGGCCTACGAGGACGTGCTCGGCCAGCTCGGCTCACCTCCCCGGGGGAAGCTGTCTTTCTCCTCCTCCTCCTCCTCCTCCTCCTCCTCCTCCTCCTCCTCCTAGTCCTCCTCCTCCTCCTCCTCCTCCTGAGGGGGGTGATGACTAGGAAGGGGGGGGGAGCATGGCGTGGGCCGTGATATTTCGCCAGATTTCATGGCGCCTCTTCTCGTTTCAATAATTACGTCCCCGGCCCAACCCTGGGCCGTGCACATGCCGCTGGCCATGACTTGCACCCCCCACTCTTGGACGCCCCCCTCCTGGCCGCCCCCGAGTCTTTCAAAGGTCAGGAGGGGAAAAAACACACAGACACAATTAACCGGCGATTCCCAGAAAATATGGGAAAATATGGGAAGTGGGCGGGAAGACAAAAAAAAAGGAAAATATGGGGGATATTTTTATTTGTGTGTATTTATTTGTGTGTCCCAGTTCCCCTTCAAAAGGGCCGGACGGCTTTCGGGATCGACGCCTTCATTTCCTCGCGAGTCGTGGTTTGCAGAGGACCCAGAGAACTTCACATCGCCTCTGGCGCCGCCCCTGGCGCGCTCCTGCGCGCCAGGGAAAGGGGGGTCCAGCGCTGATCCAAGAAATTCGCGCGGATCCCCCGAACATTTACGCTCATGCAGCTTGTCCTTCTTGTTCACGCTCGAGGCCCTCCCCGACCGAGCGGTCTTCCAGGAGACGGGCTTCACTTGGGTGGTGTTTGGGGCGGGCTGCCTCGGCGAGCAGGAGTCCGAAGGAGCTTCGCATGGCTTCCACTGGGCCGCATCCTGGGCGCAGGGCAGCTTGGCGGCGTACAGTCCGGCCGAGGTGCAAGATCGAGGTCGGTTCGGGAAGGGTACCCAAGTGTTCTTCGTGCTTGTTGGATGTTCTTTTTGCATCCTGGGGAGGGTACCCTTGGACGTTCTGTGGCTTTTGGCCTGCAGGTCGTCTCATGTTCTCGAAGGATCTTCTTCTAGCCTAAGACCCGGCTGTACAGTCGGGGCCTTGAAGAAGGAACCCTTTTCGTTGGGGAGGGGCCGGGAGGGGCTCCGCGTCCCTTTAAGTGTTTCACAGCTTGCCTCAGGCTTTCCTTATGTTTTCGAGAGGAGATCGAAGGTTCACCAACGGAAAAGAGGGGCCCCGTTCCTTATTTAGGGTTCCTTGGGTCAACGCCCCGGCTGTAAGACCCGACTGTACGCCTGAGGGGTGGACGCCCTGGTCGGGGGCGGAAAAGAGGGGGGTGATGACTAGGGGGGGGTGGATATCATGGCGGGGGCCATGATATTTCCCCATATTTCATGGCGCCTCTTCTTATTTCATTACGTCCCTGGCCTCCCCGCTGGGCCGCGCACATGCCGTCGGTCATGATTTGCACCCCCCCTCTTGGACACCCCCCTCTTGGCCGCTCCCGACCTGGCATTGGGCCTCTTACCTGGCCCGCGCCTCTGTCCTCCTCGACCTGGTGCAGGTGCCCCCCCCCCCCCTGTGGGGCCCCTGCAGGCGCGGGCACGGCGCCGTTCCGCTCACGGCCTCAGTGCCTCGTCCTCCTCCCTCGAATCTCAGGAGGGAAAGAAACACACAGACACAATTAATCCTCGATTCCCCAGGAAGATATGCGAAACTATGGGAAGTGGGGGGAAGACAGAAACCCAGAAAATATGGGAAAATATGGGGGATATTGTTATTTGTGTGTATTTATGTGTGTGTCCCAGGGCCCCTTCAGCCTCGTCTTCCTCCCTCGAAGCAGAAGGTCGACGGCGAGCCTGGGGGGGAAAAGAGAAGGAGAAGGCCTTCTCAGAAGGCTCGGAAGTCCCCTGGCCTTCTGAGAAAGAAATGTTCCAGGCCTTCCCCGACGGCACAGACAGCTTCTGGCAAGGCGTGGGGACTTCTGAGAAGTCCCGCGGCCTTCTGAGAAGGCCTTGTCCTCCTCACTTTCCCCCCTCGCTCGCCGTCGATAAGAGGCTGCACCAGGGCCGCGCGGGTGTCCTGGGTCTGCGTTGGGACCCCCCTGGCGGCGCCGCCGCCCATGGCGCCCCCGCGCGCCAGGGAGGAGGGTCCAGCGCCGATTCAAGATATCCGTGCGGAGCTTCGATATTTATATTTGAATTGGGAATGTTGGTGTTGGTGTTGTTGTTGCTGTTATTGTTGTTGTCGTTGTTGCTGTTGGTGGTGTTGTTGTTGTTGATGCTGTTGGTGTTGTTGATGTTGTTGTTGGTGTTGTTGTTTTGTGGTGGTAGTGTTGCTGCTGTGATTGTTGCTTCTGATGCTGGTGTTGCTGCTGTTGTTGGTGATGTTGTGGTTGTTGCTGATGTCCGTGCTATTGGTATTGTTGTTGTTGTTGGTGTTGTTTTTGTGTTTGTTGTTGTTGTCGGCGTGGTTGGCGCTGTTGTTGTTGGTGGTGGTGATGTTATTATGGTCGTTATTGGTGTTGTTGTTGTTGCTGTTGTTGTTGCTGTTGTTGGTGTTGGTGTTGGTGTTGTTGTTGTGGTTGCTGTTGTTGTTATCGTTGTTGTTATTGATGTTGCTGCTGTAGGTGTTGTTGTGGCCGTTGGATTCCCATTGTTGAAGAACAAGCATTGTTGATCCCCCGCTGGTGACCATGGTGTTTTTCCATTGAAGTGCTTCCCCCGGGGCTGATACCCTGTTTCCTAATCAAGCAAAATCGCTTCGCTCAAACTGTGTCCTTGGCCCCCGGTTTTCAACAACAGCGGCTCCCGCCTGATACTTCCTCACAATAGATTCCCAAATCGCGCCCTCGGGCGGGATTCTTTCACAATTTCTGTACGCATCGCACTCTCGCGTGGGACTTCCTCGCAATTTATTCAGACGATGCGCCCTCGGCGCTCAGGAATCTCGCTCTCGCTTCGTTTTTTCTCACGATTTACGTGGGAATCGCGCTGTCGCTCGAGACTTCCTCGCGATTCATGTAGGACTCACGCTTCAGCAACCCGCCTGCTCGGCCTGGTCGCCTGGGCCCGCCTCCCCGACCGCCCCGCTATGGGTCTGCCCATCCGATCTGCCCCTCTGGTTGTACGACTTGTTTTCTGCTCCTTGCCCCCCCCCCCTTGCTATTGTTTCTCGTGCTCCATCCTTTCCCCTCCCTCTTCCACCCGTCCTCTCTTCCCTTGTTTTAGGTGCTGCACTAAATGCACGTGGCAGGTAAGGAAGATCTGCCCCCAAGGGGGTACGATCGAAGACGTCGAGGACGGGTACCGATGAGGAGGAGGGAGGAGGAGGAGGAGGAGGAGGAGGAGGAGGAGGAGGAGGAGGAGGAGGCGGGGGAGGAGAAGGAGGACGAGGACGAGGACAAGGGCGAGGCTGAGAGGGAGGACGAGGAGGAGCAGCAGAAGGATGAAGAGGAGGCGCCCCGACGACCGGAGCGATACGCAGCGGCCTGGGCATCCTACGTCTCGTCTTCGCGACGCTGGCCCCCGGACCCCTCGGCCCCCCCCCCCTCTCCTCAAGCGGCCGACGAGTGCGACAGCCTTCCCTCCTCCTCCTCCTGCTGCTCCTCCTCCTCCTCTTCCTCCTCCTCCTGCTCCTGCTCCTCCTCCTGCCGCTCCTGCTCCCCTGCTCCCCTCCTCCTCCTGCCTCCTCCTCCTCCTCCTCCTCCTCCTCCCTCCTCCTCTCCTCCTCCTCCTCTCTCCTCCTCCTCCTCCTCCTCCTCCTCCTCCTCCTCCTCCTCCTCCTCCTCCTCCTCCTCCTCCTCCTCCTCCCCTGCTCCTCCTCCTGCTCCTCCTCCTCCTCCTCCTGACTGGGGACTCGAACGGGTGGGCGGCCGTGGGTGGGCGCCCTCCCTGGCCGCCTCGGCGCCCCGGTGCGCCGCATATGGGCGTGACGGGGCCGCGCCGGCGGGGCGGCCCTCTGCAGCGCCTCGTGGGCGCCCTCCGTGCGCCTGCCGGGCGCGCCGGGGTCTCTCTCTCGCCCGGAGAGCGGCGGGCGGGGGCGCCTTGTGCCACAAGGCGCCCACGGCCGCCGCTCACAGTGGGCGCCCCGCATGCGCCTCGCTGGGTCTGCATGGGCCTTTGCCCCGCATGCGGCCTGTGGGCGCCTCGTGGGCGCCCTCGTGCGCGGGTTCGGCTGGTGGGCGAGGGGGAGGAGGAGGAGGAGGAGGAGGAGGAGGAGGAGGGGAGGAAGAGGAGGCGGAGGAGGAGGACGAGGAGGAGGACGACGAGGTGGAGGAGGAGGAGAAGGAGGAGGGAGGAGGAGGGAGGAGGAGTGAAGAGGAGGAGGAGGAGGGAGGAGGAGGAGGAGGAGGAGGAGGAGGAGAAGGAGGAGGGAGGAGGAGGGAGGAGGAGGCAGGAGGAGGAGGCAGGCGCGGGTCCACCTCGTGCGCCCTCGCGGGAGATGTGTCGAGGGTTCGGTTGGTGGGCGCTTCGTGGGCGCCTTGCGCCGTTGGCTCTGCGCTGCTCGTGGTGCACGGCCACTGCACCGCCGAGCTTGCACCTCGAGGCTGGCGCCGCATGAAGTGATGACTTACGCCTTGCACGCAGCCTGCATCACACATGGCTCAATCACGCCACATGGCCTCCATACACCGCATAGCTTGAGCCACACAGATGTTGCACCACATCACATAGTTTGTAGCGCGCATCGTGTGCACCACGTTGCGCGCACCACACAACTCACACACCCAGAGTGCACGAGCCCACTGTTTGGTTTCGACGCCTGGTTGAAGACGGTGGGCTTTTGCGGTCCCCTGCCCCCTCCAGGCCGACCTAACTTACGGACTTCCTTTGGGGTGCGCCTCGGACAGGATTTCAAAATGCATTCATCCGCGCCGACGAGAGAGCCTTGGGATGTGCAGAGCAGTCCCCCCCTGTCCACCCCTCCCGACACAGAAAACGCGCTCGAGCCTCGAGCCTCAACCTCGAACCTCGATTGAAATCAGGGACCCAAAAGCCTCAGGGGCGACGTCGGGGTGGGTGGGGGGGGGATAGACTCGATCGTCGATCCGTCGCCGCCTTCTCGCCGATTCCAGGCCGCTGCTCTCCCACCTGAGCTGGCTTTTCCTCTCCCCCTGATTACCAGCCTCGAACGCATCCCTGTCCCTAAGATTGACACGCCAAAAGGCGACGACAATCTTAGGGATCCGCCCTCAAACATAAGGGAATCCCTGAGATTGGCATCGTGATGAGGAGGTGCCCAGCACAGGGATAGGGATCTGTTCCAGGCTGGTAACCTGACCTTGCCCCTCGCTGCAAGCCTGCATCGCGACACCTGGGCCGGCAGCCGCTGGCCCGCGGTGGCGCGCCCGTGCCCGTGCCCGGCCGCCGTCTGCCCTCCTCCCTCCTCCCTCCTCCCTCCTCCCTCCCTCCCTCCCTCCTCCCTCCTCCCACCTCCTCCTCCTCCTTCCCTCCTCCCTCCTCCCTCCCCCCTCCCTCCCCTCCTCCCCCCCCCCCCCTCCCCTCCCCCTCCCTCAGGCTTCGAGCACCTGGTGATGCTGTCGGACCGGCGGCTGGGCAAGGACGCGTCCCGGCCCGCCCCTGGCTCCGCGAAAACGACGCGAAGATCGGGACAAAATCGGATCGGGATAATTCGAAATCTCTGAGAATCGGCGGGTTTGGAGGATGTATTGGGCGCCGCGGCCGCTCCAGAGCGTTCCGGAACGCTCTGAGGGCGCTCCGGAACGCTCTGGAGCGATTTATCCCGATCCTAGCCCTGTTTTATCCGCGCCCGGGAGGGGAGCTTCGGGGGCGAATCACCTCCCCTCCCTCCCCCTCCCGCGCCGTCAGCGCCCCGTCGCCGCCCGCCCGCCCTCGGGCCCACGCCTGGCGGCGAGGCGGGCCGGGTGACCTGCCGGACACCTCGCTGCACGGCAGCGGCTCCCGCAGTTCCAGGCGGCCCAGGGGGGCCGGCCCCAGCGCCCCTCCGCCCCCCCCCTCGGGGGCGGGAAAGAGGGGGGTGATGACTAAGGGGGGGTGGATATCATGGCGTGGGCCATGATACTTCCCCAGATCTCATGGCGCCCCCTCTTATTTCATGACGTCCCTGGCCCCCCCGCTGGGCCGCGCACATGCCGCCGGTCATGATTTGCCCCCCCCCCCCCCCACTCTTGGACACCCCCCTCTTGGCCGCTCCCGAGAGTTCAGCGCAGATCCGAGGCATCTGCGCGGACCGTCAAAAGTTTATGTTTCTGCTGTTTCCTGTACCTCTGAGTCGTACGGGAAGTAGTCTTCGGAGTAGCGCGCTCGTGCCAGTGTCTACGTGGTCGGATGGGCTCCTGAGGGTTGTTTTGTCCCGCGGGCATGCGCCTGTGCGTTGGTCGCCACGCCTTCTGACGGGATCGCTCCACTCCCTCTTGATGATCCCGGGTGCGTTGCCGTCGTCAACTTGGGCTCCGGACCGTCGTGCGCCGAGGGGCGCTGCGTCCGTGCGTATGCCCGTGAGCTCCACGTGCCCACGGTCACAGAGCTCTGAGGAGCTGGGCTTGGAGGGCGCACTGCGGCTGCTCTTGGGGCCGTCTTCATCGGCTGTTCGGTGTGTGCCGCCGCCTGGCCCCGCTGAGCGGGCCCAGCTTCCTCCTCCTCCCCGCCGTCGCCGGGCGCCTCGCCTCCCTCCCCTCGCGCACCGCGGCTTAATTCGCTCACAGGAGGGCGCACAGGAGGCGAGCCTCGCTGCCGCTCACAGGAGGGCGCACACCAAGAAGTCCTTCCGGGCGGAGTGCAGCACCAAAATGGTGGGATCCGGGTTGGCCAACACCACGTTCACGCCGAGGAAGGCCGTCACCACGAGCTGGAGGGGATACGCTGTTGGTGTTCGTCCAATATTTGCCCTTCCGCCAGCGCAGTCGCTCTGCCTAGCCGCCGACGCAGAAATTCGGTGCGTGTCTGGGGACGCTTAGGGCATCTCGCGGGGCCGTTTAGCCACCCCCCTGACCGCCCTGGGCTCAAGCAGTGGCGAAGCGTCCTGGCTCGCCTATAGGCCCACCAAAGAATGTTCTAAGAACCTTTTGGGGGTCTGCACGAAATGTTCTTAGAACATGTATGGTGGAGCTTGTGTTGCTTTAACACATTGGGCTTATGTTCTAAGAACATTGCATTGCTTTTGTTCTTGAAACATTTTCGGGTTCTAAAAATATTTCGTGGTAGGACTATAAGAATGCCGGGACGGTCGGTCCCTGCTCAATGGGCCCGCTGGCTCGGGCCGGGTAGGGACTTCCCAGGAGTCCTGGTGGGCTACATGATCCACAGGGTCCAGCCTCGGGAACCTCCAGCTTGTTAAGTGGGAAGTGGTGGAAGGGATCTGCAGATCCGTATATCGAGAGCGAGATCGGAAGAGAGAGAGAGAGAGACAGAGAGAGAGAGAGAGCTTCTCTTTCATATATATATATATATATGTATATCCCTCTCCTCTCTCTCTCTCTCGGTTTCCCTTCCTGTCTCTCTCGGGGTATATCTCCTTTTCTTTTTCTCCGTCCCTGCCTCCGTACATGATGGCGTCCTCGCCCCCGGCTTGCCCAGGAGAGCTCGCACAAGTCCAACGTGGTCCGAGAGATCCAGCGCCTGGTGAGCAGCGCGGCGCCAGGGGACAGCCTCGTGTTCGTGTTCGTCGGCCACGGGACTGAATCGGCGGAAGCGGGGTGGCAGGTAGAGGCGAGGTAGAGGAGGGGGAGGCGGAGGAGGCGGACGTGCAAGAGGGGGTGGGGAGGGTGGAGGTTGAGGCGAATGAGAAGTATGCCGGTGGAGGAAAAGGTCCAGAAGGCGAATGACACAAGATATTTGAGATTGCCTCGAATTGCCAGCGCAGACTGTGCAAGGCATCGTTCAAGTTGCATTTTGGTGTTTGGAGTAGGTGGCGTTGACATCTGCTTCTGCTGAACACAGTGCAGTACAGAGAAGTTGAAGGAGGCCGATGAGGAGGAGGAGGAGAAGGTGGAGGATGTGGAGGAGGAGGGGTCGAAGGAGGAGGAGGAGGAGGAGGAGGAGGAGGAGGAGGAGGAGGAGGAGGTGGGGTCGAAAGAGGAGGAGTCAGACGCAGAAGAGGAAGTGGAGTCGAAGGAGGAGGAGGAGGAGGAGGAGGAGGATGTACGTACACAGTGGAGGAGAAGGAGGAGGAGGAGGAGGAGGAGGAGCTGGGCAGCCAGCGGCTGGACGAAGGGCGGTGGCAGCTGGAGCGGAGGAGAGGGGGGGTTCGAACCAGGGGTTGGGGTGGTGGGCCTGAAATTCGGCGGCGGGCGAGGGGGGGAAGTGAGAAGGAGGAGGGCTTCTCAGAAGGCGGTGGGACTTGTGGCTTCTGAGAGGTTTTTTTGCGTCTTCGGGGAAGGCTCAGAAGACTTCTCAGAAGTCCGGGGGACTTCCGAGCCTTCTGAGAAGGCCCGCCCCTTCTCACTTCCCCCCCTGGCTCGCCGCCTAGAAATGCAAGTGGGATGGTTCGAACCATGCCCCCTCCTCAAGGGGGGGTGGAGGGGAGGGTTCAAGCCGAGGGTGGGAGGTCCTGAACTGCAGGGGGGGTCGAACCAGGCCCCCCCCCGCCCCCCCCTCCCTCCCCAGTGGCAACCGACGACGGCGAGCGCCTGCGCCCGCTTCGGCGATTCCGGGCGACGACGCCGACGATCGAGCAGTGGTAGGATGCAGTCAAGGTTGGATCGAACTCTAGTAGGATTCTATTCTGGATCCAGCCCCAGTAGGATTCAATGAGGGCTGAATCTAGCTTGTGTGGGATTCCGTTGGAGATGGATAGAGCCTGAGTAGGATCCAACACAATTAGGGTTATAGTAGAGTTGGTTCGAGCCCGGCTAGGATGCTGCAAACTTGGTTCTGGCTATGGTACGGTCTTATCAGAGCTGGATCGGGACCTACATGGATCCAATGAGAGCTGGATCCAAGTATACTCGGATTCTATCAGAGCTTGATCGAGCACTCACGGAATTCTATTAAAGAGAGGGGAGAGGGCGGTTCGAACCCTCCCTCTTGGACAGGGGGGGGCCTCCCCCTGTCCCTCACCCCCTCTTTTTTGACGGGGGGGGACGGGGGCGGTTAGAGAGGCCGGTGTCCAGGGAGGGGGGTGGGGGGCGGTACTCTGGGCGCTTCAAGCGTTTTAGGGGGCGGGGGGGGCTGATTCCGACGTGTCCAGTGTTTTGTCCAAGCAGTCGTCCGCGAAACGCGCTCTCCCTGAGGTCCCAGAGCCCGCTCGATCCGCTTGGGCTTCGGTTTCCCTGCGAGCCGCTGCGGGCCGATGCTTGCATGAGACTGTTCTGCATCCTGGCGCAGCCAATCCGATTCGACTCCGACTCCGTGCCGGTGCGGCCCGATTCGACGCACGTCCCGCTTCGATCCGATCCGATGTTCCGATTCGGTGCTGACTGATTCGACCTTCGGGGGTCGACAAATCGTGTGGGGAACGTCTGTGGGCCACGGGGGCTGTGCTCCATCCCAGGCCCACGGATGACGGCCCCTGGGCCCGAGAACGGCCCCCAGAGGCCAAAACGACGAGAGACCGACGGCGACGAGAGCACACGAGTCTACGACTCGAGCTGCATGACCTCTCCAGGGGGAGCGTGGGGGCCTCTCCGTGGGCCCTTGGCCTGCGGGCTCCGCGCAGACTCGGCAGCGCCCGCGGGGCGCGGTCCCGAGGGCGGGCAGGATGTGAGACCATATCCGCAGCATCCTGGAGCTCGTGGCTTCCTTCCCCAGAGGCTTGCGGCGCAGTGGATATGGATACTCCAGATTTCGTAATAAAAGGGAGGGGGTCTGGACCCTCCAAGACAAGCCATTTCTGACCTCCCCCGTGGGAGAACCCTCCAAAACATCGTCCCCTGACCCCCCGGGCCCTCCAAGATAGCCTGGAAGAGAACCCCTCCCGAAATGAAACCCCCCTCCCTTTATTACGAAGTCTGGAGTAAACATCGGGCCCCTGGAGGCTAAGTTTTCATCCATACAGTCGGGGCGCTGAAGACGGAACCCTTTTACATTGGGGAGGGGCGCGGTGCTCCTTCATTGTTTTACAGTTTGCCTTGGGTTTTCCTGAGGTTCTCCATGGGAAATCGAAGTTTACCTCATGGGAAAAAAGGGGCATCGTTCCTTCACTGCGCCGCGGCCCGAATGTCCAAGGCGGTCTGGATATGGACATTAACACTGCCCGCACCGAGGATCTGCGTGGCCAGCGCCCGCGGGGAGCGCCGGGACGACCTGGACCGCGCGCTCGTGCTGGCAGAGGTCCAGACGCCCTTCCCGCAAAACCTGCTCTTCGAGCACGAGCTTCAGGCCACAGCTCTTCCAACGTACCCTGAGATCGTGGCGTTGCGATTGCTTCCCGAGCGGCTTTCTCGCCCAGTCTTGGGCACCGGGACCCTCACATATCGATCCGGCTCGAAAAATGACGTGGAGAGATGGGGTCCGGGGCTCTGGTGGCGGGGAGCTCTACAATCATTTGGTCGTGTAGCTATGATGTTTTCTACTGATACCTACGCGTCGCAGACAGCACCGGCGGCTCCAGCCGATCGAGGCTTAGTGTTTTCGGCTGTTGCTGTTTCGGGGCGCTCGGATTTCGGCCCCCTTTGGCCATCAGGCAGGGAGCGACTCGGCGAAGGGGTGGAGGCGATCTGGCGACTGAGCGCGACGATCCGGCATGGAAGCGGGACGATGATGCTGCTGATGTTGATGAGAATGGTGATGATGATGATGATGATGATGATGATGATGATGATGATGATGATGATGCTGATGTAAGTGGTGCTGATGACGACGACGACGCGGATACTGATGCTGTTGATGATGTTGATGTTGGTGATGATGATGATGATGATGTTGATGATGATGATGATGATGATGATGGTGCTGATGGTGATGCTGATGATGATGATAATGATGATGCTTGTAATCATTATGATGGTGGTGGTAACAACGACGACTACGCCGAGGATACTGATGATGATGTTGTTGATGATGATGATGATGATACTGATCATGAAGACGCTCAGGATGATGTTGATGGACAAGATGACACGCATGATGATGATCATCATGATGACGTTGTTGAGCATGATCATGATGATGCTGACGATTCTATTACGGACGACAGCAATGACGACACCGACACAGATGAGGTTGATTATGATGGAGATGATCATGACGAAGCTGATGGACAATATGGCCAACATGATAATGATGGTGCTGATTATGGTCATGATGACGGTCTTGATCATGATCATGATAATGACGATGCTCTTAAATATGACGAAGGCAACGGCGCTGATGATTATGAAGAAGACGAAGAAGCCGGCCATGACGATGATGATATTGATGATGAGGCTGCTGATGATGATGAACCTTACAACAACGTCGAGGCCGGTGCCGATGCTCATGCTGATGATGCTGATCTTGCTGCTAACGATGATGGTGATGGTGATGCTGAGTCTGATGATGTTGATGATGAAACTGATGTTATTGTTGATGACGATGGTAGTGATGTGCGCTGATACATGCATGTGCTATCAGCCGTTCCGACTGCGCATGCGCCCCGAAGCTCCGATGCCTTCCCCCGTGGATTGGGATCAGTCCGATCGATTCGATATCTCGGGCGATTTGATCGATCGATTTGCCATCAAAGCTGCAGAAGGGACTGATGCACCACCGCCACATACCACCACCATGACTGTCCAGGGCTATCCTGGGTCCCAAGATGGTGTAATAAACTGTAATAGACCCCTCGGGCCCCGGCCGGCAGGGCGTACATACCCTGGCCGGAGCCCGGGATGGTGCTGGCCAGGCACGGTGCGTGGTGGTGCGCAGTTGCCTTCTGCGCGTCGGACCCAGGCATCCTCCACTGTCGTTGTTTCAATGCGCGGGCCAAGAGGTCCCGACGCCTTCCCCGGGGGTACTCCGGATTCCATAATAAAGTCGGGGGGGTCACACTTGGAGGGGGGGTCTGATTTGAGCTGTCTTGGAGAGTTCGGGGGGGTCCGGGCAAAGGGCCGCCCTATCACGGATGGTCTGGGAGGGTCTCAAACTTCTCGTCTGGGAGGGCTGAGGCCCCCTCCCTTTGATTACGACATCTGGAGTAAAAACCCTGAGGTCCGCGCGGTTTTCTTGGATCCGCGCTGGAACCCCCGCCCCCCTGGCGCGCGGAGCGCGCCAGGGGCGGCGCCGGAGGCGCCGCGCCCCCTCCCTTTTATTGAATCGCTTCGCTCATTCCGCCGGCCCGTATTGTGCCATCGCGTGTTCTTGGGGGGTCTTGGGAGCCCTCGGAAGCGTCGTGGGAGCTTCCTGGGAACTTTGGGAGGCCTCGCGGATGGCTCTGGGTGGGCCCTCTTGGTGGTCTCTTGGGAGGCGCCGCGCCCCCTCCCTTTGATTACGACATCTGGGGTAGCTCTGCGCCCCAGAGCCAGTCTTGAGGGGCCCGGGGGCCCGAGAGCGGGCCGCAGAGAGGCCGACGTCCAGGAACCACGCCGGGATCGGCAACGTCCTACCGTTGGAGATCCTCCTCCTCACTCCTCCTCCTCCTCCTCCTCCTCACTCCTCCTCCTCCTCCTCCTCCTCCTCCTCCTCCTCCTCCTCCTCCTCCTCCTCCTCCCTCCTCCCTCCTCCTCCTCCTCTCCCCCCCCCTTTCCTCCTCCTCCCCTCGCCCTCGCCCTCCTCCTCCCCCACCCCCTCCCCCTCCCCCTCCTTCCCTCCCCCTGGTTGGGCCCACTTCGAGCGGAGGCGCGCGCGCGCTCCCACGCGTTGTCGGCCTCAGGCGCTCTTTGCGAGGGTGCCGCCGCGCGCCACGCTCACGTGCATCCTCGACAGCCCCTGCGGGGACACGGTGTCGGGGTGGGGGGGGGGCGGCCGACGACGTGCGCGGGGGGGGTGACGCCATGGGCCGGCCGGCCTCTGATGCGGCAGGAGGAGGAGGAGGAGGAGGAGGAGGAGGAGGAGGAGGAGGAGGAGGAGGAGTAGGAGGAGGAGCAGGAGCAGGAGCAGGAGCAGGAGCAGGAGGAAGAAGAGGAGGAGGAGGAGGAGGAGGAGCGCGAGAAACAGGAGCACGAGGAGGAGGAGGAGTATGAGTGCGAGGAGAGCCAGGAGGAGGAGGAGGAGGAGGAGGAGGAGGATTACTGGGAAGATGATGATCGGAATGTGTACGGACAAAAGTGGTGACGAAGACCGCCGCCAGTTCCTGCCCATCTTGAGCCCGAGTTGTTGTCGCTGCAGCGCTGTCCATCAAGGACAAGCAAGTCGCCCGCCCAGCAGAGGCCAGTGTCAGATTTGGACGACACTTCCCCTGTGCACTGCATCCATGTACATCTCGGTCGCGCCACGATCTCAGACGCTCTCTTGCCTTCGAAGGAGCCTTCTCATAAGCCCCCTGGTCTCCCTCGGGAAGCCCCGTGCCGTCTACCGAGTCGTGGGCGAACATTCACATCTGTATCTGTGGCCTCGTGGGCCAGGCACCTGGGCCGCGAGGCCCCGCGGATGAGCAGCGTGTGCTTTCGCGGATGCCCCGCGCGGGGCGCATCCGTGCGACTGCGTGTCCGCAGGGTCGCGCCCCAGAGTCCACGTCGCGAGGGGGGGTGGACGTGTAGATACGTTCGCCGCTCGTGGCGGAGGCCCCCCCCTCTCCCCTGACCTTCCAGAGTGCTAAAAAATAGCCCTCCAGACCTATAGACCTATCTGGGCTGCCTAAAACCTCGACAGGAATTAAGATATCGAGGTCCTGGTGCTATTTTTTAGCCCTCCTGGAAGGTCAGGGTCGACCCCCCACCCCACCCCCTGCGCACGCCGCCAAGCGGAGAGGGGGGGCGGCGCTGCCAGCATCTCCTTCCTCGGCTGCGTCCGGACGACCGCCGCCTCACCCCGCCTCTCCAGCTTCGGCAGCCGCCGCGCGCCGCACACCACGCTCGCGCGCACCCCTGGCGCACTCTGTGGGGACGCGGTCTGCAGAGGAGGAAAGAGCCCAGGCATGCCAGCCTCGTCAGCCCAAACAGGACGGGAGGTGTGTAGTGTTTCGCTACTTTGGGCTCTCGGGGCCCCAACCTGGCCCCGGGACCGTCGAACACACTTTCAGGATGAAAGCCCATCCCCGGGGCAAGGGTCGGGACTTCGGGGACCCCGTATTGAGACAACGTAGCATCGCATGCAAAGGGGGTGCCGAGACCGATGCAGCTGCCGATTCATTTGCCTTGTGTAGTGCCTTTGGTTTGGGGGCCTCCCGGGAGGCTCCGCAACGTCTCGTCGCCACCGCCGGACTCTCCTTGAAGTTCTCGTCGGAACGCCCCCCTGGAGAGGTCCGTGGACTGCAGTCGGACCGAGGTGTATAATCGAGGTCGGTTCGGGGAGGGTAGCTGGTTACCCAGGCGTTCTCTCTGCTTGTTGGATGTTCTCGTGCATCCAGGGGAGGCTACCCCTGAATCTTCCCATTGGTTTTGGCCGACGGAGGGGCACGTGTTCTTCAAGGAGGTTCGTCTGGCCCAGGTCCGACCGTTCAGCCACGCGCAGAGGGGGGTGGGGGGAGGGGGGAGGGCTTCTTGGAATTGGAAGCACCACTGCTTCTTAGAAGGCGCGGGCCTTACCTATAGATGTAAGGTCGGCGCCTTCTAAGAAGCAGCCTCCTTCTAAGAAGCCCTCCCCCCTCCCTCCACCCCCCTTCCCAGACCCCCGACGTAATGATTTTTTCATTACGTCGCCCCCCAGAGGTCCCGACCCTTTCCCCAGGACCGGCTCTGCATCCTGAATCGTTTTTTGACGCTCCCGAGGCCCGGTGAGGGCCCCCCGAGACCGAAAATTCAGAAAAACCTTCCGTCATGATTTTTTCATTACTCGAGGGGGTTTGGGTTGTGCGCGCAGCCAAACCGTGGCGGGAGCGGTATCTCCTCTCGTCGTCCCCAGGCCGGGGCGGATAGGGGCGGCGTCGCAGCCGGCCCCGGGGCTGCGCTGCCTCGGCCCGCTCGCTTCTTGCCGACCGTCCTCGAGCGCCCTCGCGCTCGGCATCCCCCCGCGGCCTTGGCATCGCTCGGACGTGTGCATTTTTGCTTCGGCGGGGACCATCGAGGAGCATCCCTGATCATTTGGCGAAAAGTTCACGCACGAAATCGAAAAATGCACGGGGAATGGACGTCCGAGCGACGGCAAGCGGCCCCGTGCGCGCGCGCGCGCTCGTTCGATTCCTCTCGCGTACACGCCTCTGCCGCCATCGGCTCGCAGCGATCTGGCCCCGTCCCAGCCTCCGCACCGGGGGGATGTCTGCCTCTCTGTCGAATGCAGGTCCGGGGCAGACGCTCACTTTCCAGGAGCAGTGGAGCTGCGAAGAGGAACGCCGAAATGCTGCAGGGCTTCCAAAGTTCCATACACTCAGGTGCCAACTCACTACACGGTCATATGCATTGCGTTCCAGTGGTCCTCACGAATGAATTTGCAAGCGGGCTGTGCCCAGCACATCGATACGTGTTATGGATGACTTCCGATGCCGCTCGACGGTGGCATTAAGCAGCAGCTCTAGCGAACGCAATCGGACAAGATGACCCGGACCAGGATGCAGCGTCGATTCAGGAGGGGAAAAAAACACAGACACAATTCATCGTCGATTCCCCAGAAAATATGGGAACATATGGGAAGTGGGGGGGGAAGACAAAAACCCTGAAATTATAAGAAAATATGGGAATCTTTTTATTTGTGTGTATTGATTTGTGTGTCCCGGGCCCCCTTCAGAAAAGCAGAGCCGGATTGCGACCCGATGCTGGAGGACAATCACACGTGGACGTTATACAGAGTATTGCTCTGGGCACCCGACTGAAACAAAGACGTCCGCCAGCCGGCCCGCACGCAAGCGAGGCCAAGCACACGATGAGCAAATGATAGGCGTGCACATGTACAGAAGCGTCTGGACGCTTCCGCTCGAGCAGATGTCTGGACTGACCTGGCCAGAACCCTTACGTGGATTGAGCTTGAGCATAGCTCTGCACAGTCTGAAGTTAGATTCTAGTCCTTTGTTGTCCTGCTGTAAGCAATGACGTGCATTTGGGCGTCCCCGCCCCTCCCCGCTTAGTCCCCTCGCGTGGACACTTTTGCGGAAACCGTCACCGTCACCGCCAGCAGCAGCTGGATAAGGTCGGAGTGGAATGAGCTCGAGGAGGAGGAGGAGGAGGAGCAGGAGGAGGAGGAGCAAGAGGAGGAAACGGGCGAGGAGGAGGACGACGACGACGAGGCCAGAGGAGAATGAGGAGGGGCGCGTTGAGCCCGCCCCTCATCATCTCCTCTGGCCTCGGCGTGAGAGTGCGCGGGCGGGGGCACAGGAGGAAGGGAGGAGGAGGAGGAGGAGGAGGAGGAGGAGGAGGAGGAGGAGGAGCTGAGGGATGAGGAGGAGCTGAGGGATGAGGAGGACGGGGATGGATGGGTGGGGATATGTTTCGGGCTCATGCTCCTCGGCCTCATGCAGCCCCTCTCGTCACCCTCCGTGCCCTCACCTAGCCGGGGGGGGACCCTGCCTAGGCCCTTGTTTATGTTCTGGGCGGCGATACATGGGATGGCGATACATGGGGGGACAGCGAGGGCTGCCCTCCCACTTATCGCCCCCCCATTTCCGACCCACGGGCACTCCCGCGGGGGAGGGCCGTGGGGGGAGGGGAGGGGACGCGTGGGCCGTCAGGCGGGAGATCGCTTTTTGTCCTCTGGCGCGCAGCGGTAGTTAGCCGAGCCACCTCCCCCTCCCCCCGGGTAGCGGTAACGATCGTACCAAGGGGGGGGGGGGCCTGGACCCCTTCCAACACATGTTGGCGTTCGCGCGCATATTGTGGCGATCGCAGCGCACCCGCCCCGGCGTGTCCCACCCCGCCCAAACGTTACCGCTTTCTGGACCGAAAACCACCCCTCCCCGCTGGGTAACGACAGTTAGCAGAAACAAATTCCCTGGACATTGGGGTCTCAAGTCAAATCATGATTTACCAGGGTTGGCAATCATATAGACCAAGGGTGATGGGCAGCCTCTCGCCAATCTGAGGTGGTGAAGCTGCCCGAGTACTTCGACGGGAAGTACGGCTCCTTTTTCCGCGGGGCCCAGCGGGCAGCTGCGCTGCGGAACGCGACCCCGTGGCCAGGCCGAAGAGAGGGGGGGGCCCGACCTGTCCGCATCTGCTCTGATCTTGCGTCCGCATGCCCGTTTGTAAATCTACCCTGTTTCTGGGCGCTCATTTCAAGCATCACTTCGCATCTCTTGGCAGCCGTTCCCTGAGGTCGATCAAGCCCCGGCGCCGTCGGCGCAGCAAACCTCATCGAACATCGCGCGAGGTGGATTTGGCCGGATTCGGACTCGGGTGAGGAACGCGCCTTTTCAATCGGCAGGCTGGTTCGGCGCAAGCTGGCTCAGTGCGCAGAGGCCAGGGCAGGTGCAGGGCGTCAGCGCCGAGAACCTCGAGCCTCGAGGGAGCAGGGGGTGCTGGCAGGCCTAGGATGAGGATCAACTCGGAAGGCGTTCTATTCAGAGTCGGGGGACTTCACTTGAAGGGCGTTCCCCCCCCCCCCTCGGGCCGGGCGAAAGGGGGGGATTGGGAAAGGGGGGGTTACGACATTTGCTGCATGCAGCTGGTTTCGGCCCCACCGAGGAGCCCATTCCTCGATACATGGCCGCCTCCTGGCGCCGGGAGGCGCCGAGAAAATCAGCTAGGTGAGCTGATTCTCAAATCCCCCCTTTGCTATCCCCCCCTTTCGCCCGACCCGACCCCCCCTCGCCACTCTTCCGCCGCCGGAAGGGGCGTGCATGTGTGCCCCGGCGTGCTTGGAGTTCAGAGTTCCATTGGGCACTCGCCACGCGATCCAGTACCTACACCTGTCCTGGTGGTGCGAGGAGGAGGAGGAGGAGGAGGAGGAGGAGGAGGAGGAGGAGGAGAAGGAAGAGGAGGAGGAGGCGGAGTGAAGAGGAGGAGGAGTGAAGAGGAGGAGGAGGATTACCTACACCTGTCCTGGTGGTGTCAGACCCTTTGCCCGAGCACGGCTCATGTGTGCTTCCTTTGCCAGCCCAGCCGTTCGCCGGCTCGGGCCCTGGCCGGGGCTTGGCGCGGGCAGAAGTTGTGTAGGTGGACGGTCGGCGTCTCCTTGCTGGGGCACGTGCAGCCCACGCATGAGCCAGGTTGTAGGGGAAGGAATAATGACATAAGCATAAAAAATCGGAGGTCCGCGCGTACTTCTCGGATCGGCGCTGGACATCCGAGAGATCCGCGCGGACCTCCGAGTTATTGTGTTGATGTGATTCTTCGTTCCCCTAGGTTGGGCCAGGCACATCCCAGCTTCGCATCCACTTGTAGCCCTCGGGTCCACATAGCAAGCCCCTCGGCGATCCAAGCAGAGCCCCATGGAGCCCGTGGCAGGTCACCTGCGCCCTCCGCGCGACGTCCTCTGGCGTCCCCTGGCGCTCTCCAGACGCCCTGCATCGTTGTTCGGAGATTGCGCGCAAGGACAGACACGTGATCCGCAAGAGCAAAAACAAATGCTAGGGGACCGGCATACTTTTCGGCCCCCACGGGGCAGTTTTCGGTCTTTGTCAGAAGCAGGGGGCCCCCCGAGACATCGCGTCGGCAAGGACCAGAAACCTACCCGCAAGGACCGACATGACCGAATTACGATTCCATGGGACAGAGGGAACCTAAGATGATGAGCTACATGTAAAGTCCTTCTCACCGCGACGACAAGGGCCGAACACGTCCCGCAAGGTTCAAAACATTCGGCCCGCCCGCATGGCATCGCCAATGATACCTCGATGGTGATAGTGATGGTGGCAGTGATGGTGATTGTGATGATGGTGATGATGATGATGATGATTCTGATGATTCTGATGATGGTGACGGTGATGGTGATGGTGATGATGATGATGATGATGATGATGATGATGATGATGATGATGATGATGATGTTGAGGAAGAGGATGAGGAATGATGATGAGGATGATGATGATGTTGATGTTGATGATGGTGACGTTGATGATGATTATGATGATGATGATCACGATGCTGATAACATGATGATGGTGAGCATGATGATGATGATGATGATGATGATGATGATGATGATGATGATGATGATTGTGATGATGATGCTGATGATGATTGTGATGGTGATGGTGATGGTTATGATGATGATGCTGCTGCTGATGATGATGATGATGGTGATGATGATGGTGATGGTGATGGTGATGGTGATGATGATGGTGATGATGCTGATGTTGATGCTGATGCTGATGCTGATGATGAGGATTTTGACGCTGATGTTCATGCTGATGCTGATGATGATGAGGAGGAGGATCATGATCACCATGATGACGACGACGACTATAATGTTAGTGAAGGTTGTGCCTCTCTTTCCTTTTTCTGAATTTCTTATCCCTGTGCTCAGCAAGCCCGCACGTTCGTGTGCGGCTGTCCCACCCGCCCGTACGATTGTGCGATTGCCGCCCGCTTCAATGTCCCGCTCACCTGAAAGTCAAGGTCTTCCCGCCCGCCCGCCCGCGTGAAGGACCGACCGTCTCATCCTGCCTGTTACGTAGGGTCCGCCCGCTAGTTGGTGAAATAGCCCGCCTGCTTCCGGGTGACTCCACTCCTCCCCTCTCCCACCTCCGTGTTCCTCGTCTTCCTCCACGTCCACATTACCGCCCACCCTCATCCTGTCTTCTCTTTGTCCTCCTGGTTCCCACTGCCACCTGCTGACTCCTCCTGCCTGCAGTCAAGACCCTAGGATAAGGACCACTGGCCTTACGAGGGGCTTTAGTTCTGTGGCCGCTCCTTCGATACCTAGGTTTGAAACAACGTGTTCTACCGCTGCTGGCCCAAAACCGGGGGGGGAGGTCACTGGGGTTCCCCAACCTGTCCCCCGCCCCCTTCGAAAATCGTGGGGGGTCATTACGGGTTCGAACTCCCCCCCCCCAGTCCATCATGAAAGGGGGGGGGTCACAACCGGTTCGACCCCCCCCCCCCTCGCCGCCGGCAAATGATTCTCGCTCGGGACACTGGGACGGTGGTGGGGACACTGGGACAGTGGTGGGGACGGAGGTGGCGGGGACAGTGGTGTGGGGACAGTGGGACAGTGGGACAGTGGTGGGGACAGTGGGACAGTGGTGGGGACGATGGTGGCGGGGACAGTGGTGAGGGGACAGCGGGACAGTGGTGGGGACAGTGGGGACAGTGGGACAGTGGTGGGGACGGTGGTGGTGGGGACAGTGGTGAGGGCGGTGGTGAGGACGGTGGTAGGACAATGGGACAGTCGTATAGTGGGGAGAGTGATGGGGACAGTGGGGACAGTGGGACAGCGGTGGGGACAGCGGTGACAGTTGGGGCAGCACAGTGGAACAGCGGTGGGGACAGTGGGGACAGTGGTGGGGACAGTGGGGACAGTGGGACAGTGGTGGGGACAGCGGGGCACAGTGGGGAGAGTGGGACCGTGGTGGGAACAGTTTTTGGGACAGTGGGGACAGTGAAACAGTGGTGGGGGCACTGGTGGGGGCAGTGGGGACGGTGGGGGGAACAGTGGGGACAGTGGTGGTGGGGACGGTGGTGCTGGGATGGTGGTGCTGGGGACAGCAGTGAGGGCGGTGGTGAAGATGTTGGTGGGGACCCAGGAGTCGTTTGCTGGCGGTGATTGTGGGGGGGGGTTCGAACCGGTAGTGACCCCCCCCCGGGTTTTTTGGAGGGGTGGGGAGGGGTTAGGGGGGGGGGCCAGGAGAAGGGAAGGGGGGTTGGAGGGAAGGGGGGGGTAATTCGAGCAGAGGGGGGGGGGGACTTCTGGAGGGGGGGGGGGAGATCCCCGGGTTCTGGAGGAAGAGGGGGGTAAAGTTCACAGTGAAATTGCGGTGGATCACGCTCTCTCCTAGGTTTTGGAAGCCCCTTCTTGGCCGAGAGGCGCCGTGACCAGGGACGTGTGCATTTGTTCTCGGCGAGGACCATCGAGGAGCATCCTGGATCATCTTGCAAGAAAAAGCACCCAAGAAACCGCCGAAACATGCTCGGGGAGTGGACGTCCGAGCGACGGCGAGATGACTGTGTTCATTCTTCTCTGCCCCATCCTGCCTCTTTCCTCCTTCCTAGACGTCCAGCGTCCGGTTGATTCACAACGCGGCTCCCCGGAGGTCTGGACCCCGTCCAGGGCGGCCTGTTCCCGATCTGGGCACCCCCCGAGCGCTCTCGACGAGGCGCAGCTGCTGGAGAGCACCCCGATGCTGGGAAAGCGCAGGGGCTCGCCGAAGCGTGCCCCTTCCTGCGCGCGCCTTTCTTTCTTTCTCTCTCTCTCTCTCTCTCTTTTTTTTTTTTTTTTCTCTCTCTCTCTCTCTCTCTCTCTCTCTCTCTCTATCCGCCTCCCCACGCCCCTCCCCCTGGGCCCCCGAGGGCAGGCGTGTGGCCACGGGCCCGCGCTCGCGTCCACCCTCCTGCTCTCTCCTCTGGTTCCTCCCCTGCCCTCCCCTGCCTCCTCGTGCCTCCTCCTGCCCGCCCCGCCTCCTCGCCAGAAACAGGGGGGGGGGGGGGAAATTTCTTCCTCCTCCTCCTCCTCCTCCTCCTCCTCCTCCTCCTCCTCCTCCTCCTCCTCCTCCTCTCCTCCTCCCCCCCCTGCTCCTCCCTCCTCCTCCTCCCTCCTCCTCCTCCTCCTCCTCCTCCTCCTTTTTTCCTCCCCTCCTCCTCCTCCTCCTCCTCCTTCTCCTCCTCCTCCTCCTCCTCCTCCTCCTCCTCCTCCTCCTCCTCCTCCTCCTCCTCCTCCTCCTCTGGTTCCACTTCGCCGCAGCACGGAGTTCCCGGAAGTCCCGACCCTTTCCTTGGGAGGGGTTTTCCTTTTAGTTTTTCGACGGTCCTGGGCCTGGTAGGGGCCCCCAGAGGCCCAAAAACGGCAAGTGAAACTTCCCGTCCTGTTTTTTAATGGCGCGCGCATGTCTGGGCCTTTGCCTCCTCGGCCGACCGCGTCCCCACAGGGTGTGCGGAGAGTGCGCGCGAGCATGTCTGGGCTGCCGCCCCTGAGATCCGACGTTGAGGAAGAACACAGCATCGCAGAAAGTCACGACCAGAGCCTCGGACCCCGTCTTTCCGCGTCATTTTCCGAGCCAGATCCATCCGTGAGGCTCTCGGGGCCCGAACTGGAGCGGAAACGCCCGTTGCAAGAAAAATTAATAGCAACGCCAGGATCTCAGGGCCCTCTTGGCCCCCATCTCGCCCCCCAGAGGCCGGGCGTGCGGCTACGGGCCCGCGTTCGCGGTCCGCGGGCAGAAGGCCACCGGCGCCGCCCTGGCGGTGCACGGCCGAGCCGCAGCCTCGCAGGGAGGCGCCCGCCGCGGGGGGGGGGGCAGGCGGCAGGCGGCAGATGCGTCACCGGCCTCGAACTTGTCCTTATCCCTAAGATCGACACGCTACAAGGAGATGCCAATCTTAGGGATGCACCCTCAGAAACTGGGGAAATCCCTAAGATCGCCATCCTGACGAGGCGATGCCCAACACAGGGATGGGGATGTGTTCCAGGCTGGTAAGTGCGGGGCGCCCAGCGGGCACGCAGCGGCGGGGCTTGGCACCGCTCGGGCGTGTGCAGGCTGTTCTCGGCGGGGACCATCGAGGAGCATGTTGGGTCCTGCTGCGAGAGGCCAAGCACCCTGCTCGCCCTCAGTCAGGAGGGGAAGAAACACACAGACACAATTAATCGTCGATCCCCAAGAAAATATGGGAACATATGGGAATTGGGCGGGAAGACAAAAACCTAGAAAATATGGGAGAATATGGGGAATCAATTTATTTGTGTGTATTTATTTGTGTGTCCTTGGGCCCCTCGACTCAGGGTGCCACGGGTTTCTAGGGTTTCGAGGCTTTTGCGGCGGAAAGCGCGACGCTCCCGCACAAAAGCTCCATGGACGCCCCGGGGTCTCTCAGGGTTGGGTTTCTTGTGGGAGGTTTCGTGCGGTCGGCCCCCACTGTGCCCGCACGAGGCCGAAACATGTACGGGGTGGGTCAGAGCCCCGAATCATCAGGGGTAACTCGGGTCAGGGATAACTCGGGTTCGTTTTTCGGGATTCCGAACCCGAGTTACCCCGGACCCGACTTACCCCGGATAGTTCGGGCGTCGAGAGCCCCGAATCATCAGGGGTAACTCGGGTCAGGGCTTACTCGGGTTGGTTTTTCCGGGATTCCGAACCCGACTTACCCCGGACCCGAGTTACCCCGGATAGTTCGGGCGCCCAAGTGGGTGGGGGGCGTCCGAGCGATGGCGAGTGGGGGCGCGCCCAGAAGGCCACGTGAGGGGATCGAAGGCTTGGAGGCGCCAGGCGTTCGGGCGCCCTCGGCGGTTCTCGGCGGGTCTCCCGCCTCGGGATTCCTCTTCACCGGCACTCCAGTCTCGGCCTCGTCGAGGGCACTCCAGGAGTCTCAGAATTCAGGAGGAAAAGAAACACACAGACACAATTAATCCTCGATCCCCCCAGAAAATATGGGAAAATACGGGAAGTGGTGGGGAAGACAAAAACCCAGAAAATATAGGAAAATATGGGGAATAGTTTTATTTGTGTGTATTTATTTGTGTGTCCCAGGGCCCCTTCAAGAATATTGTCCTGGACGGCCGCCAGACCTCCAACGTATTGAAGAAGTCAGGACGGAGGGTTTTGACATTCTCCAGCCTCGCACGGGGGCCCTCGCCAGGCCCCAGGACGGTCAAGGAGAGAATCGGGATGCAAATCAGGACGGAGGGTTTTGACATTCTCCAGCCTCGCATGGGGGCCCTCGCCAGGCCCCAGGACGGTCAAGGAGAAACTCGGGATGCAAAACAGGCCCTGGGGATAGAGGCGGGACGTTTGGGGACCGCGAGTTGAAAAAAATGAAGACATCGGATGTCTGGAGGCCTAGAAGTTGGCGCCCAAATCCATACCCGACATCGATGGTTGCCTCCACCGAGGGAAGATGATGACCGAGGACGAAGCAACTATGGATATTTATGTAAAGGAGGTCCGCGCGGATTCTTGGAGCTGCGCTCGACCCCGAGGGCGCCAGCACCGATCCAATAAATCAGCGCGCACCTCCGAAGTGTATGTTTATGCCGCTCTGTATTTGTCTAGATAACAATAAGCCCGACCTCCGCAATGTTTGTAAACGTCGGGCTTCTCAGGTTGCCGGAATAGTGCCATAAGCACCAAAAACACTGGGATCACCTTTTGTTTATTTCCTTGATGGAGGCAACCCCACTGTATCAGTGTTGGTGCAGTTTTCCAAGCCTCCGAAAGTCGTCACCCAGAGCGGCCGGTACGCTTCCTTTGCAGCCAGTGCTTCGTGGCTTTATACCACTGAGGCGGACGCACGACCCTCCGGCAGCGCGCAGGGACGTGGCGGGGAGGCGGCGGGAAGAAGCGCGGCCTGCGCGCCTGCGGGCAGCGGCACAGGATGGCGACAGGAGAGCGCCACTCGCCCGTGTCGATCCGAGCCCAGGGCAAGGACGCGCACAGAAGCATCGATCTTCTAATCCTAGCCTCGACCTTTGAGCCTCGATATTCCTCCTCGGCTTCTTTCGCTCCTCCTCCTCCTCCTCATCATCATCCTCATCATCATCATCATCATCATCATCATCATCATCCATTCGGTTTTCCAGGGAGGGTCGGAGCCGATGCTCTGGGGAAGTTGGCTCCTGCTAGAACTCGGAGAGCCGGGTTGACCGAGCTTTTTCTGATCGAGTGTGAGAGGGGTGGGGCGCGGCCCCTGGGCTCCTGGTCGCCACCCCAGGGTGCAAAGAGGGCGGCCCCGCTCCTCGTCCGACCGGCACACCACTTCAATCGTCCCCTTTCCTTTCTACAATTACACAATATGAAAATACTCTCCCACTTCCCCTGATGGCGTCCCGAAGATATCCGACACCCCCCCGCGTATTGTTTTTTACACACAGGATCCCCAGGAAACGGGTTTTCGCTTATGTTTTTTGTTTTTCTCAAAATGCTGCTCTCGCTGAGGCGCCGGCTTCATTTCTGCTCCCGAATCGTTCCGAATCGTGCTCCCGCTGCAGCGTGGGCCTCATTTTCGGATCGGTGTTTGGCCTCCGTCGTTCAGGATGGCGTTCTCGCCCCAGCGCGGGCCTCTTTCTCGCGCGCCCATCCGCCCGCCACCACCGCGCCGCACCACCACCACACCACCACCACCACCACCACCACCACCACCACCACACCACCACACCACCACACCACCACCACCACCACCACCACCACCACCACCACCACCACCACCACCACCACACCACCACCACACGCACGCACGCACGCACGCACGCACGCACGCGCACCACCACCCACTACGCACGCGCGCGCGGAGCCACAAGTCCGCTACGACACGCGTCCGCGGATAGAGAAAATCAGCGCCATGGTAAGGGATGGGAGGGAGGGGTAGGACGTCAGATATGACGCGAGCGCACCTAGCTTGCCCCTCCTCCTCCTCCTCCTCCTCCTCCTCCTCCTCCTCCTGCATCCCCTCCCTCTCTCCTCTTCCTCCTCCTCTTCTTTCTCACGCTCCCTCTCTCCTCTTCCTCCTCCGCCTCCTCCTCCTCCCTCCTCCCTCCTCCTCCTCCTCCTCCTCCTCCTCCTCTTCCTCCTCTTCTCCTCCTCCTCAGGTTCTCCTACTCCTCCTCCCCTCCCTCCTCCTCCTCCTCCTCCCTCCTCCTCCTCCTCCTCTTCCTCTTCCTCCTCCTCTCTTTGAGTACGTGCACTCCTCCTCCTCCTCCTCCTCCTCCTCCTCCTCCTTCCTTCCTTCCTCGGTCGAGCCCTCCGAAGCCCTCACGATCCCCGCTGGGGCGCTCCCTGCAGCCGAGCTGCCTCTCGGGCGAGAGAGGCGGCGGAGCGGCGACAAAGCGATGGAGCCACCTGCACTCCGACGTTTCGGGGAACCGTAAGACTCGAGTAAGCCGGGACTCGGGCTTGCGGACGTTTCTTGACGAGCGCGTCGTGGATGCTGACGGTCTGCAGCGGGAGCTCGCGCCAAGTTCCAGGTGGGATCTCGCCAGTTTCTATGATGGCATGATGGCCCAGTCGGGCCAACCCGAGTGGCCCGTACCCGAGCCCTACGTCTCCCCGAACGTTGTGCCTCCTCCCCCCCAGGTGGAGGCGGCCCTTCTCCTCCTCCTCCTCCTCCTCCTCCTCCTCCTCCTCTCCTCCTCCTCCTCTCCTCCTCCTCCTCCTTCCTCCCTCCCCTCCTCCCTCCTCCTCTCCTCCTCTCTCCTCCTCCCTCTCCTCCTCCTCTCTCCTCCTCCCTCTCTCCTCCTCTCTCCTCCTCCTCCTCCTCCTCCCCCTCCTCCTCCCCTCCTCCTCCTCCCCTTCCTCCTCCTCCTCCTCCTCCTCCTCCTCCTCCTCCCCCCTCCTCCTCCTCCTCCTCCTCCTCCTCCTCCTCCTCCTCCTCCTCCTCCTCTCCTCCTCTCCTTGCTCCTCCTCCCCCTCCGTCGGGCTGGCCGCTCGGCGGTTCCGCAGCGCCGCGGCGCCACCCGCCGCGCTCGGCGCCGCCTCCGCGCCGTGCCGCGCGGCGCGCGCTCCGCGGCGCCAGGGCGGCCGCCTCGGCCGCGCTTCCCTGCCGTGCAGCGCGCTCCGGTTGAAGGAGCAAAGTTTGCATCAGCAGCGCGCCGACGAGGAGGAGGAGGAGGAGGAGGAGGAGGAGGAGGAGGAGGGGAGGGAGGAGGAGGGAGGAGGAGGAGGAGGAGGAGGAGGGAGGAGGAGGAGGAGGAGAGGAGGAGGAAGAGGAGGGAGTGAGGAGGAGGAGGAGGAGGGAGGAGGAGAAGGAAGGGAGGAGGAATGGAGAGGAGGAGGAGGAGGAAGGAAGGAGGAGGAGGAGGAGTGAGGGAGGAGGAGGAGGAGGAGGAGGAGAGAGAGGAGGAGAGGAGGAGGAGAGAGGAGGAGGAGAGGAGGAGGAGAGGAGGAGGAGGGAAGGGGAGGAGGAGGAAGGGGAGGAGGAGGGAGGAGGAGGAGGAGGAGGAGGAGAGGAGAGGAGGAGGGAGGAGGAGGAGGAGGAGGGAGGAGGAGGAGGAGGGAGAGGAGGAAGGAGGAGGAGGAAGGAGGAGGGCCGGGCCGCCTCCACCTGGGGGGGTGCGGGGGGGTGTATTCGAAGCGGTCCCCCAACTCTTGAGGTGCTACGCGCGTTTTCCTGCAACGCTCGCTCCTGCCGCTGCGCGCCCCGGATTTGTTTTTGCGTCGTGTCGGGCCACAGACACGGGGAGTCGGAACAGAATCGGATCGGCCGCGCCAGGATGCACAACAGCGCCGTGCGAAGACCGGGCCGCGTCATTCCGCCGGAGCGTCGGAATCGAATGGGGTCGGAGCTCCTCCCTAGGCGCCTCCTGACGTGCAGCGTGCTCGCTCTGCCGCTGCGCGTCCCGCCCTCGTTCGGCATGATACAACCCCCAACCCGAATCACACAATGAGTTCTCGAATCTTCGCGTATTCCCGCCGACCCAACCAGAAACAACGGTGAACACATGCGTTGAATCATATAAAACATGTTCCCTGGTTGTCCCAGCTTTGTTTGGTTGTTATGCGATGATTTCTGGGAGTTATCTTGCATTTCTCTTCGGCGTAAATGGTTCTCGGGCATTTGATTTGTATTGCGTCCAGGACCAGTAGGAACGATTCGCAGCCGAGCTGCCCGAATCAGAGAATTTTAGAATCTTCCTGTTTGTTGAGCGTTGAGGCTCAAGGCCACAGAACCAGCACGAGAGGGGGGTCTCTGCAGGGTCGTTGAGGAGGGGGACCCTGCAAAGCCCTTGCAAAGTGGGCGTATTTGAGGCCTCTCGGGGGGATCTTGGGCCCCATCGCTCAAAAAGGCGGGGATCGGACATTCAGCCCCCCCCCCTCGCAGGCTCAACAAGGGCGTATTGAGGCTCTCTTGCAACGCTCTGAGAGCGCTGATGGGCGCTCTTTGGGCCCTCTTTGGCCCTTTGGGGTCCCTCTTGGGGCTCTCGTGGGCCGTCTTGGGGCCATGCGGCCCCAAAAGCCCGTCAGAAGCGAACAGTCGAGAAGGCAACACACATTGATTTCCAATGGGTTTTGGAAGGGTGTTCGCTTTTTTTGGGGGTGCTCTGAAAGGCTCAGGGTGCACTTGGAACTGTCCGGGGGCCGTCTTGAGGCCTCTTGCAGGCATGTCGGAGGCCATCTTGACACATCTTGAAGCATATTTGGCCATCGGCCATCTTGGAGGCCATCTTGGGCTCTCAGAGCCCCTCTTGGAGCCATCTTGGACCGCAAAGCACCCTCTGGCACCTCGCGGGGCGCCCCGTCCACGCCCAGTGAAGGGGGTAAGGGGAGGGGGAACCCTTTTCCCCGAGCAAGGGCAGGACGGATCTCTTGCAGAGAGGAGACGCGACTCCTTAAACCAATTATGCCCAGAGGGCTGGTGGGACTCGTTGCCTAGCTCTGGTCCCCTCCCTCATGTGTGTTGGCCTTTCTGACTCAGGTCCCTCCCAAAGGGTTAGGGACACTTTTGTTTCTCACCACGCTCCCTCCGAGACTCGGAGAAGAACGAACTGCATACATTCTATGTTGGAGCTCCGCGCGGATTTCCTAGAGCTGCGCTGGGCCCCCCTGGCGGCGCCTCCTGCGCCGCTCCTGGCGCGCCCCGCGCGACAGGGAGGGGGTTCAGGAGTAGATCCAAGAAGCCCGCGCGGACCTCCAAGAGTTTATGTTTATACAACTGTTTGTTCCTCCTTCGAGGAAGGAGCTTCTCCACAGCCACCGCTCAGGGGATCGAGCTTCGGAGGCCTCGGCGGATACGGACATACTCGACCCCCCCGTGGGGACAAACAATACTTCCGGGCTGCTGAACTAGGGAACCCCAGATCAGGAACGAGGCCCCTTGCGGCACCAAAAACGCCTGGGTGCATGAGGAGTGCTGGAGGAATAACCACGGAATTACCCCAAGGAGTAGCGAGCCCTTGCCGAACCCAAGGCGGTCTTTCTGTCAGCGTCTTGACTGTATGGCTCATACAGTCGGACCGAGGCATAGAGATCGAGGTCGGTTCTGGGAGGGTACTCTAATGTCCTTCGTGCTTGCCGGATGTTCTTCTGCATCCTCGGGGGAGGGCACCCTGGACTGCTCTTCGGTTTGGGCCAGCGGAGGGTCTCGCGTTGCTTCAGGCGATCGCAAACGTCGATCAAGGGGGGCGTGGACTAGTGACGGGTCCCGTTTCCATGGGAAGTCGTGGATTTCCGCCGCCGAGCGAGGCGGCCCCGGCCGCATTTTGGGGAGGGCACGTCCCCCGATCCATGGATTTGGCGACCGCGCGCCAAGTCCATGGATCGCTGATCCACGCCTGCGCGCCCCCGGTTCTTGCAGGGCGCTCTTCCGTCCCGGGTCCGACTGTATGCACCGCCCGCTGGGGGGGCGCCAGGACGTCGGCCCCCCCAGGCCGCGGATCTGGCGACTCCGGGGCGGGCGGCAGCCCGCGGGCGACTCCGAGGCGGGGCAGAAGCGCAGGCGCAGGGCGCGCGCAGGCGTGCCGACGACGGGCGAAGTGCGCCGGTGGAAGACGGCCGTGGCGTGCCCGGGCGCCCGCGGCTTGTGCCCCACCACCCGCCCAACCACCCCAAGCCAACCCGAAGGCTCAAATTTACCCTTGAGTTCCAGTGGGGGGGGTCAGGAAACATGGGAAACACACATATGGAACCCTTGCCCCCCCCAACCCGACATTCGGGTCTTCGGGTTGGGTTGGGGTGGTCTGGTAGGTAGTCAGTGCCCCCCTGAGATCTGAGCTCCTGGCGCAGCGATGTTTTGTCACACTGGGCGCTTTCGCCCAGCTTCGGGCCCCCGGGGCGCTCACAGACGGATCGGGCTCGCAAAGTGGCGCAGAGAGATAGGGTCCGGGGCTCTCCGGTCGCGATTTCCTGCGATGTCGTACATTTTGTTGCAACGTCGGGTCGCAGGGTCTGAGTGGGTACCCAGACGCGCTCACGCCGTGACAGAAATCCGAGGCGGGAGGTTTCGAGTCTTCCTCGGCCTCTGGGGGGGGGCCTTCTACCCGGCCCCCTAGCTGGAGCCGTCAAAGAGCGGCTCGGTAGGCGAAAGATTGGTCCCAGGCAAAGGGTCGGGACTTACGGGACCGCGTATTGGCAAACTCGGGGTCTCGCTTGTCTGGGTACGGATGTGCAGATGGGGCGCCCAGTGGAACGGACCAAGCTGGAGCCCCAGCTATGGGGAGCGACCAGCAGGGGGGGATGACAAGGCGGGGGGGGGTTACCAGCCTGGAACAGATCCCAATCCCTATGCTGGGCACCTCCTCATCACGATGCCACTCTCAGGGATTCCCTTATTTTTTGAGGGCGAATCCTTAAGATTGTCATCGCCTTGTGGCGTGTCAATCTTAGGGATAGGATAGGGATACGTTCGAGGCTGGTAAGGGGGGAGATCACGGCTGGGGCCATGATACTTCCCCAGATTTCATGGCGCCCTGTCCTGTGTCAGTGCGTCCCCTGGGCCGCGCACATGCCTCGGGCCGTGGTTTGCTACCCCCCTCCTCTTGGACGCCCCCCTCCTGAACGCCCCTTACAGTCTGGGCGCTGAAGAAGAAACTCTTTTCGTTGGGGAGGGGCTCGGTGTTTCTGGATTGTTTTGCAGTTTGCCTTGGGTTTTCCTCAGGTTTTCCCATGGGAAATTCGAAGCTTACCTTATGGGAGAAGGGGGCCTCGTTCCCTACTTAGGGTTCCTTAGGTCAACGCCCCGACTGTACCCTCTTGTGCGCGTCGCCAGCCATGTCCTCGAAGGCGGCCCCGAGTCCACCATCGCGGCACAAGTGCGGCGAGGAAGCGGCTTGATCACGAGATTAGGGTCCGAGAGTTCTGCTACGGCCACGTTGGACCAAGGACAGAAATGGTTCCGCCTCTCCGCGCTCCTCCAGTGGCTCTGGAGCGGGCGATAGTGGAGCCACACCTGCGGGAGTTGGCAGCGGTTGTCTGCAGTCCGCACGAGATGACCTTGTACCCCCAGCCCGTGCCCCTGCCTTCCCTGTCATGTTCGCGTGGTGAAGCAATCACGACGGGGCGATGTTTGCAACGTTCGGCCTTCGGTGGCTTGTGCCGGGCCAAGGGGCCGTCGAGTCACGACTCGCGAGGAGAAGACGGCCCGGGGGGAAGGGTGGTGGCCCCAGAATTTTCGAAGATTCAGGAGGGGAAAAAACACACACACAGACACACTTAATCGTCGATCCCAAGGAAAATGTGGAAACATCTGGAAAGTGGGGGGGAAGACGAAAACCCAGAAAATCATTGGAACATATGGTGAATCTTGTTATTTGTGTCTATTTATTTGTGTGTCCCAGGGCCCCTTCAACAATTTCGCAGGCATCAGATGTCTGCGCCTGGGGCTTTGGGCCAGAGGAGCCAGAGATACCGATGCCGCCGCTCGTCCCCGAGAGTCCTCGTCGCCCCGGCCAGGTTCTCCGCGCTCCGGCGAGCAGCGGTGTCGGAATCTACTGCTTCCCCAAGTAGCCGCGGTGCTTCTCAGCTGGATTTTATCCCGTGCAGCTCGCCTCTGCACGCCGGGTCCGCTTCTCTCCCTCGCCCACGCGTGCCCCAATCTTCATCCGAGCTCCGGCGAGTAGCAGTGTCGGAATCTACTGCTTCCCCAAGTAGCCGCGGTGCTTCCCGGCTGGATTTTACCCCGTGCAGCTCGCCTCTGCACGCCGGGTCCGCTCCTCTCCCTCGCCCACGCGTGCCCCGATCTTCGTCCCTCTCGAGGCGAATTGCCTGCTCTGACTCGCGCGATGCCGAAACTCTCGGCTCCAGCGAATCTGGGCCGCTCAGACATCTTGGTTCTTGGCCCCAAAGCATTGTTTGGTGTACGTTGTAAAAGCAGACCTCGGTCGGACGGGGCCAGGACGAGGATAGTTCCGCCCCGGAGCGATCCAGAACGCTCCCAGAGCGTTCTGGAACGCTTTGGGAAGGCCGTGGCGCCCGAGGCATCCTCCAGAGCCGCTGGATCTCGCCCGATGTTGTCCTCGCCCCCCCGATGCTGTCCTCGTCCCAGCCTCGTCCTAGCTTTGGTCCCTCGGCCCCCCTCGGCGCGAGGCGCCTCGGGCGCAGGCGAACTGGCCCCGGGCGCGGCGGTGGTGCTGCTGAGCGCCTGCCGGCCTGGGCAGGCAGCCCAGCCGGAGCGGAGCGCTCGCCGCCGCCGCCGCTCGCCGTCGTCGTCGTCGTCGTCATCGTCGTCGTCGTCGTCATCGTCGTCGTCGTCGTCGTCGTCGTCGTCGTCGTCGTCGTCGTCGTCGTGGTCGTCGTCGTGGTCGTCGTCGTCGTCGTCGTCGTCGTCGTCGTTGGCCAGACTCTGAGCGACGGAGCTCGCAGCGCTTTCGTCGTCGCCCTTTAAGACGACGCGAAGATCGGGACAAAATCGGATCGGGATAACTCGAAATCTCTGAGAATCGGCGGGTTTGGAGGATGTATTGGGGGCCGCGGCCGCTCCAGAGCGTTCCGGAACGCTCTGAGAGCGCTCTGGAACGCCCTGGAGCGATTTATCCCGATCCTAGCCCTGTTTTACCCCCCGCGTCGCGGCGCGGGCGCGGAGCGGGGGGGGGGAGCAGCAGCAGAGGGGGGGAGCAGGCGGGAAAACGGGGGAGAGGGCGGCAGCGCTGGGGGGGCACACTGCGCGCGGGGGGGGGGGCAGAGAGGGAAGGCCGCAGGGAGGGGCAGAGGGGAGCAAGAGCCGAAGGGAGGGGCAGAGAGGGCGGAGCAAGAGCGCTTGGGGTTAAGGGGATTGGTGAGTCGCGTCGAGAAGCTAGACGCCCTCTGGCGCGTGGGCGGCGGAGATGTTCAACAGTTAGGGCAGGCCGAGGAGTCGAAGTGTGCCTGCCAGTGAGGGGAGCGAGGAAAGCATCACGCGCGTGTCACAGAACGCGTCGTCGTGGGCATGGGGAGACGGGTCAGAATGACATGGGACAAGGACGAACGTGATGGGCGAACGATTGGCAGGGGGGGTGGAGGAGAAGAGGATGAGCACGAGGGAGGATTTCGATCCGCCGGGGACGCGTTCCAGCTAGGATCAGGATGAGGATAGCGTGGCCTCAGTATCACCGGTGCATGCGTGGGAGTAGGAGTAGGAGGAGGAGGAGGAGGAGGAGGAGGAGGAGGCGGAGGAGGAGGAGGAGGAGGATCAGGAGGAGGAGGCGGAGGAGGAGGATGAGGAGGAGGAGGAGCGGGATGGAGAGAGAGGGGAGTGGGAGGGAGATGGGGAGGAGGTGAGGCAGAAGGGTGATGAAGAGGATGAGGACGAGGTGGATCTGAAGGGCTGGCGAGGGAGGGCAACGTGACGGGGGCAGGAATAGCAAGGATGACGAGCAGGATGAGGGCGAGGCCCCCCCCTACTTCTCCCCCCCCATCCTCGATTGGATTTCCTCTTGCTCGATGCGCGGCTGCTCCAGCCAGGCCGCGCAGGCCCGCGCCCGAGAGCGAGCGCAGAGGTCGGGGCGCGAGCCCGGCGAGGCGGGTCGGCCCCTTTGGGGACCGCTGGGAGCGTCTTGCGGCGATCTCGGGCGCCTCTTGGGGCCGTCTTGGACTCGGCGGTGAGCCCGGGGGGGAAGTGAGGAAGAGGCGGGCCTTCTCGGAAAGTTCGCACGCCCCCCGGCCTTCTGGGAGATGTTCTGAGCCTTCCGCGAAGGCATGGAGCACTTCTCGGAGGGCGCGAGGGCTTCTGAGAAGCCCCGCCGCCTTCTGAGAAAGCCTCCTCCCTCTCACTTCCCCCCCTCGCTCGCCGCCGAGTCTTGGACGGCCCGGAGACCGAAACAGGCGAGCACTTGCGGCTTCTTGGGCCAGCCAGCCCCCCACGGCCCCCCCTGCATCCTGGGCCGCGCTGGACAATTATGTGCAATCCAGATCAGGCTCGCGCGGCGTTGAGAATCGGCACGCGACAAGCCCAGGGAGCGCCCAAGAGCGCCCAGGCTGCATGAGGCTCGGGGCCCCTTCACACGCAGTTGATTCACTGTCTCTCTTTCAGCAGAGAGCTCTCCCTGCGGTTGCTGCTGCTGCTGTCCACGCGTTGCGCTGTGTGCGTCACGTCTCGGCTTTAAGTCGAGATGCTCTGGGCAATGGGGCTTGGCCGCATTTGAAAGACACCTGACGGTCACCAGCGCTCGCTCTCAACGGACAGACAAGAAAGTGACCAATCGAACATCCGAAGGGTCCTGAGGACATTCCCTTCGTTGCCCACGGCGCGTTTTCGGACATGGGACGCCGTTTTGCTGAACTCTGTACTGCACCGACGTCAGGCAGGGCTACCAAAGGGAAGTGAAGCGGCCCAAACAGGATTTCGGCGACGAAGAAGAGGATAAATGCTCACAGGAAAAGAGGCGCAAATCAGACGGACGACACAGTGAGGGAAGCGCGGCACTTCATTGAGGGGAATTAGGAAGGGATGTGATGCGATGCCGAACGGGTTTCACGCCACTCGCGCAAGAGCGCTTCTGGAGGGCCACGCCAGTCGTGCCGAGCACAGTCGCGCCTGTCTGGGCGCTCCCGGCCAGAGCACCAGCAGGCTGTCAGTTCAGGGGGCCACATGCGAACCCTACCCCTACCCCCCACGTTTTCTGGGGGGGGAGGGTGGGGTTCACTCCGTTCGGGAGCTCCCGAGCGAAGTGAACCCCACCCTCCCCCTCAGAAATCGTGTGGGGGGGGGTAGGGTTCGCATGTAGCCCCCTACAGTTCCTCTGGCACCTCGATCGTTCCGCACTGGTCTTGCAGGAACCTACAAAAGCCGAGCCTGCATGCCAGCCATCGGGCTCTTCCTCCTCCTCCGCCTCCTCCTCCTCCTCTTCCCTCCTCCTCCTCCTCCTCCTCCTCCAATTCTGGGGGGGCCCCTGCACTTTTCCGCGTGGGCATTGACCGTTCGCAGGCGCGCCGACGGGTCCACGGGCGGCCCGCGGGAGAGAGAAAGTCCACGCCCGGGCCCGGTTCACAAGCAAGTTTGAGGAGGGGAAAAAACACACAGACACAGTTAATCGGCGATTCCCAAAAAATATAGGAAAATATGGGCAGTGTGGGGGGGAAGACAGAAACCCAGAAAATATGGGAAAATATGTGTAATCTTTCTATTTGTGTGTATTTATTTGTGTGTCCCAGTTTCCCTTCAAAGTTGCAGGAAGATTTGGCGTGGCTCTGGAGGACAACGTCGTGGCTCTAGAGGACATCACCGGGAAGCAGCGTCGTGGCTCTGGAGGACATGACGTGCAGACGTAAACCATGTCGTCGGTGTCCTTGAAGCAAGCGTCTGGGATGACCTCGTCGCGCACGGTCTAGCTAGCTTGGGCGCGCCCTTGACAGCAGGATATCATCGACCCCAGTCGGCCCCTCCCCTGGGGCTCATCCATGGCTGCGGCAGTACGCCAGGTTTTCGCCAAAGTGCCGACACCTTGCGCAGTTGCAAGCGACCGTCGATGGGGAGCACCAAAGTTCGTTTCCGAGTAGCACCGCGTCCCGTTGAACACTTCGGGTGCTCCCGAACAGTTGTGCATGCCCTCTCTCACGTCCGCTTCAGGAGGCCGCAGCTAAAAATCACCCCCCTCATGCGTAAATTTCAAGACTCAGAGAAGCCGAGCCGCAGCCGGGGCCCCTGGGCTATGGCATGCGACTTCTTCAGCAGTGCGAGCAGCTGCCTTCTACGCGTGAGTCACATGGTCTTCGCCGCGCCAGCGCGTCGCGCGCGGCAGTCTGCTCTGGCGCAGCTTGGGCGAGCGTCAATCTGGCCCCAGTGCGGACAGCTGCGAGCACGATGGTTTGATCATGCTTCGCGCGAGCTTCAGCACCTAGCGTGTTTCTGTTGTCATTGGCGAGATGCGCTCGCCCCGGCGCGGGCGCCTGCGCTTGCCCTGCCCAATTCAGTGGGCACTGCAATATTCTGGCTAGGTTTTACGAGACCTCCTTGCTATTCGCCGGCTTGGTTGTTTTGGGTTCTTAGCCTAATCAGGCACCCAGCGGAACTCGAGCTGCAGGCGGGATGTGCCCTCATCCGCTAACGTTTTGTTGAAAGCTGATGAAACATTAGAAAGCCCGATCGACGGCAACGAAAAAAGATGTCCTTCCCCCCTCTCCCGCTCGCCCCGCCGCCCTGGTTCCCTCCCCCGGCACTCGATTCCCCCGTCCGAGAACCGGTCCCGCGGTGCGCGCCCACTCTGCGAGCAATCACTGGAGCTGCGCCCCCTCACGGGCTCGTGGGGCTCTCGCGGGGCGGCCCTGTGCAACGTCGACCAGACAAAGTGGCGCATCCGTCGATAGCCGCACCCGCGCCCGCCCTTCTCGCCCTGCTTCTCCCTCGTCGCCCCGTCGCCCCCAAGACCCCGCGTCCTTTTTGTCCTCTTCGCCCTTCCTCGCCACCAACCATGCGCGATTGGTGAAGTCAGGCAAATTTGTTTGGGATTTTTTGTGACGGGGCAGCATTGTGGGTTTCCGGCTTTTTGCCTCGGCTGTCCCCTGGCTGTCCCGCGGCTGTCCCGTGTTTGTTTTGCGGCTGTCCCGCCGCTGTCCCCCGGCCGTCCCGCGGCCGTCCCGCCCGACGGCCCATTTTGCCTCGGCTGTCCCGCGGCTGTCCCGCGGCTGTTCTGCGGCTGTCCCGCGGCCGCCAGGCGCTGTGCTGGTGCGGTTCGACGCTATGTTGAAGCTCATTCCCACTAGCCCGCAGCATTTGGCGTTGCAGCGGCCAAGCATCATCAGCGCCCCTCTCACGATTGCCGTTCCATTGTGCAATACATAGGCCCGTTTCATTGTCGTTCCTTCTCCTCGTCCTCCTGTTCCTCGTCCCGCTCCCCTCTTCGTCCTTATGTTGTTCCCCTTTTCTGTCGCCTTCGTTCGGCACTTGCCCCTCCTTCCTCCCTCCTCCACCCATCCATGGTGAGGGTTCGCGAGTCGTCGAACATTTGCCCGTCCGTCACATGAGACGAAAAAGTCTCACCAGCCTTCCTGGCGCAGGTGGTTGAGGGCTGCGTGTTTCATGTCCCCGAATTCTCTTCTGGGGAGGGGGTCACCCCGTCGCCGGCCCCCTTTTGCCAGGGGTGTGGACCAGGGTTGCGCTGAGGTGCCAGGCAAGCAGTTTGGGCCCAGGATGGCTCTAAGAGTGCCCGTGGTGTCCCAACATGGCCTGCAAGACGGCGTGACATAGCCTCAAGTGGGCCGATCTTGTTTCTAGCTTGCCACTTTAAAACGTCGGGCGAGCTTTGAAACAGCCCAAGGTGGCCACGGGCTTCCTCTGAACGCTCCCTAGGGGACAACAATTTTGAATTGTTCAAGTGCTTTGAATACTGCTTGTTGTTTGGCTGTTTCGTTTCGTTTCTGACCAGGGCCCGAGAAACAAAAGATCATAGCAATGATGTGTTCCTTTTGCACGGGCCTGCACGCACTAAACACATTTGTGTTTATTTGCGAATGCATGCGCATGCTTCCGTGTGGTTGCGCTCGCGCGCGCGCACTCGCTCACGCCTGTAAGGGCGCTGGCCACTCTGCCCACGACCCCCCGCCGGTTTGTTCCTGGATATTCGTAGCTACATGCGCGTTTTTTGTATTAGTGCACAACTTGCACAACGTTGCGTACCACGTCAAGCCGCGCACTCGTTCATCGATTCTGGGCGACATGCACTTGCGCATGCCCGTGCCGCACCAGCTTTTTGCATGCGCCTGCCTGTGCCCGGCTTGCCCGCAGCCTGCCGCCCGATCACTGTCCTGCTTCGGCCCCCCCTCCGCGCCCCTGCCCCCCCCCCGGCGTCGCCCAGCTCCACGTCCGCGTCCCATTGCGTCGCGAGCCGCTGCCCCGCTGCTGCCCAACATCGTCCCGATGTGTCCCCGCCGCCGCTTCCTGGGCTTCGCCCGCTCCTGGCCGCGTGAGGCCCCGCCTCCGTCCGCCCTCTCTTTGCTGATGAAAGCTGTGCGCGTCCCGCTTAGCTTTCAGCGGAAGAGGTTCGCTCTCGCCCGGCAGATCAAAAAGTCCCCGTCTCTGTGCAGCCGCAGCGCCGCCGGGTGTGCGGCCGCCCTCGACCGCGCTGCCGCGGCTGCCCCTCCCCTTGCTTCGCTGCTTCGGGGTTCTTTTGTCGCGGCGCCTGGCCTGCGGCAGTCCCGCCCCGCCTGCTTCCAGTGCGCAGGGGGGGGTCGCCTCGACGGACGCACGCCACGGCCTCCTCGCGTTCGTCCTCGCCTCAGCCGTTGCCCTCTTACGGGTTCAGGAGCTGACGCGGAGAGTCTCCTCGCCTCGGAGGAGAAGCACCTCTCGCTTTCGGCCTGCGCCGCACGGGCGGGCCGGGCCCCTTTTCATCCTTCCCTCCTCACGCAGATTCGGCGGACGGCTGCGCAGCTGGAAGCGCCCAGGGCGGGAAGAAGCATGGCGGATCCGCGTCGCGCTGTTTTCCTTTGGATCCCCAACGGGGTAACGAAAGCGCCGGCAGCTGGCCATGTAGTAGCAGCACCCAGGGACATGTCCAACAATCAGGACAAAAGCAAAACCGCGCCTTCTAGGACTTCCCCGTATAACACCACATTGCTAGCAACCGCGCGGAATAGTAGTTCGGAATTGTGTGGCACAGGGTTGCGCTGTAGGCAGCCATCTGGGAGGAACCAGTAGCTTTGCTCCGCGTAGATCCGCATTCTCGCTGCATGGAAGCGCTGACCATGGCGCAGCGGGCAGCGTTCAGGGAGGGAATCGTAGTTGGGTTCCGCAGAGCACCGCGCTCCGCTGGACCGCCCAGGAACACACTAAAATGCAGACTGTTTCGCAGTTGGCAGCTCATCCAGCGGGAATCCATACTTGGGATCCGCGTGGCACCGATGCTCGTGGGGTCTCACAGGAGCCCACGGAAGCGACGACCGCTGCCTGGCGAGCAGCGCCCAGGGAGAGGAAACATAATGCGATTCCAAATAGCACCGCATTTCATATTTTTTCCGAGTGGCGCACAGGGCAAGCGCGGAGTTTGCAATTCTCAGGGGCCGGAATAATCGATCGGATTTGCGCGGCATCGCCTCCCGATGGACCTCCCAAGATTTCACGAAAGTGCTCGTGATTGCGCTTTGGCAGCCATCAAGGAGGGAACTCCAGTTTGGCTCAGCGTAGCACCGCGTTCCCGCTGCGCGGAACTGCCCGCTACCGCGCAGCTGGCAGTGCCCCAGAGGGAAGTAATGGCCGGACCCGCGTAGCACCGCACTCCGCAGGATCTCCAACAATCTCGCGAGGAGTTCCGACAGCTTCGCAGTCGGCAGCGCCCAGCACAGGGCGACGCCACGGAAACAAGGGATAAGTCGGGTAGAAAGTAGGAGGGGAAGAGGCAGGCGGAGGAGGAGGGAGGAGCAGCCTCGCTCAACCTCGAGCGAGTGCCCGACCAAAAGGAGGGTCGGAGAGGACAATCCCGAACCTCCTCAGCCCTCGATCCTTTCCCGACCCCGACGCTGTATTTCTTGCCGCGCCGTTGGCCCCCCGCCAGGCTCGACGTCCTCCCAGGGCGCGGCTTCTCATGCCGAGCCGATGTGCGATGGCCCCGGGCCTTTGTGGGCCCCGGAAACGGCAGGGCCGTTTTTTCACCGTTTCCAGAAAAAATGCCCCTTGAACATGGAAACGGCAACAAAAACGGCGACCGGAGACGGCAAAAGAACGGCTCCAGGATTGGAACCGGGGCCGGCGACGGAACCGGTAAAACAACGGCGTCGGAACCGGCGAAAAAACGGCAAAACGGAACCGGTAAAAAACGGCCTTGTCGTTTCCAGGGCCCACTAAGCCCCAGGCCCTGGCGAAGGGCCCCAGGAAGGCCGAGCACGGCCGACAACTCTCTGCCGTGATCTGTGCAGCACTGCGAGGGGGCGGAGGCCTCCCCCGCAGCCCGACTACGCCTCTCCTCCGCCCCGTTGGGCTTCTTTCGATCCGACAGATCTGCTTCGATATCGATATACGGTCGGGTCCCTGAAGAAGGAACCCTTCTCGTTGGGAAGGGGCTCCGTGTTCCTTGATTGTTTCACAGCTTGCCTCAGGTTTCCCTTATGTTTCCGATGGGAAAATCGAAGTTTAACTCATGGAAAAAGGGGGGCCCGTTCCTTATTTCGGGTTCCCAAGGTCAACGCCCCGACTGTACACGCGGTCCGATGTGGCCCGATATTCGCATGGTGCTGTTGTGCACCTTGGCGAGGCCGATCCGAGTCGGTTCTGGCTCCGTGCAGGTGCGGCCCGATCCGACGCGCGTTCTCATGCGATCCAGCTTCCCGGTCCGATGCTGACTGCTCTTGCCCTCCTCCTCCCCCTCCCCCTCCTCCTCCTCCTCCTCCTCCTCCTCCTCCTCCTCCTCCTCCTCCTCCTCCTCCTCCTCCTCCTCCTCCTCCTCCTCCTCCCCTCCCTCCTCCTCCTCCTCCTCCTCCTCCTCCTCCTCCTCCTCCTCCTCCTCCTCCTCCTCCTCCTCCTCCTCCTCCTCCTCCCCCAGGCGTGCTTCGAGGTGCCTGCCGCAGACGGCCGGGTGGGGGGCGTGTTCAGCCAGTGCGTCGTGGAGCTGCTGGCCGAGCACCTGGCCCAGGAGGGGTGGGGGATGCAGGCGACCAGGCCCTGGCTTCTGTTCTTGTCTTCCCGGCCTGACCGGCGTCACCAGGGGAGGGGGGGGGGGGCCCGGTGACGTGACGATTTGCACCCGAATGGTTCGGAGCAGGATTGATGCGGTTCGCAGACCCCGCCGACGTCACTGGGAGGGGAGGGTGGGCAAAGTGACGGCCGCTACGCCGAGTCAGAGGATCGGGGCCTTGAGGATTGGTGCTTTGAAGCCTTTGAGGCCTCTGGGGCCTTGAGGACTCCTCCTCCTCCCGCTCCGGGGCCTTGAGCACTCCTCCTCCTCCTCCTCCTCCTCCCTCCTCCTCCTCCTCCTCCTCCTCCTCCTCCTCCCTCCTCCTCCTCCCCCTCCTCCTCCTCCGCCTCCTCCTCCTCCTCCTCCTCCTCCGTCTCCTCCTGGGCGCTCGAGGCCCGAACGGGGCGTGCGCAGGGCCTGGCCCCATGCGGAGAGGCCTGCAGACCTGAAGGTGACGCGTGTCAGTGGCTTACAGAACCCGCCCCGGACGCTCCGTGCCTCCCCCCCCCCTTAGGCGTCGCGTTATTGGGGGGCGATTATCAGGCGATCGCAAACATGCATCAAGGGGGCGTGGATTTGCGACGGGTCCGCTTTCCATGGGAAGCCGCGGGCTTCCGCCGCCGAGCGGGGCGGCACCGGCCGCATTTTGGGGAGGGCACCTCCCCTGACCCATGGATTTTGCGACCGCGCGCCAAATCCATGGATCGCTAATCCATGTTTGCGCGCCCCCCCTCCCCATTGGGCGTCGCGTAGGGGGGGGGGGGGGGGGGGGGGGGGGGCGATTCGTGGGAAACCAGCGAGGGCTGCAGAAAAGGGGCCCTCTAGGGCTAGCCTAACTAGAGGTGCCCTTTAGGGCCCCAAAAGGGCCCTTTAGGGCCCCTCTTGGGGGGCACTTTTCTTCCCCCCCCCAAGTACCGCCCCCCCACGAAGCGTCGCCCGACCCCTAGCCCCTCCCCAGGCTCGGCCACGTGCAGAGGGGGGCAGGGGGAGAGGGGAAGGCTTCTCGGCAGCACCCCTGCTTCTCCGAGGGCGCGGAGCACGGCTGCAGGTGCAGGGCCGGCGCCTCCTACGAAGCAGGCTCCCTCGAAGAGGCCTTCCCCTTCACCCTTGTGCGCGCCGCCAGCACGCTCCTCGCGTTGGTGCCTCGTCCTCTCCTTCGCCTCCTCGCTCCGCGCCGCGCCTCTCCGTGCCCGGCCGCCTCCCCCCCGCCCCGCGTCCCGTCTGGCCCCTATATTCCCTGCGCCCAGTCCGTCTGGGGCCGCCGCGCCCGCCTGGGCCGCCCGGCCAGGCCACGTCTGGGATCCCCGAGGCTCGGAAGCCGGGCAAGGGCTGCCAAATCCGTGGCTGCTGAAATCGACTTCCTAAAACGACGCGAAGATCGGGACAAAATCGGATCGGGATAATTCGAAATCTCTGAGAATCGGCGGGTTTGGAGGATGTATTGGGCGCCGCGGCCGCTCCAGAGCGTTTCGGAACGCTCTGAGAGCGCTCCGGAACGCTCTGGAGCGATTTTTCCCGATCCTGGCCCTGTTCTACCTCCGGGAAATTGTCTTCGTCCTTCCGGGAAGAAGCCCGTTGACTGTGTCGCGTGCCGCGCCTCATTCCGGGAAGTTGTTTTTCCCTCCGGGAGGGCCGTTTTAGCAGACACGGTTCTAGCAGCCCTCGCCCAGCTTTCGGGAGGCGCCCGGGCTGTCTTGGCAGGCTGGGCCGCCCTGGGCATCCGAGCTGCAACAGCCGGCCAGCGCAACTGGTCGGCCAAGGCCGCAGCGGGGCGAATGAAGCAGGACATCCTTGGATCAAGGGCCTTCCCCGAGCTCATCGGAGACCCCGGCAGTAATTACGTTGGCCACCTTGGCTGCTCGTGGTACTTGTTCTGCGTGGGCCACTTCGGCGCTTAACCGACAGCATCGCGTCGGGCCGTCAGTGCACCGCCAGCGGAACGCTAATTACCTGGTAGGCAACCCTTCTGGTGATAAGGAGGTTGGGTTGGGCTCAGGAGCTGCTTGGTTTTGCGTGCTGCCGCAATGGCTTGCCTAGAAGCCACGAAACAGTCTGCAGAACAACCCACGCGACATCGCACTGGACAACCCACAGGACAACCTGCGGGACAACCCACGGGCCAACCCATGGGAAAGCGTACGGGACAACACACGGGACAACGCGCGGGACAACCCACGGGGCAAGGCACTGGACAACCCGCGGGACAGCCCACACGAGACAACCCACGGGACAGCCATGTGGGCAACCGCTTTTCCGAGACACGTCCACCGACAGTCGTTTCACCAGTGCTGGTCTCCTTCCAAGACAGCCCAAGGCGTCCCCAAGTCTGTCCAAGACGACTACGAAAACAGCGATAGACGACAACGATCACAACGATCATATCGATCAACGGTCAATGCTATCACAACGATCACAACGATCAACAGTCATAATCATTGTACCGTCATCGTTATCCTGGTCGCATGCAACATCGGTCCCGTCGCATGTCGGCGCGGTGATGTTGAGACGACCCTGGGACTGACTCCGCCACCACGCGCGAACCCTGCAGGGCCTGGGGTACGGGACACTCCCACGGGGACTCACTGCGGGAGCCCTGAGACGGGGGTCAGTGCAAACGGGGGTCAGCCAGAGCGCGTGATCTGGCAGGATCCTGCACCGCCAGGGGTGCACTGTTACCGCGCAGGATCCTGCAGGGTCTTGCAGGACCCTGCACAGCCCGACTGGCCCGGGTTTGGCTTGACCTGGGTCGGTGCCTCCCTGATCTTGCCGTGTGGTAAGGGGGGGGGACCTGCACGGGGGCGCTGTAGAAAAGGGCTCTGTCCCCTGGAGATCTGAGCCCCCGGGCCGACGTTTCGGAAGTCCTGACCTGCAGGGGCACGCGGTTCACGCGTGGGTTCGGGGCCGTGCGCCCGCGGGGGCGCGCCGAGGCCAGCCTCCGGGGGCAACGCTTGGGGGGGGCACTGGCGCGGGGGGGCGCATCTCAGAGGAGGAACAGGTATCGATACCGCTGACCTGCCCTCGTTTTCCCCTTCTTGGGGGCTTTCTGGGCGGCCCGCGTCGCCACCGCTGGAGCCGCTTCGAAGTTCTGGTCAGAGCGCACCGCGGGAGAGGCCCTGGGAGTAGCGGTATCGGTACGTTTCGGTGTCCCCAGCATCGACCCCCCCATCGCCCACGCGTATCGTCGATGGGGAGCACACCCCGCACGGGAACCCGCACATTCGTTATCCGGGGCCCATTGCCGATCTATCGGCGATGCATCGCCGATTCCAGCCCGGCGTGCTCCCCCTGTCCCCCCCCCTCGCGTTGCCTCTCGGTGCTGAGGCCACCAGGGGCCACCACCGGGGGCCGTCCATGTGCCACCCCGCGCGCGCCTTGCCATAGCAGCAAGGAGGACGAGATGCTCCGCGTCGCCCCACCAGCATATCCAGAAACGATGCCCAGGCGATCTGCCCTGATCAGTGATGTGGAGGAACACGCAGAGGAAGAATAGGTTGGGGAAGCCGTCGTTCCCCTGAGATCTGGAAGGGTGGAGGAGGAATCGGAAGAGGAGGGAGGGGGAGGGGAACAAGGTCGGTGCGCTGACGCCTCATCTGATTTCCTACCTCTACCTCGCATCGCTTCCCACTGCGCTAATGGTTTGTCTTCTCACGGAATCGGATCCCAAACTATTTGTGGCGCTTTCTTTTCTCAAGAGTTGAGCGGTTTTCCATCTTCTTTCATCTTTAGGGGGCAGGTGGACGCCCAATTCATGTTCACCGACTTCCTACTTCATGGTTCCACCCACTTATTCCGACAGATGGGTATCGAATCATACCCTCATGCCAAGATGAGTCAGAGCGGGCCAAGAAGCCTTGACACGCAGATCGATGCCGAGGCTTCGAAGTGGCTTCGACGCAGAGGTAAGGGAGGGACCACCTTTGACACGGACCGCGACTGCGCATGCGAGGCCAAGGCTGCAGCGGAACGGCACAGCGGGTCCACTATTCAATAGGGCCAAAAGCCGCAGATTGAGGTTAACGCGACAGCGGGACCTCCGCCAGTGTTGTAGTGGGGGCGCCATGTTGGAAGGACCAGGAGCGCAGAAATAGTGCCAGCGTTGTGGCAAGAGCGCCTTTTTTGGAAGGAGCACAACACACAAATTGGAGCAGCACCAGAAAAAGCCCGCCCGAGCAAATCATGCATGCGAAGCACCAGTGCGTGGAGGGATCACGTTCCGAAAACACGTAAGAGCACGTCGCTCGCGCAAAGCATTCATTGACAAACAAATCATCAGCGGAGGGGGGCGGCCATTCTCAGAACACATTTGACGGAGAGAGGAGAGAGTCGTACTCATATCGTGCAAATGTATGCTGTGTAATTTTTAGAGGGCAGGGGGAGGAGGATGAGAACTGGGCGGACGAGGAAGAAGAGCAGGAACATCGCTTGGCTGAGGAGGACGGCTAGGGGTTGGTCGGGCCGACCCCGACCCGAAACCTTCAGGCTCCAGGCCAACGATCCCTCCGCCACGATTTCACACCATCGCGGCGACCGGAGGGCGCGGTGCCTCCCGGCTCGGGAAGACTTTTCTTAACCGGCCGCCTCTGCTTGCTCGCTGTGGGCCTCTGCCACCAGTTGAGCAAGTCTGCTGGGTGGCAAACCTAGGGGGCCACGTGCGAACCCTACCCCCACCCCCCACGATTTCTGAGGGGGAGGGTGGGGTTCACTTCGCTAGGGAGCTCCCGAGCGGAGTGAACCCCACCCTCCTCCTCAGAAAACGTGGGGGTAGGGGTAGGGTTCGCATGTGGCCCCCTAAAACCTGAGCACGATCGGACTCTTGGCGGCACTCGTGGGGTGGCTGCCCGAACACGCACGTTGGAGTTGCAGCGTGGCTCCACTGTGAGGCTGCGGGGGAGGGGGGAAGAGGCTGCACTGGCCCTGCAGGACCCGAGATCTACGTTGCCTGAGAGACCCGCACCGATGGCACGCCAGGGCGCTCGCAGGCTGCACCATGTGTTCCTAGTGCCGAAGGTCATGGCCGCGAGAGTCCTGGACGAGCCCTGCGAGAGACGCACAACATCCAGGGCGATCCTGCTCGTCAATTCTCCCTTGCTTGGGCGTCATGCTCGAAGCTACAAGTCAAGGGGCAGCACCAACCATTGGCAAAAACGCAGACTGACGGGGCCTCCCAGGCTCTCCAGGGACCTCAGGGGCAGGAGATGGAGGAGGTCAGGAGGGAAAAAACACACAGACACAATCAATCGTCGATTCCCCAGAAAATATTGAAAAATATTGGAAGTGGGGGGGAAGACAGAAACCCAAAAAATATGGGAAAATATGAGGAATCATCTTATTCGTGTGTATTTATTTGTGTGTCCCAGGGCCCCTTCAGGAGGAGGGGGCCCGGAGCCACGGGCCGAGGAGGAGCCCAGGGGGTCCCAGGATGCCCGGGCGAGCCAGCGCCAGAGGGGGGGGGAGAGAGGCTCCTCTCAAGCCTGGCGAGCGCCTCGTGGCGACGGGGGCGCTCTCGCGGGCCACTCTCCAAGGGGCGCTGCCAGCGTACAGTCGGGGCCCTGAAGAAGGAACCCTTTTCGTTGGGGAGGGGCTCCGTGTTCCTCGATTGTTTCACAGCTTGCCTCAGGTTTCCCTTCTGCTTTCGACGGGAAACCGAAGTTTCACTTCTGGAAAGTAGGGGCCTCGTTCCTTCTTTAGGGTTCCTTAGGTCAATGCCCCGACTGTAGCCGAGGCACGTCTTCGAGCAGGCCGGGGCCCGCCTGGGACTGCTCGACGTCTGCGGTGCGAGGGCGGCTGCCGAGTTCCGATGGCGGCCTGCGCTGCTCGGGCTGCGGCCTCGCCGCCGCGGGCGGTGCGGCCGCCGTCGCTGCCGACGGGCAGGGGTTCGGGCGAGGGCCTGGTGGGCCCTTGGCCTGCTGGAGGCGCTCCCCGAGGCGGACACGCCCCCCTCCCGCCAGAGCTTCGGACCCCGCCCATCGATTGCGCCCTTCGCAGGCCTAGAGATTGACACCAACACCAATGTCGGCGGAGTGCCTCCACCTAGGGAAGAACGATCCCGATCTCGGTGATGGTGGTAGTGTTCTGGCTTCCTAGGTGCCCCAACAATTGCCACCAACACCGAAATTCGGGATCATCTTCCTCCCGTGGAGGCAACCCCTGGTGCTGGTGTTGGTGTCCATTTCCAAGCTTCCAAGCCTTGGGTACCCCGAGGCGCCGTACAGCTGGAGCACCTCCTGTGAGATCCAGTTTGGAAGATCGCTCTTGACGTGGGGGTGAGGCGGCCAGCTGCGACGGCGGCAAGGTGTTCCGCAGCCCCCGAGCTTTGGATGAGGAGGTCTCCGACACCCCCACTGCAAACCGCAAACATTTCTCCAGCCCTCATGCGAACCACAGCATACTCCGCGACGTTGGAACGCATGTGACAACTGCAGGTGCCGCTGCCGTCTGGGAGCACACCTCCCTGAAACGCGTCTTCGGGACTTACATCGGGATCCTGGCACCCGGAACACCCCGCCTCCAGGCCGGTGGCATCAGGAGGGTCGCCGAACAAATCAGGCCGAATTTGAAACCCAAGGTGCAACGGGGAGGCATCAGGGATCGGACCTCTAAGCCTCTGAAACTCCTCACCAGTGCATGTATCCCTGGCACTCTCGGTCCTGGGGCACTCAATGAGGCTATGTCGGAGGTCGTCCCAATGGTGGCCACAGGGGCATCGGAGGGGGACGTCATGTCTTGCAGCAAGGGCTCTTTCCGTGGTCCATGTGCTCCGAGTGGCGCAAGCGAGCAGCGTCCCCCGTTGCTGCGTGGACAGGTCGGGGGCGGCGAGCACGGCCCTGACGGCCGACGCGTTGAGGCTGTCATCCGAGAGCCCGAGCTTGCGGGCAGCTCGGGCCAGCTTGCTGTTCGTGCCAGGCCACCTCTGGTAGCCTGGCGGTGAAGGCGGGGGAGGTTTTTGGGAGAGGGTGCGCAAGTCCTGTAGGGCTCGCGAACTTGAAGGGCCCCTGGGAGTTCCAGCCAACTCGGGTTCAGGGAAAGGACGGCCACGCTCAGGGGGCCGTACGAGACTCCCAGGATTTGGCAGCTCTCGGCAGGATACACTCACCCCATAACCCATAAGCGCAACTGCTAATCACAGCCGAGGTGGGGGTAGTGGCGGCCTCCCAAACCAAACGATGCCACATGAAGGCTGGGCCAAGGCCCGCTTTCCAGAGGAGGTCCTGAAGGATCACGAGGCACGTCTTGGCCCCGCAGCGGGAAGATACCGAGTGCGGGCCTGCTCTAGCACTGTGTTGTTGATGCCATTGACCTCGACTCCGAAAGAGGTGGCAGCAGCGAGTCCCGTATTATACAACTTTTTGCCGTCTCCTCCAGCATGCTCAGCCATCTTGATTATGGTCATACGCTTTCTGATCTTGAAGAGCCCCTCCGAAAGTTGCCGACATGTCCTCACCTCTGGCGCCTGCCAGCCTCAGCCTCGATTCCCAGGTTCGGTCCCGAAGTATCCGTAGATGGATCCGCGAGATCTCCTGAGGCTTTACGTCGCTGCTTCTGGAGATCCTGGCCGGATGCAAAAGCTTGGCTGTTCTTTGACGCGATCTAGCATGTAAATTCAAGCGTGATGCAGCTGGCGAGGTACCTAGATGCCTGTTCAGCTGGCTGATGACTAGGTCATAGCTCTTGGCATGGTACTGCAAGAGGAGATCATCGATAAACATGGCGAGTCGAATGTACTGGTGGGCACTTGTCCACTGATCAAGCGGGGAAAGCACATGGCAGGTGGCCCACCCGCACCCCGCGATAAGGCCCCGCCAGGCCTTGCCCACATGAGCACACACACATCCTACAGCGCCACACGCCTAGAGCTATCAGACTGCGAAGTGATGACACGGAGCAGGCAAACAGGAGTAGGCCGTCCAACATTGGCTTTCGGAGCACTAGGCCTTAGCAGACAACATTTGCATCCGCGGGGGAGGCAGAAGAAGAGGAGGAAGAGGTGGAGGGGGAGGAGGAGGAGGAGGAGGAGGAGGAGGAGGAGGAGGAGGAGAGGAGGACGAGGAGAGAGGAGGAGGAAAAGGTGGAGGAGGAGGAGGAGGAGGAGGAGGAGGAGGAGGAGGAGGAGGAGGAGGCGACGTGGGGGGCAGCAAGCCCTGCGAGCGGGCGCCACGGGCCAAGCTCAGGGTGGCGAGGCACGTCGGGAGCGGTCGCGACTCCTGGGACCCCAGCGGGCCCTGGATATGCCTCCTCCTCCTCCTCCTCCTCTCTCCTCCTCCTCCTCCTCCTCCCTCCTCCTCCTCCCTCCTCCCTCCTTCATCCTCCGCCTCCCTCCTCCTCCTTCATCCTCCGCCTCCTCCTCCTCCTCCTCCATCCTCCTCCTCCTCCTCCTCCTCCTCCTCCTCCTCCTTCTCCTCGTATGGATGCATCTTGGTCCCAAGGGGCCTGCAGATCTGCCACCTGCCGAGTTCCCCGGAGATGGATCACCTAGGCGGCGGTCACAATGCCCAATGGGCCGGGCGGGCACCGAGCTGGAGCCGATCCCGCGCGAGGCAAGGGGTCCTGGGTCGGGGGAGCGTAAGACCCGGGTTTGCCAGGACTCGGGTTCGCCATCCTTTTTTGACGACCGCGCCTCGGATTTTGACGAGGAGGAGTTTCATGGGATGTCTGCAGCGGGAGGCCTCGTCAAAATGCAGGCTCGGCCTCATCATTTTTTTGACGACCTCGTCGGGGATTTCCGAGTCCCCTGTACCCAGGTCTTACGTCCCCCTGACTGGGGGGAGGGGGGTCATGAGGGATGTCGCCTTTTTCAGCCTCACGGGCCGCCCGAAGAGCCCCCGGCGCATTGAAGAGCTGGTCCGAGGGAGGAGACAAGCGCCCAGGGTCGAGGGGCCCGTCTCCGCCGTGCCAGGAGGAGGGCGGAAAGCAGGAGGCGGGAGTCGGGGATACAGTCAACCCGAGTAGTATCCTGGGTAGTCGAAGGCCAGACTGTCAGATTGGATTGGGCCCCCAGGGCCAATCTGGCCCGGCCAAACTGGATGATTTGGGTTATTCGCCAGACTGGATTCGCGTTGACTCCCTCGCCAGATTGCCCCCGTTTGCCAGATTGGGCCTGCCAGATTGGCGCCAGATTGGCTTCGACTACTAGTATCGGGGGCGGAAAAGAGGGGGGTGATGACTAGGGGGGGGGGGGATATCATGGCGGGGGCCATGATATGTCCCCAGATGTTATGGCGCCTCTTCTTCTTCTTATTTCATTACGTCCCTGCCCCCCCCGCTGGGCCGCGCACGTGCCGCCGGTCATGATTTGCACCCCCCCCCCCTCTTGGACACACCCCTCTTGGCCGCTCCCGATAGTAAGGATGAGCGGTTTTCCAAGGCTGCGCCTTGCATCGTTCCCCTTCGGCCCATCCTCGGCGGCCGCTTTCGCTGGCCGCCCCGCTCGCAAAGTGTCGGCATGGCCTTCCAAGGCCTTTGCATCCTCATCGTGCGTCGCTTCTGTACGGGTTGATTGTAATGTTGAGCACGGAGCACGGTGCGCCAAAGCGCCGGTGCGGAAGGGGACGCTGCCAACTTACGTGCAGCTCGCGAAGTCCGTCGAGGACGGCGCCGCCCGAGGGTGCAGCGTCGGATGGGACACATGTTTTGAGAACCTGCGGGCGCCAGATCCTGCACGGCGGTGGCGGTCGGTATGGTGTGTGGCGGAGGCGTTGGCCAAGCTCGCTCTTCTGAGTGCCAGGCACCATGGCGTCCCTCCACGGGCAAGCACCATCGTAGTGCTGCGTCACGTTCCACGGGTACCATCGCATCCCTGCTTCTCGGCACATCCTGACCATCGGGGCCCTGGGCCATGGGCTTCCAATTTTGGGCCTCCAAGGGCCTGTCATCTTTTCCGCGCATCCTCATGACCCTGTCGCACCGCATCCTGTCAGAGCGAGCGAGGGTATAACGCATCTGGCTTGGGCCTCCCAGAGCTCTACTGGCGGCCTCCGCGTCTCGCAGGCTTACGGCAGAGCTTCTCGTTTCGGTGTTGCACGTCGCGAGATTTTATGCCGATGCACCAACGCAGCACGATCATCGCAACATTGAGGCCCCAAAGGGAGGCCAGCAAATGCACTACCACAGGCGTGATCGTTGCGATGATCGTGTGCAAGAGGCACGGTGTGCAGCGTCGTTTGAAAATGCATGTTGTCAGGTCGGACTTGTTGATTGCACAGCTGAAATGCATGAAGTTGTGCAAATGCACCCAGGTGTTCGAATGCACGATCGGCCACGAACCGAGCTCTCGTGCAATACAGGACGAGACCGTGTGATCAGCCCAGGCTCGATGACATATCGAACGACAAGTAAGTTCAGATTCCAACACGAAGCGCGCTGCGCGGGTCAGGGACAGATCGTTTGGCTGTTCATGCCCTTCCTATTGCGCTCCTCGTCGTCATTCCACCTCATCCTTCCAATCCTCTGCCATTCTTTGCCCTCTGTCTCCGCCTCCTCGTCGTCCTCCCCCATTCCTTGTTTCCGTCCTTCGCATCCCCCCGACTCCCTTTCTCATTCTTCTCCATGATCTGGCTCGCATCGCGTCTTCAGCTCCCGTTCCTGCCCTTGTGCTTGTGCGTGCTAGTTGTCCTTCTCTTGACGCTTCTGCCATCCATGCTCGTTCCACTCCGCCCTCTCGATATTTGCTTCTCCGTCCCAACGCTTCTGCCTTTTCTCCTGCTCTTGTTTGCTTCCCCCGCCTCCCCACCTGCTCCGCCCGAAACACGGCTCCTGCTCTCTCTCTTGCGGGTGCTCTCTCCCCCCCTCCTGCTCCGCCCTCCGCGTCCTCCTCGGCGTCCTCGCCCCCCTCCTCCCCCCGGGGCCCCGCCGCGCGAGAGAGAGCAGCCCGAGGAGCGCGTGCAGCGCCGCTTCCACGAGCGCGGCCTCGCCGAGAGGCAGCTTGCGACCGCCCCCCGCGGGCCGCGGCCGGGGCCAGCCGGCAGCTCGCAAGCGTCAGGAGGGAAAAAACACACAGACACAGTTAATCGTCGATTCCCCAGAAATATGAGAAAATATGGGAAGTGGGGGGGAAGACAAAAACCCCAGAAAATATGAGAAAATATGGGGAATGCTTTCATTTGTGTGTATTTATTTGTGTGTGTCCCAGGGCCCCTTCAAAGCGGCGGGGGCAGGAGGCGGCAGGAGGCTGGAACCGTCTGTGGGCCTCGGGTGGCCCAGCACTGGTTCTGGCCAGCGAGGAGGGCGGGCAGGCTCGAGGCGCTGGGTTCTGGAAGGCGCTTCGCCCTTCTCGGTCTCCAGGGGCCGTTTTCTTCGGGCGTGAGAGCTCGATCCGGGGCGAAGGCAGCGCCAGATGGGCCCCAGGAGGGGTTCAGGGACCGATGTTGAGCGAATTCGGCTTCAGCCGCCTCCTGGCCGCTTTTCTAAGAGTCCCAGCCAGTTCAGGCCGCCTTGCCGCCTCCGAGCAGGAGGCTTGCCCTGGAGGGCGGACGGCCTGGAGGGAATCCGACGCCAGGCTTTGTGCACAGCCACCGCTTGGGGGGATCGATCGTTGTCCACAACCACCGCTTGGGGGATCGATCTCTGGGAACAGCGGCAGGCTGTTGATGTGGATGTCGTCGGGGCGCTGGGGCCAACCGCTCGCCGAGGTCCCACGGGGTGTCGGTGCCACGGGTGGTGGGTATGGACATCGTACCCGATGCTGCAAGAAGTGGACGTCTTCGATGCTGCAGCGAGGCTTGGAGGCCCAGCGAGCGGGCCGATCTCGCCCCCTTCCCGCCGCTCCTGCCACTGCAGCTTCTGGCAAAGCCCTCGGCCGAGCGGGAAGGTGACCCCTCACCGTGCACTCCATGGATGAACTCGTGAGCTCTCGGAGGGCCCTGGGAAGTAGCAGAGTGCACCGGGAATCCGTAGCTTTTTGGGCTCAAGACGAGCCCTGCCCCCCGCCCTTCACTGCAGCGCCATGTAGTGGCTCCGCGGGATGGCGGCGGCCACCGCCCGCCTCGCCGCCGTGGCCCTCGCGACGCACGCGGCCTCCGCCGCCGCCGGGGCCCACCGCCCGGCCACCGCGGCGGCCGCGAGGCCGTTGGCGGGCGAGGCGCCCGCCCTGCAGCAGCACCACGCCGCGGGGGCGGCGCGCGCGGACGGGCGCGAGCCCGGCGACAAGTTCGACTTCGAGTACCGGGAGAGCGGGACCAACCTGCGAACTTCGGCCACCTTCGCGGCGAACCTGTGGAGGGGCGCGAGCAGGGCCTATGACTTCCGCCACATGGACGACCTGGAGCCGGTCGCTCCCATGGACCGGCTGGCCCCCGACGGATCTGACGAGGTCGTGGACGTGCCGGGCGCGCACCGGCACGCGCTCTACGTGCCGCCGTACATGAACCCCGACTCCTTCCCCACGGTGTCTGGGCCGAGCTGCGACTGCGAGAGGTCCGAGCCGGCGCCGCTGACGCCCTCAGAGATGGAGTGGGCGAGGATCGTGGCAGACCAGCTGGGCGTGCCCGTGGACAAGCTCCCGAGGGGAGGCGCGAACAAGTGCTCGTGCGACAACAGCACGGGCTCCGAGGTGTACCACTGGGCCAACCTGGATCCTATCAAAGGAGGCACGGGCTACAGGATCTCCCCTGCGGACGTCACCTACGCCTCAGGCGACTACTGGGAGCCGCAGGTGGCACCTGGCGGCGTCGTTGCGCCCGAGGACAGACTGCCCAAGGACCACTACCCGATCCAGGCGCGGTCCGACAGGATCTCGCCGCTGCCCACCACGGCCCTCGAGGACAAGATCGGCGTGCGCTTCGCCCGCTACATTGACCAGCTCGAGGCCCGCCGCGCGAAGTGCGACGACTCCTCCCCCGAGTGCACGACGCCGTGCAAGGCCGGGGACCAGGTCGTGCTGGCGATGGGCAACAGAGCGCTCAACGCCACCGTGGTGTCGCTGCATCTCGCGCGGCGCGTGCGCGTGGAGTTCGTGCCTCCCAGCCTGTCTCCCGAGCCCGCCGTGGGCGGCGGCGCCGCGTGCCTGGTCGCCGCGGGCTGCGACCCGTTCCGCTTCTGCCTGGGCGCGGCGGGCGGCGACGGCAGCAGCGCCGGCCTGTGCGTGGAGCCCAGGGGCGTGTCGTCCCAGGGGCTCCGCGGCGCGCTGCGCCGCTCCCTCGCCTGCCCGCGCGGCACCGCGCCGTGCGCCACCGTGCAGCAGGACGTGGCGGCGAGCCGGCTGCGCAGGGGCGGCCGGGCCTGCGCGCCTCTCGCAAGCGACCCCGCCGCGGCCTGAGAGCGAGCGCGCGCGCTGGCGCGCGGGGCGGATCGCGGCTGCCTGGGGCGGCGCTGGCCGCAACACACCAGCTCACAACAGACGCCCGATCCCGAAAACGCGAGGGCCCGAACAGAGCGCAGGCTCCTCGATTTCGAGGAGGGAGACTTCGGGGTGGGGCTTCACCGGGGGGGGGCAGACAACGGCGGACGCAGACCACACCCCGAAATCTTTACCCAATTGTCGAGTCCCCGGTGAGGGAATGTGTGTTTTCTTGGCCCAGCAACGCCACGGAAGGGCGCGAGGCGCTCTGGCCGGAACCCCCCAAAAAGTGTACCCGGTGTGTCTGTTACATCCCCGCCTCGTTGGGAAGACGGTGAGCTCTGTGGATGGCGGGGCCCCAGCTCCACGCGAGCTCTCTCTCAACCCCCTATGGCCAGGGAGTGCCAGGATTGCAGCTCGCCATCACAACAGTGACCAAACCGGGCCGTGAGCTCAGAACATTTTGAGAAGCAGATCGCGAGACCTACGATCTAACCGCTCTCGACGCGTTTCAGAAATGGGTTCAACTCCGGGCTCTTTTAGGCCGTCGCCTCCTCACCCTCTGTCCTCCTCCTCCTCCTCCTCCTCCTCCTCCTCCTCCTCCTCCTCCTCTTCCTCATCAGAGTCCTCAGGGTCCTCCTCCTCCTCCTCCTCCTCCTCCTCCTCCTCCTCCTCCTCCTCCCCTTTCTTCCTTCCGCAGCGCCACTCGGCGATCCCAAGCCGCAACGTCCCGCCGTGCCTGCCCGGTCGCCTGAGCTAGCGCTGCTACCGTCGCGGACCAACGCGCTCCGACGTGGGTTGGTTTCCAGGAGGGGGGGAGGAGGAAGGGAGGGCAACCAGACTTTCATCTCTCAAGAGCGGGTGTGAGGGAGAGGCCTCGCCGCCGTGCATCGTTGCGCAAGCGGTGGCCTTTGAGCTGTCGTCGATCACAGTGATGACGAAATGGCAGGACCAGGCTTTACCGTCCGTCAGCTTCCGCGAGCTTCAAACGGCTTCGCGCAAAAGGAGGACGGATGCGTCACAGTGCGAAGTATTTCAAGGCAGTTCTTACGACGAGACCCTGGGGCGAAGCAATAAAAACACTGTTTGGGTCCGCGCTGAAACAATACGCTGGATGTTGTGCTACTAATTGAGATGCTACTCGCTGGATGGCTCAGCAGATCTGCAACAGGAAGGTGTCTGTGCCAATCTCGCCAAGGTGTGCGAAGAAGAGGCTGGGGCCTTCACTGACGCCTGCAGTCTGATCGTATAGGCTGTCGAAGACATGGATGTTCGCTCTGAGGTCAGCGCAGCCCTGCTGGAGGGCAGAGTGCATGAACCTTCATGCAAAAGCCTCTTTCGCGGTGTCGGGTCCGAGTAGTTCCAGATTCTCGGGCTTGATGGACATGTCTTGTCATAGTGGCTCTTTCTTTGGAGACGAAAAGGGGCGCGCGCCGAAATCCATTCCAGACGAAATTGAGGTTTTTCTTAAAGTTTCAGTGTGCAGGCGCGCCCTGCCGCGCGGTGGTTCCCAGACGCACCTTAGAGCGTGCTGGCGTATAATGCGAGGCATTCACATTGCACGTTGCGCATGCTATCGCGTGCAAATCACGCATGGCTTGAGCTACTTCGCAGACGCTTTCTGGCGAGGCCCTTCGAGGGCCCTCTCAGGGCCCGCCGGGGTCGCCGAGTGCCGCGAGCTTCCGGCAGCCATTGTCGACAGTTGGCAAAACCAACGTCGCCGAAATGGTCGCCGAAAGAGCCGTCGAAAGGGCCGCCGAGATTGCCGCCGAAGGAGCCGCCGAAAAAGCCGTCTGAAGGGCAGCCAGAATTGCCGCCGAAAGGGCCGCCGAAATTGCCGCCGAAATCGCCACCGAAATTGCCGCCGAAATTGCCGCCGAAATTGCCGCCGAAATTCCAGATGGTTCCGCCGAGAACAGACCGAATTTGACCTTGGCTGTGGCTCTATGCCTATGTCTGCGGCGTCATCGCGCTTACTGGAACAGCGATTTCGCTTGCGACGGGGCAATGAAAATTTCGGCGGCTGAATTTCGGCGGCGATTTCGGCGGCTGAATTCCGGCGGCTATTTTGGCGGAGTTCGCAATATTTCGGCGGCAATTTCGGCGGCAAGTTCGGCGGCAAGTTCGGCGGCAAGTTCGGCGGCAATTTCGGCGGCAATTTCGGCGGCGATTTCGGCGGCAATTTCGGCGGCAATTTCGGCGGCGACTTCGGCGACGATTTCGGCGGCCCTTTCGGCGGCCCTCCTGGCGGCCCTTTCAAGGACCATTTCGGCGGTTTTGCTTTTGACAGCTGTCGACGAATGCTGCTGGGAGCTCGCGGCGCTCAGCTTCGGTAGAGAGTCGATGTGCGGCGACGCAGACTGACCTGACCTCAGCCCGACGATGATTGTAACATTTGTTATCTTGTGGTTTTGGCGGTGATGATGGCGACGGCCGCGGTAATGTTTGGTTCAACATGGATGCTCGTCAGGGGGCATTACAGGCTGGCCTACGCGCCCAGCACTGCATGCTTTCAAACAAGAAAAATGTGTCGCGCAACTCCTTCGGAATTCGGCGGCTATTTGGGGGGCCGTGGTGGCTCCAAAGGGTTATCCTCGGTGAGTCTTGCTGGCGATCCACTTTGGCTTCCCATCTGTCCTTGTCTGCGTCGAGTATTGCTGGCCCGGCCCTCGAGGCCGTTGAAGTTACGCTGATTCGGAAGGCGCACGATCCAGACCAGGCTTCCTGCGCGCAGTACCCGTCCTCACGACCGTGGCATCCCAGCTGGGGGAGAAAAGGTGTTCTGGCTCGGCTTCCCTTTGCCTTCCTCAGATTCCTCCTCCTCCTCCTCCTGCTGCTGCTCCTCCTCCTCCTCCTTCTCTTTCTCCTCCTCCTCCTCCTCCTCCTTCTCCTCCTCCTCCTTCTCCTCCTCCTGCTCCTGCTGCTGCTCCTCAGATTCCCGTTGCATGCTCTGCTGCTGCTCCTCCTCCTCCTCCTCCTCCGCCCGCCTGCCCCTCGTGGTGGCCGCGCAGCCCAGTCGACCGAGAACGTACACATATCGCGATCGTAAAGCAGAGCAGCCAGGTCCCCAGACCTCCTCGAGTCGTGAAAAAATCACGACGGGAGGTTTTTCGCTATTTTCGGCCTCTGGGGGCCCTCACCGGGCCTCGGGACCGTCAAAAAACGACTCGGGATGAACAACCGGTCCCAGGGAAGGGGTCCGGACCTTTGGGGGCCGCGTCATGAAAAAATCATGACGTCGGTGGTCTGGGTCCGCAGACAGGGTTCCGATATCGCATATCGCCAGGGCTGCGCTCGCTGCTCGTTGCTCGCGAGGCTCGCGGCAGCACCCTGATAGCTCATGGCGTCGGGCTCGTGCTTCGCGTCACCTCCCGCGCAGCTAATGCCGTCGGGCTCGTGCTTCGCGGCGACACCCTCGTAGCCGATGGCCAGTGGGTTCGTGCGTCGCGCCACCTCCCTCGTAGCCGGTGGCGTCGGGCTCTCGCTTCGCGGGACCGCCCGCATTGCTGACGACGTTAGACTTGTGTTTCGCGCCACCTCCCTCGTGGCTGGCGGCTTTCTGGCTCGTGCTTCGCAACGCCACCCTTGCAGCTGATGATGTCGGGTTTGCGTTTCGTCGTGCCACTCTCGTAGCTAGTGGTATCGGGCTCGCGCTTCTCTGCGCCGCTCTTGTGACTGATGACGTCGGGCGAATGCTGCACTTCACCACCCTCGTAGCTGATGACGGTGGGCTCGTGCTTCGCTGTACCTCTCCAATAGCTAATGGCATCGGGCTCGTGGTTCTCTGCGCCACCCTCGTAGCTGATGGGATCGGACTCGTGCTGCGCGTCACCACCCTCGTAGCTGATGACGTTGGGGTCGTGCTTTGCTGTGCCACTCTCGTAGCTCATGGAGTCGGGCTCGTGCTGCGCGTCACCACCCTCGCAGCCGATGACGCCAGGCTCGTGGTTCGTGTTGCCGGCCTCGTAGCTGATGCTCGTGGGCATGGTAGCTGCCACTTCCTGCCTGCCACTGCTGCCACTGCCTGCCACTCTCGCCCTTTCTCGCACGTTGTTCTGGCTGCCACTGCCGCCTCTCTCGCAGGATGCCTGAGCTGCCCCTCCGTCCCTTCTCGCACAGCCACTACCGCCCCTTCTCGCACGCAACGCGCTGGGACTGTAGGCAGCGACTTCCTTCCACTGCCACTGCGATCTCTCACATCCACCCTTCTCCCCTCCTGGCGGAGGGGGTCGTGGGGCGGGCCTGGCTTGGCTTCACCTCCATCCGCCACTGCCGCCCCTATCTGAAAGCACCGCTGCGGGCCCGCAGCGGATGCAGTGCACGCAGCAGTTGCTTTTCGCACGCTGTGGCTCTGGCATGTGTTTTCCTACATGTTCGGGGCGCTCAGTACCGTCCCCAGAATTGGACATTGTCATGCCACTGCTGCCGTTGCTGGTCATACTGCGTCCGTGGCTGCCGATGTTGCACCTCCTCAGGCGGCCATCCCTGACGGCTCCGCCTTTTCTCTCCGTTCCTGCAGATCGCCAGGGTCCCGCTGCTGCTCCTGCAGCGTGGCGCCCAGGGCCCGTTGGCTCGCGCCTTCTGCTTGGCCCCGTGGGCGAGGCGCGCCCCTTATAGGCCCAGAGCGCGCGCGCCGTGCCGAGGCCGCAGGCTCCTCCTGGCCGAGGCGCCCGGCGGGCCCGGGCCAGCCACCCCGGAGGTGGGGCTCGCGCGGGCGGGCCAGGGAAACGAACAATGACCCTGATCTTCCAGGAGGGCTGAAAAAATAGCACCAGGACCTCGATGCCTTAATTCCCGTCGAGGTTTTAGGCAGCCCAGATAGGTCTATAGGTCTGGAGGGCTATTTTTTAGCACTCTGGGAGGTCAGGGGATAGAAACATCAAAGGTCGGAGGTCCGCGCGGATGTCTCGGATCGGCGCCGAGGTCCCCTAGGCGGCGCCTCCGGCGCCGCCCCTGGCGCGCTCCGCGCGCCAGGGAGGGGGGGTTTCCAGCGCGGATCCAAGACGTCCTCGCGGACCTCCGAGTTTTGATGTTTCTGTCACTTTTTCGTTCCCCTGCGGGCGCGGCGCCGGGGGCGCGAGCGGGGGCAGCGGCCCCCCGGCGGGCGGGGCCGCGGTGCGGCCCCCCGACGGGCTTCGAGCCAAAAGGGCAACGGAAACTTCCTCCTCCTCCTCCTCCTCCTCCTCCTGCTCCTCCTGCTCCTCCTGCTCCTCCTCCTCCTCCTCCTCCTGCTCCTCCTCCTCCTCCTCCTCCTCCTCCTACTCCTCCTCCTCTACCTGGACCGACTCTCAGGGACGTCGTGGCCTGAGGTTTTGAGCAAGGTTGCGAAGATAGCTCGTGGCCGCCATGTTTTATTCGCTCACAGCAAGTTGAAACTCAATTGGCTTCGTCAGATAGTCATACTCGTACCCATCGGTCGTAGCAAGCGGGTATGTTTGGAATCCCAGATTCCAATCTACGTCAAGCGCCTTCCTGCTTCAATGATCGAGTGGCTTCACCTTTTCCGTCCTCTTCAGGGGGCGGGCGGACATCCAATCTATTTTCGACGCCTTCCTATTTCATGTTCCTGCCCCCTCCTTCCGACCGATTGGGGGCTCGCACCCCCCCCTTCTCTTGGGCAGGCCGCGGGGCGCGAACGCCCGCAGCGGCGGGCCGACGACCGCCTGCCCCGCCGCGCTCGCAGCCAGGCAGCACGCGCCAGCTGCAGCAGGGGCCGCGCCGGATGACAGCGACGCCCGGCCGCAACTGCCAGCAGCAAGCCGATGGGTGTGACGCGGCTGGCCCGCGAGGGCGACGCAGAACACTCGCACCCCTCCCCCTCCTCCCGCCGCCCTAATTAGCCTTAAGTCGGAGCTGTAGCAGGGGCCGTGCTGGATGAGAGAGACGCCCAGCCGCAACTGCCAGCAGCAAGCCGATGGGTGGGACGCGGCTGGTCCGCGAGGGAGACGCAGAACTCTCGCACCCCTCCCCCTCCTCCCGCCGCCCTAATTAGCCTTAAGTCGGAGCTGTAGCAGGGGCCGTGCTGGATGATGCCAGCAGCAAGCCGATGCGCGGCAGGGCGACGCAGAACACTCGCACCCCTCCCCCTCCTCCCGCCGCCCTAATTAGCCTTAAGTCGGAGCTGTAGCAGGGGCCGTGCTGGATGAGAGAGACGCCCAGCCGCAACTGCCAGCAGCAAACCGATGGGTGGGACGCGGCTGGCCCGCGAGGGCGACGCAGAGAACACTCGCACCCCTCCCCCTCCTCCCGCCGCCCTGGCCTTAAGTCGGGCCTGTCCCCCTTACGGGGGGGGGGGGTCGACGAAGAATAGGACATACCCCAACAAACAATAGTCTGGGGACTTGTTTTGGTTTCCTTTTGACCTTTTGGGTGCATTTTTGGGTTTTTTTTTTTCGTCGAAAATCCCCCCCGTAGTCAGCGAGAGAAGAACGGTATAAAATAGACTTCTTCGCTGTCGGGGGCGCCTGTCCCTGGGCGGCTGGAAAGTTTATACCCCTACGGTGCCACCGGAAGGGTATAAACTTTCCAGCCGCCCAGGGACAGGCGCCCCCGACAGCGAAAAAGTTTATTTTATACCGTTCTTCGCCCGTTAACGTAGGGGGACACGCCCGACTGAACCCCTAGCCGCTTCCCTGGTGCAGGGGGAGGGGCCGGGCTTGGGGGGGACGGTAGGCCTCCGAGCAGCAGGGTGCCCCGCCTCGGCTCCCCCTCCCCCGGCTCGGCCCGAGAGATCCCTCGGCCCCGGCCAAAGCTGCGCCGGCTCCGAGCCTCGGCCCCCGAGCTTCGGGGCCAGCTTGGCATCGCTCGGGCGTGTGCATATTTTTCCTTCGGCGAGGGCCATCGAGGAGCATCCCTGATCGTTTGGCGAAAGAAAGCCACGCACGAGACCGAAACAAAAAGCGCAGGGCATGGACGTCCGAGCGACGCCCTGTGCCAGCGTCTATAAGCCTCTTCCCTGCCGCCTCTTCGCCCCGCAGCTGCCGCGCCGCGGCCGCGGCCGCAACCTTGGGCCCAGGGCGCCGCCGACGAGGAAGCGTGGAGCGCGCCAGCCCTGAGCAGCTGCTCCACCCTCCATCAGAGCCCCGAATCATCAGGGGTAACTCGGGTCAGGGCTAACTCGGGTTCCTTTTTCGGGAATCCGAACCCGACTTACCCCGGACCCGAGTTACCCCGGATAACTCGGGCGTCTAGAGCCCCACATCATCAGGGGTAGCTCGGGTCAGGGCTAACTCGGGTTCCTTTTTCGGAAATCCAAACGCGAGTTACCCCGGACCCGAGTTACCCCGGATAACTCGGGCGCCCAACTCCAGCTGCTTTGCACGGGGGTGGGCAGGGGGGCAGGGTTCGTTTCGATTCCTCTGATTCGATTCGATTCGATTTCGATGGCTTCCGATTCCGATTCGATTCGACTTGAGATTCCGACTTGGGCTCCGATTTGTTATTGGAGGCCTACTAGTCTGCCGATTTCCGCCGATTCGACTTTTCCCGACTCGGCTGCCGATTTCCGCCGATTTGATTCATTTCGGTCGCCGATCCGACTTATCGATTCGATTCTGGGCTCTCCTGGGGGGGGGGCGGTCTGAGGTCACTCGTCTTCGTTCCCCCTGGCCCCCTCCTCGTCTTTGGGGGTAATATGAAGTGCCGACGCCGCTGCCTTTCCGTCGGCGCCACAAGGGAGGGGAGCAGTTCCTCGACGACGAGGGGTCGGAGGAGGGGGATCGGGAGGCGGAGGGCGGAGGAGGCGGAGACGGGGCAGGCGGGCGGGACGAACCACGGGGGAGGAAGGGGCCAAGGGGACGGGGAGCGCGGGGCGGGGAGGGACTGGGGAGGGGAGGCGAGGAAGAGCTGCCCACAGGCGGGACCGGAGGGGTCAGACAAGGCGTCGGGCGAGGCAGTGGGGAAGAGAGGGCCTGGAGGAGGGGGCGCCGGCGCCGAGGGGCCTGGCGCAGAACCTGCTGCTGGGCTTCAGCAACAGGACCGCCCGCTTCGCTCTCCCGCCGCCCTGCGGTGGAGAGAGCGGGGGGAGACGACCCGGCCCCCCCTTCCGCAGAACCTCTCCACCTTGGAGGATACGTTTCGGAGGGGGGGTCCAACACGAGGGAGATCACGGAGAGAGTGAGGTCTGCAAATATTGGCTGGTGCATGCTGCCTCGTTTCCTCACCTCCCCTGCAGCCATCAGATGTAAGCGCATGATGTTCTTGGCGAATGTGGCTGGACGAGCGTGGTCGGGACTTGAATCGTACTGCCTGCTAGCCAGCGGGACCACGAGGTTGGACAGCAGCCTGGGAAAGAAGCTTCGGGCCATGGCGTTGGGCAGGGCACACACCGTATCTGACGACGACGCACACCGGTCTTGGACTACTAAACGTGTCTTTGAATACTGGTCTATGGCTCCTACTTCGATTGAACTCCTCGTCCGTCGACTAACATGGTGGCAAGAAATTGTAAAGGAACCGTCGCACCATTCACATTTCCTTGCCGCTGTATTCGGACAGTGCACTTTTGAACGGACGGTTGGAGCAGGTCGCGTGTCGTCTCCTATACGCGAGGACGGAACTTTTAACACCGAGTCTAGTGTACACCCCTGGGCAAGGCAATTACACGAAGACCTACAATGCCTTCTCGAGCATCCTGTTGGAGAGAGTCTACGAGAGCAATGGGACCCCCCACGAGTGGCCGACCTGTTTCATGAACCAAGCGTGTCGGACGCCTTCCTTGCGTGTGACCCTCGTGCGCTACGGGCTGGATTCTTATCGAAATCGTGGGCTCCACCTCGGTCTTCAACGATCGCTGCACGACTACCGAGCGACACGATTATTGCCGACGACTCTGACGAGGAGGAACTGATGCTACAATGCAACCTGGATGGGTGCACAATGAAATTCCAGACCCTCCACAAGTTGATCATCCACCAGGTCCAGTCCAGGGCGCCAGGGCACGGGTGGTCACCTATCTTCTGAACCACAGCTACACTAGATAACAAGTGCTTGATGTGTGGTACTGTATTCGCCAACGTCGACCACACGGTCCGCCACCACCGTCGATCATGGCATCAAACTCGGTGTCTACCTAACCTTACTCGTCATGAACATGTTTACGTGCCTACTTAATCTTGACTCTGTCCGTATTCCCAGGTCTCTGATAACCACCAGTGCCAGGACGCCTTCGACAGTCTTGAATTATTTCGTGCCCATCTTGTATCCCACCCTCCGCCGTCGCCATTTGGTTCGTGGTCCCAGCCAGCGGCTACGCCTGCAGCCGCCGCGGGCGCGGCTACCCCCGCGAGGCCTTCGCCGCCTGCGGCGAGCGCGTCGTGGGTTGTGGACACCTTCAGACACTGCTGATTCACGTGAGCAGACTCGGCAGGCTTGCTTCCGATTGCTGACTCCGCCGCCGCCGAGCTCTGCGAGTCTGGCTGTGCGGACGCGGAGACCGCGACCCAGGGCGGAGACTTCTTCTCGGGCCACCACTCCAGGGACAACTACCACAAGGGCGAGTGCTGTACCCGCTTTCCCTGGTGTACTCCCAATACCACCTGCTAAACCTGCTCCTCCTGAGCGACCCGTTCAGGATGGCCAGCGGAGCCAGCGCCAGCGGGGAGACGGCGGCGAGGGCGTCCTGCCGCCTCCCGCGGTCCTCAGCGGGGCCTGGGAGTGGTGGCAGGCAACCCAAAGGCGAAGGCTCGGGCAGGCCTCCAGCCCAGCGGGCGAAGGGCCCAGGGGGGGGCTATCCTGACCCCCAGGGCGGAGGGCGAGGACGACCACATGGACGAGGACAAGGAGGGCGAGGGCGAGGAGGTTCGGCGCCGCCGTCGCGGCGGCCGACGCAGGCGAGGCAAGCACACGGACAAAGTGTGGAGTTCCAAGGACAAGAACCTCGCGGACCTCCTCTTGACAATGGCCAAATTGATGCTGCAAACGTCCCATCGCTCCAGGATGACGACGGCGGCCACGATCGACACGATCATCTTCCCGACCACGCACAAGGTGACCATCGGCGTGGGCGATGGGGTCGAGGCCTTCCGCAACAAGGTGGAGAGCTTGCGGGGGGCGGCCGACTCGAAGAAGGCGCTGCAGGAGCTGGGGGCCCCTACCGCAGGCTTGGTGATCGACTTCTTGGAGGCGCTCATGGCGTGCGACATCGGCGGGAAGATGAAGACGGCCATCGGCGACGACCTCCAGAAGGTGAACGCGGGTGGCGAGGGCGAGGACGCGACCTCCAAGGAGGACATCGAGACGGACGTCCCCTTGATCAGGCTCGAGAAGTGCTACAAGTCGACGGAGACCAAGCTCATCATCGCCATGCGGACATGGAGCCTTTGCAAGGTGGTGCTCACGTCCATCCGCATCGAGGGCGCGGGCGTGGTCCACACAGGCATCGCGCCACCGGGGTGGCTGGAGGAGGAATTGTCGTGCTGTGTCGAGACGCTGAGCAAGTGAGCGCCGAGCGGATGCCTCGTGGGCCTCGCCCCGCTTTTCCCTCCTCCTCCCCTCCCCAGATTTCTGGGGATGTCTCGCAAAATTCGTGACCGAGATTAATTAATCTCGGTCAGAAATCGCTCGGGACTCTCGCGCGCTCACGCGAGCGGATGCAGTCCAATTTTAGTCAGCCTGTGCGCTTCGTGCGTTCTAGCTCCTCTCCTCTGTTTGGCCATGCCTCTGCGCCCGTGCAGGCCCGCCCGACTGAGCATGCCAGCAGCAGCAGCTCACCAGAGCCCCCTCGACCCAGCCCCCCATCGTGCGCCCAGCCCGACGATGACGCAGAGATGGACGCTGCCAGAGCACTAGGATTGGAACGAACTCAGATATTATAATTGCAGTCTCCGCTTAGGCCGCCTGGCGCCGCTTGAGCGCGATGGAGCACGCCGCACGTTGCGAGCTTTAGGGGGGGGGGGGGGGGGGGGGGGAGGGGGGGGGGGGGGGGGGGGGGCCTAGCCACAGGCTTACCAGCAGATGGTGTCAGCGACAGCAGATCTTTCTCTTTCTGTCCACCAGAGTGCTGACCAGTTCCAGAGCCTTGTCGTGGTCGTATAAATAAACTCCCCCCCTCCTCCCTCCCACTCTCCTCTTCCTGCGGCGTGCCTCTTTGCTGGAAGCCTTGCCAGCGCTGGGGGTAGCTCATGTTTCGGCGCCCCCGTTCATTTCAGCGCACGCTTGTGCCCAGCGCGAGGTTCCCCTGCAAAGCCCGATCTTTAGTGGAAGCCGTTTCCTAATATTCAGATGCTGCGCTTCCCTTTTCTGCGGTGTTCGATCTGCCCCGCGCTGCGCGGCAGTCAGGAAAAATTGGGCGTCGACCTCAAGCACAACAGATCCCCCTCCTCCTCCTCCTCCTCCTCCTCCTCCTCCGCCTTCTCCTCCTCCTCCTCCTCCTCTCCAGCCGCTTCGGCTCAGAGTTTTTCTGAGCTTGCAACGACATGCCTCTTCGGAACGGCCAAGTGCTGCTGCGGGCCTTTGGCTCGTGTAGTGATTCGTATTTGCGAGCTCCTGCTGGGGCATTCGCGCCCGGCTCCAGAGGGGGCCAAGCATGGATGCAGTCGTCAAAGGGCCGAGGGCGCCATATTGGGGTTGCCAGAAGTGTGGAAGAACCAGCAACTGGGCGTGCAGAGTGCAGTGTCAACGCGGTCAAAAAGCGCACAAGCATGCATTGGATCGAGCGAAGTCTTTCGGCAAAGGGGCGAACTCTAATGCTGCTGGCGCTCGTGGTGGTGGTGGTGGTGGGTCACACGTGCTCGGAGATAAGCGCCAGGCGAAGCTTGAGAAGCAACTGGCAGACATCACCAAGCGATTCGACCAACTGCTCAAGTCCCCTCCCCAGGGCGGCGGCCACGGCGGCGGCAAGAGTGGTTCGAGCCCAGGAGGAGAATCAGCGGAGCAAGCGGAGGACCCCCTGGTGGCTCAGGCGGCGGAGCTCGAGCAGGCCATCAAGGCGCGCGGCAAGGGGCATATGTCCTCCGCGAAGGAGTTGTTGGCCACCCAGCTGCGCGATGTGCGGGCCAAGCTGGAGGCCAAGAAGAGTGACATCACGCAGCGCACCAACGTCGGTCACCGCCTTGCCAGGGCGGAGAAGCAGTTGGCAAAGCTCACTTGTGATGTCGAGTCTCAGAACGATGCCGCCAAGGGGGCGACCGCCAAGCGGGGCGATCTGGAGGCCAAACGTCGGGCTGCAGCGGTCGGAGTCGAGGCCCTCCAGAAGCAGCTGGTGGCATATATTCCTCGTGGTGTACCACATGTCAAGGCTTCTCCGCCGACCCTGGAGGCCCCCACGGAGATGCCCGAGGGTAAGGAGGAGATCAAGGCGATGTTGGAGAGCCAGGCTTTCAAGGAGTACGCGCCCCTCATTGCGCAGCTGCAGAAGGACCAGCCTCCTGATGGCACCGCTACTCCTCCTGCTGCCCCCGGGGATGGCGATGATGACGAAGAATTACCTCAAGCCTTCGCTGACGACGCAGAGGCCGAGAAGTTCTGGGATGAGCACCGTGGAGACAAGCGGGCCATCTGCCAGGCGCTGGCGTCAGGAGCGTTCAAGAGGGCGAAAACTGCGGGTTCCTGGCGGTGTATGCGTGCATGTACTGAGGGCCTCCAGAGCGGGGGGCCCAGGCGCAACCTTCTTTTGATGGAACAGCTCCTGTGGTGGAGCAAGGCCAGTAGTTTTGTGTTTTGCCAGGGGGCCTCTCGCGAGGCCCGCGTTGGCGAAGCTTCGCCGACTTCTCGCCCACGCCTGGCGAACGGTGCGGTAAGAAACGCAGCCTGGAGCAACGGGGCCGACGGCCCTGGTGGAGGCAACCGCGGGGCCGCGTCCAGCATGTGCAGAGCAAAGCCCCACGTCGGGGAGCCACTCTGCACGGGTTTCAAAGTTTCTAAGTTCGGGACAGGCTGTCCTCCCTCGCCTGCTTCGTTTAAGGCCGATGACCTACCAGGGCGGGTTTTTGAGTGTTATAACGGGAACAGCTGGGGCACTCTCGGGAAACGACTCAGGCGCTCGGAAGCGCTGGTCCTTTTCGCCCAGGAGATAGGTATCACGGACGAGACCCAGGGGGATAAGACGGCCAAAGCTCTGGCGATGGGATCGCACATGCTCTGCTCGCCCTCTGTTCTCGCTGGCCGTGGGCAACTCTCAGCAGGCGTGGCGATATTTGCGAGGACCACTGTGGGCCTCAGATGGCCAAGTCGGCTGCCACGGGGGGTGCTAGACCGCTTGATTGTTGTTGAGCTTGACATCCCGCAATGGCCCCAACCTGTGGTGGCGGCGCGCGGTTACTTCCATGACTCCGAGGGCCTTTCGAAGCGCAACCTGAAGATTCTGAGGGGGGCGGGCGAGGCCCTCGAGGGCCAGCGCCTGGCCATCTTCGGAGCGGATTGGAACATGCAGTCGTCGATTGTCGAGTTGTCGGGGTTACCACGTAGAGCAAACATGGTCATCCTGCAGCCGCCAGCCGAGACATGTGCCACGGCAGCGGCTAATTCGTACAATGACTATTTCGTGGTATCGCCAGCGGTTGCGAAGTTGGTCGATAAGACCTCTACCATCGCGACGTGGCCGCACCGCCCGCACAAGCCTGTGCAGTTGCAGTTCAAGGCAGGTGTTAGCGGGATCAAGCAGTTGATATAGCAAACGCATAAGAGGCTCCCTAGGGAGCCCCCGTTCGGTCCCTCCCCCGAGCCACCGTGTTGGGAGGTCCCCAGGGCCCTTGCCGAAGAAGCTAACAAAGCTGCCAGCGGTGATTATGTGATGGTGGCGTGGGAACTGCTCCCTGCTGCGTGGAAGCGTTTTTCGGACGTCATGGAGGTCGAGTTGGAAGGTAAGTTGGACACTCCGATCAAGAACAAAGGCCTCCGGGGGCTTCCGCCGTCGGCGAAGTGGGTCTCGGTGTTTACTAAACCAAGACGGAACCCCGAGGATGAGGAACTGGTCTGCGAAGGTTGGATTTGGCTCCAGCAAAACCTCAGAGATCTCCAATTCACGGCTGTGCGAGTGCATGAGAACCGTGACATGAATGTGAACCAGGACATCCAGGCTGTGTTTAACATCTGCGGCATCATCCAGCAGCCCTTTCATGGGGAGGGCCTGTCCGTGAGGCTGGACGCCACGGTCAGCGCTGCCAGGCAGTTTGTTTCGTCTCGGCCTCAGGACAGAGGCCAGCTGCAGGATTGGCTCGAAAAGATCACGCAAGCTCTTGATGATTGGGGCGAAGATTTCGACAGCGCCCGATCGGGCCTCGACACGCGTGCTAAGGTGAGCTGGGATCAGTGGCAGCACGAGGCGTTATCTGGGTCGGCGCGGAAGATGCATAAGCTTTCTCGGTGAAAACCCAACTGGTTGCCCACGATCATCGAGACGTCTCCTGGTGTTTTTTCGGCCGGCCCGCGCAAGTTGCTCGCGAATGAAGCCGGCGTGTTAGGGCCCCATTGGAAGGCGCCCCCAAGCCCTGAGCCACTCGAGGTGCTGGACAGGCAGTGTTTTGAGCGCTTGAGGCCAGAAGATATCCGCGCTCTCTGTAAAAACGTTCAGTCCTCACACGGCTCAGAGTTTGGATGGCGTGCACATCAGACACTATGGCATGCTGTGCGATGCTGGCCTTGAGGCCCTCGCGTGCATTTTCCAGACGATCGAGAAGATTGGAGTCTTCCCGAAGGCGGTTTACTGGATGCTCTTCCCCTTCTTGGGAAAACCCAAGGGTGGGCTTCGCCCTGTGTTGCTCTGCGCGGCCCCTGTGAGGCTGTTGGAAAAAGCTAGGCGCCCCATGGTCCAGGATTTTGAGGCCAGACACCCCAGAAGGTATTGGGCGTTCGGTGCGGGGAAGTCGGCGGAGCAAAGCATCTGGAACCAGGCTGTCAAGGCGGAAGCTCATGCTGGAGAAGGGAATGTGACGGGAGGTTTTTCGTGCGACGGATCCACGTATTTCGAGTCCTTCCGATTGACCACGTTCAGAGATCGTTCGTTGGCTGCTGGCCTGCCGAGTGCGGTGGTCAAGGTCACTTTCAAGTTTTGGCGAGGCCCGCGCATTCTCCGTCTTGGGACGGATCACAGTGTCGTCCCGCTTTATGCTTCGTGCGGGCTGCCTGCGGGGTCGTGTTTCAATGGCATCAGTGTTAAGGTTTATGCGCTCGAGCCTTTCGACACATTTCTCGAGCGCAACCGAGATGTGGACCTGGCTTCATGCGTTGACGATGATACGGTCAGCGCCTATGGAAGCCCCGACCATGTCGTGGAGGTGCTGGAGAAAGCTGCCGATGACCTTCACCGTGTTTTTCAGGATGGTTTGGGGGTCGGACTGGCTGCCGACAAACTGTTGACGTGTGCCTCCTCGCCTGCTCTGTCGCTGCGGATCGGACGTCGCCTCGGAACCCTGGCTGGCACTGTGGGAACCCCTGTGGTGCCCCTCGGAGTTGATCTGGCCCTGGGGTTAAGAGGAGTGTGAAGCAGGCTTGCAGCAAGAAGAACGGTAGACTTGCTGATGCGATTCGCAGGCGTCGTAAGCTCAAACGTTCGAGAAGGGCCCTCCCCAGGGACAAAAGTAGGATTGGGAAGATCTACGCCGCGGGGGTCAGACCTGCGGTGTCTTTTGGGGGCGCGGTCACGGGCTGCAGCGACGCTGAGCTCAAGAAGATCAGGTCGGTTATGCTTTCTTTTTCCACGCCCGCTCATGCGGGAGTCTCGGCCCAGGCGAAGACTGTGCTGCTTGGGGATCCAGTCTGGCGCAGCATGGTCGCGCCTGCCTTAGCTTGGGCCGCTGCCGTGTGGCAGACGACAACTAAGCCCGCGCTCGCCTTCTTCGCACTTCCCGAGCTGCGCAACATGTGGTTGGCGGTGCCGCAGGACGGTCTCACGTGGAAGAACTCGAGGGGCCCATTAGCCGTATGTTCCTGTCCCTGCAGCGCATTGGGTGGGAGGCCCTGGGGCCGCTTATGTGGAAGGATGACAAGGGAAGCGAGCTCTCGCTGTTATACAATTCCCCCTCGATGCTAGGAGCTCTCCTCCGTGAAGGAGTTCAGAGGCACCATGAAAGGCCCCTGGCCGAAAAGCTCGACCGGGGGGCGGGGAATGTGTTTGTGTTGAACCGATACGTCGCATCACGAAAGCGTCGGGTAAGGGTATTGGGCTCAACGCTCAAGGTAGATATATGGTTAAGCCTTTGTTCTGCGATGGGCGTTGGTGCGAAGATCGGGCCGCCAAAGCGGGCTATTTATCATCGGGATTGTGCCCCCTGTGCAGTCGCCCCGATTTGCTGCAACATAGTTTGTATCACTGCGCGAGGTGCGTGCCGCCCGGTCGGCCGTTGAGGCCAGTGAATTCTTTTACCAGCAGGCGCAGGATGGCCCCAATGAGTTCTACACAGGGCTCAAGTTGCGCCACCCTGCTAGTTCATGGCTGCCACCGAGCGACGAGCACGAGCCCATGCTGTTCGCCGCGGACGGGTCGCCTTTGTCATGGAACGATTTCGACACCACTGGTTTGAGTGTGTCTGGAGATGGGTCCTGCACTCCGCACACCATCAAAGAGCTTTCCAGGGCATCGTATTCGTGGGTCTTCATGGGGCCCGAGGGTCAGCAGGTGGCGACGGCGAAGGGCGCGGTTTGGCCGTCGCTTCCGCAGACGAGTCAGGCGGCAGAGCAGCTGCAGCTGAGCCCGTTGCCGATTTTCGTGCCGAGGCACGGGGAAGCATGTTACAGTGACTGCATGAACGCTGTTCGGTTACACAACAGTACTCCCCAGCAGCAACTCAGTCACAAACACAAGTATGCGGGCCTGCGCAGAGGAGCGTTACAGCACATGGTTAATAACAAGTATGCCCCAGCTGTTTATACCCCAGCGCACAGAGAGCTGAGCGTCATTGATGCGCTCCCCGCCCCTGGAAGATGGGTAGGTCAGGCCAACTGGCAGGCGGATTTTGTAGCTAAGACGGCTCTCCGATTACACCCGCAACCGTCTGTTGCGGAGGTAGAGGCGGTCAACAATGCTGTGGGGCATCTCCAAACAGTCGCTCGCCTCGCCGCGGGGGTCCTCCCACTGTTTCCGAGGGTCCAACACCAGCGGCCACCGACAAAAGAGCGCCCCGTCACATTTTTTGATAAGAACGATGGCTGGCACTCTTGGGAGCCCTGGCTTTGGGGCTCCAGATGCGTTAGTGGTTTGAATTTCTACAGTGGAACGAAGGACTCGAGACCTGAGGCGGTTTGTTCGGGTTTCCCCGCGAGGGTTAAGGAGCTCTTGGTTCTGTGCCCTCGGCATGGCCATCAGTTGGCCTCAACTCAGGTGGCTAACCAGTCGAAGCCACTCTTCTTTTGCATGCTGTGTGGTTATTTTGCCCAGCATAGGATATTCAAGTTAGCTAAGCGCTGCCGCCAGCCCCGTATGGACGAGGACAGGAGCAGCGCTGGAACGACGGCTCTCAGGAGAATGCGGAGAGGACTGCATCCCAAGAAAGAGCTGTCAGTTACTTGCGCGGAACACGAAGCCCCACTCACCCTGCAAGAGGCGAGTTCATACGAACAGGCGGTCAGGCCTGTACGTATTCCAGCTCATGCCAGCTATATTGATAGGCTGGCGGCCCTGCGAGCTCGCATTGCTGCGAAGGAAGCGAGGGCGGTGGAGCTGGGAAGGGGGTGGTGGAGTCGTGGGTCAGGCGTCGGCCGAGGCGACGTCGGGACCCCAGACCGAGAGGCCCCCAATAAAACCCAGACGAGGCTCCCAAAACAGCCCAAGAGAACTTCGGGAGCCGTTCGCCTTCTCACGTTTCCCCGCTTCCAACGCTCAAAGACCGAAGACCTTGAGAAAAGGTAGATTCCAGAGGCTGGCACAGGGCCTCCCAAAAAAGCCCCTGGATGGAAGAAGCGACGCAACTTATAGTCCATGAGTAAGCCCATCAAGCTTAGCTAGAACTTCAGCGCGCGCGAAGCGCGCGTCATGGTTGTAGTATATATATATATGTGGATAGAGTTGCAGCCTCCCGAGAGACATGTTGGAACGGGCCGATACCGTTTCGGCTCGAGCGTTTTGGAGAGAATATTCATCCATGGTAGCGCGAGCGGATGCGCCCCCAGCGCCGAGAGCGGCAGCCTGCGATCGAGCCGCAGCGGGCCAGGCCCGCGGAGGGCACCGAGGCGCAGGCGCGGGCGCGGGCGCTGGAGGCAACCAGCCTCGTGTCTCAGGACGAAGAGGAGAATCAGTTCGAGGTGCTGCACGAGAGGGGCCCGACCGAGACGTGGGTCTCACTGGCAGCGCGGATGGTGAGATTGGCCTTCAAGAGGCGCTGCTGGGCTCACCTCGGACAGCTTCTGTGCGCGATGAAGAGACAGGGTCAGGATGGCAGTGGCGGTCCAGGACGTCCAGGCACTTCGTCAGGCACTCGAGCAAGTGCAAGGAGAGCTACGACAAGCACGAGCGGACGTGGACGCCGCGAGTAGAGCGGCGCAGGCGGCTGCGCAACAGGCGCAGCAGGCGATCGGGCAGCAGGGTGCGGCCGCAGCGGCGGCGGCGCAGGCGCCAGATCCTGGGCCCGAGAGGATGGCCGCGGAGATGAAGATGATAGGCGAGCCCGAGATGTTCGGCGGGGCCAAGCCGCCATGGCGAGACTGGTCGGTGGTGTTCGAGGCGTTCGCGGGCGCGACGAGGCGATGGCCAGAGCGAAGCGGGAGGCAGAGCCGGTGCTGATGGCGAACCTCGAGCCCGAAGACGCGCAGCTGTCAAGGACGTTGGGGTACTGGCTCATCCAGACGTGCAGGAGCCAGGCGCTCGATGTCGTGCTGAGCGCGGGCAAGCTCGAAGGGTTCGAAGCATGGCGGCAACTACACCTTCGATTGGAACCCCAGGCGGCGAGCAGATACGCGGGGCAGCTGATGACGCTGCTGGCCTGGGACTTCAGCGGTGAGATGATGATGCGCCTGGAAGCCTTCGAGAGGGAGATCAGTCTGTGCGAATCGGCGTCGGAGGAGACACTCTCGGACGCGATCAAGATCGGCATCGTGCTGAGGCAGTTCCCCGAGTCTCCGCTGAGGCAGCACATGATCATGAATGCGGAGAGGCTCAAGGAGTGGCCCAAGTTCAGGGGGGAGATCCTTAATGTTCGACGAGCTCAAGCCGCAGCGGCGGCGGCGCAGAACGGAGTGGCCCCGATGGACCTTTCGGCGTTCAACAACCAAGGTGGCAAGGGACGCTGCAGGATCTGCAACGGCAAGGGCCACGACGAGAGGAACTGCTGGCACCGCAAGGGCGGAGCTGGAGCAGGCAAGGGCAGGTAAGACAGCAAGGGCAAGTCGAGGGGCGACTCCAAATCGAAGAGTTCCTCGAAGAGCGGAAAGGCAAAGGACGGCAAGACTGGCAAGGGGCCGAAGTGCTTCAACTGCCAGGAGTACGGGCATATGTCCAAGGACTGCCCGAAGAAGAAGGACAACCTACACATGGTGGAGCCGGAACCCGAGGAGGCTCTGCGCGGGCTGTGGCTCGCGCCGTTCACGATAGACGAGAAGGACGTGGCGCAGAAGGTTTTCGACCTGCTGATCGAGGGCGGCCTGGTGGACGACAAGCTGGTGCACGAGATGAGCAGGCTCGGTGCAGACACGGCGAGAGCATCCCGCAAGATGGTGCTCGGTGTCGATTCGTGTGCAGCTACGACGGTCGTGCCATCTGAGCTGGCGCCGGACTACCCGACGTGCGATAATGACATGAGTGCGAAAGGTGAAGGCTCCAGGACCGCGAACGGCGGCTGGGTGGCCGATGATGGCACGAAGGAGCTCATCGGGTCGGTGCGCAACTCGGACGGCTCGGCGCAAGTGAGAGGCATCAAGGCTAGGGCCGCGAAGGTCAGCAAGGCACTAGCCTCGGTCTCGGAGGTGGTCGTCGCTGGCCATCGGGTCGTCTTCGACGCTGGCGGCAGCTACGCGCAGAACAAGACGACAGGGGTGATTACACCGCTCCAGAGGCGCAACAACGTGTACGAGATGGAGATGGAGCTGATGCCGTACAGCAAGGCGAAGGACGTGATCGGCCGCGCGGAGGCCTGGTCCAAGCCCGGCGTGAACGGCAAGAAGCAGAAGGATATCTGCATGGTGAGGAGTGACGACGCAGGCGATGGAGCTGGATCGGGTCAGGCAGCGGCGCCGGCAGCAGCGGAACCAGTCCGAGAACCTGCTCAACCAGAAGCGGTACCTCCACCACCTGCCCCGGTGGTTGCTCGGGGGCGGCCGGCAGTGAGAGCGGCGCGGAGACCGCGTGAGCCGACCCAGCAGGAGCGAGAGGACCATGAAGTGTCGCACACGCCGTATCGAGCCTGGTGCATGCACTGTGTTGCAGGACGCGGGCGAGCTGAACCTCATGCGACAAGGAGCCACACGGAGGATGCGATACCAGTCGTGGCGTTCGACTACGGCTACCTCGGCAGCGGCGAGGACGCGGCCCCGATTCTGTGCATGAGGGACTCGCTGCACAGGCACACGGGCGCGGAGGCGTTGACCTTCAAGGGGGCGGCGCACGCGCACAGCGCCGACATGCTGGTGAAGTTCGCGGTCAACGGCGGCCACAAGAGGGTGGTCTTCAGGTGCGATAGCGAGCCGAGCATCATCGCACTGAGGGACGAGGCCATCAAGAAGCTCAAGAAGGACCACGGCGCGGAGTGCTTGCTGGAGACCTCGGCGGTTGGAGAGTCGCAGTCGAACGGCCTAGGAGCTGTCAGGGATATGAAGGGCCTGACGAGGACCCTCAAGCACGCAGTGGAGGAGATGCGCGGAGTCACGATCGGCCCGAAGCATCCGTGCCTGCCGTGGATGGTGAGGCACGGCGCAGCAGTCCACAATTGAGGTCAGGTGGACTCGGACGGGCGCGCGCCGTACGAGTTGAGAAAGGGGCGCGCTTACAAGAGGGCGCTCCCGGCGTTCGGCGAGAAGGTGTTCTACCTGCCAGTCGGCAAGAGGGAGTCGAGGCTGGTGGACAGGTGTCTGGAAAAAATCATCCGTTTCAGGTTCCGAAATCACCTGGAACCGTTCCGGGGTGATTCTGGAAGCTTGACACTGACCGTTTCAGGTTCCGGAATCTCCCTGGAACCGTTCCGGGGTGAAAACCCATCTGGACCCATTTTGAGCTCCTCCCAGAAGGCTTCTCTCAGCTCCTTCCTGGGCCCTTGTAAAAGCCCTTATGGGGCTCCTTCCAGAAGCCCTTAGTGGGCTCCTTCCAGAAGCCCTTAGAGGGCTCCTTACAGAGGCCCTTAGTGGGCTCCTTGCAGAAGCCCTTAGTGGGCTCCTTACAGAAGCCCTTAGTGGCCTCCTTACAGAAGCCCTCACTGGGCTCCTTATAGAAGCCTTCACTGGGCTCCTTGCAGAAGCCCCCACTGGGCTCCTTGCAGAAGCCTTCACTGGGCTCCTTGCAGAAGCCCTCACTGGACTCCTTACAGAAGCTCTGATAGTGCTCCTCACAGAAGCCACCAAGAGAGCGGTTTTGTGTCGGGAGGGGGGTCCAGATGGATTTTCACCCGGGAACGGTTCCGGTGTGAAAATCCATCTGGAACCTTTCGACGCTGCGCGGGAGGACCCAGCCGCGAAAAAACAAAGTCCCCAATAAGAGATTTCATTTGGAAAATTGCCATTTTGGGAGCTCGGGCACACCCCCCCATCCCCGACAGAGCCGTTTTGCGTCGGGAAAGGGTTCCAGATGGATTTACACACTGGAACGGTTCCGGGGTGAATCCATTTGGGGCCTCTCGACGCTGCGCGGGAGGGCCCAGCCGCGAAAAACAAGCTCCCCAATAAGAGATTTCATTTGTAAAATGGCCATGTGGGAGCTCGGGTACACCCCCCCCCCTCCCATCCCCGACAGAGCCGTTTTGCGTCGGGAGGGGGTTCCAGATGGATTTCCACCCTGGAACGGTTCCGGGGTGAAAATCCATTTGGGACCTCCGACGCTGCGCGGCAAGGCCCAGCCGCGAAAAACGAGCTCCCCAATAAGAGATCTCATTTGGAAAATTACCATTCTGGGAGCTCGGGTACACCCCCCACCCTCATCCCCGACAGAGCCGTTTTGCGTCGGGAAGGGGCTCCAGACGGATTTTCACCCTGGAACGGTTCCGGGGTGACAATCCATCTGGAACCTCCCGACGCTGCGCGGCAGGGCCCAGCCGCGAAAAACAAACTCCCCAATAAGAGATCTTGTTTGGAAAATGGCTATTTTGGGAGCTTGGGCACACCTCCCCCCGTCCCCGACAGAGCCGTTTTGCGTCGGGAGAGGGTCCCAGATGGATTTTCACCCTGGAACGGTTCCGGGGTGAAAATCCATCTGGAACCTCCCGACGCTGCGCGGCAAGGCCCAGCCGCGAAAAACGAGCTCCCCAATAAGAGATCTCATTTGGAAAATTGCCATTTTGGGAGCTCGGGTACACCCCCCCCATCCCCGACAGAGCCGTTTTGCGTCGGGGGAGGGTCCCAGATGGATTTTCACCCTGGAACGGTTCCGGGGTGAAAATCCATTTGGGGCCTCCCGACGCTGCGCGGCAAGGCCCAGCCGCGAAAAACAAGCTCCCCAATAAGAGATCTCATTTGGAAAATTGCCATTTTGGGAGCTCGGGTACACCCCCCCCCCATCCCCGACAGAGCCGTTTTGCGTCGGGAGAGGGTCCCAGATGGATTTTCACACTGGAACGGTTCCGGGGTAAAAATCCATTCAGAACCTCCCGACGCTTCGCGCGGCAGGGCCAGCGCGAAAAAACGAGTTCCCAATAAGTGATTTCATGTGGAAAATGACCATTTTGGGAGCTCCCCCCCCTCCGACCAGAGCAGTTTTGCGTCGGAGAGGGTTCCAAACGATTTTCTACATTGGAACGGTTTTTTCCGGGGTGAAATCCATTTGGGGAACTCCGACGCTGCGCGGCAGAGCCAGCCGCGAAAAACAAGCTCCTAAATACGAGATTTCATTCGGACGATTGCCATTTTGGGGGCTCGTACACCCCCCCCCCCCGTCCCCGACAGAGCCGTTTTGCGTCGGGAGAGGGTTCCAGATGGATTTTCACCCTGGAACGGTTCCGGTGTGAAAATCCATATGGAACCTCCCGACGCTGCGCAGGAGAACCCAGCCGCGAAAAACAAGCTCCCCAATAAGAGATTTCATTTGGAAAATTGCCATTCTGGGAGCTCGGGTACACGCCCCCCCCATCCCCGACAGAGCCGTTTTGCGTCGGGAAGGGGTTCCAGATGGATTTTCATCATGGAACGGTTCCGGGGTGACAATCCATTTGGAACCTCCCTCCCGACGCTGCGCGGGAGGGCCCAGCCGCGAAAAACGAGCTCTCCAATAAGAGATTTCATTTGGAAAATTCCCATTTTGGGAGCTCGGGCACGCCCCCCCCATCCCCGACAGAGCCGTTTTGCGTCGGGAGGGGGTTCCAGATGGATTTTCACAGTGGAACGGTTCCGGGGTGAAAATCCATTTGGAACCTCTCGACGCTGCGCGGCGGGGCCCAGCCGCGAAAAACAAGCTCCCCAATAAGAGATTTCATGTGGAAAATAGCAATTTTGCGAGCTCGGGCACGCCCCCCCCGTCCCGACAGAGCCTTTTTGCGTCGGGAGAGGGTCCAGATGGATTTTCTCCCTGGAGTTCCAGGGGTGAAAATCAATCTGGAACCTCTCGACGCTGGCGCGGGGCCCAGCCGCCAAAAACTGCTCCAATAGAGATTTATGTGGCCATTTGGGGGCTCGGGCAGACAGGGTCCCCCAGATGGATTTTCACACCTTGGAACGGTTCCGGGGTGAAAATCCATCTGGGACCTCCCGACGCTGCGCGGCAGGGCCCAGCTGCGAAAAACGAGCTCCCCAATAAGAGATTTCATTTGGAAAATGGCCATTTTGGGAGCTCGGGCACGCCCCCCCCTCCCCGACAGAGCCGTTTTGCGTCGGGAGGGGGTTCCAGATGGATTTTCACACTGGAACGGTTCCGGGGTGAAAATCCATCTGGGACCTCCCGACGCTGCGCGGCAGGGCCCAGCCGCGAAAAACGAGCTCCCCAATAAGAGATTTCATTTGGAAAATTGCCATTTTGGGAGCTCGGGTACGCCCCCCATCCCCGACAGAGCCGTTTTGCGTCGGGAGGGGGGAGTTCCAGATGGATTTTCACCTTGGAACGGTTCCGGGGTGAAAATCCATCTGGGACCTCCCGACGCTGCGCGGCAGGGCCCAGCCGCGAAAAACGAGCTCCCCAATAAGAGATTTCATTTGGAAAATTGCCATTTTGGGAGCTCGGGTACGCCCCCCCCATCCCCGACAGAGCCGTTTTGCGTCGGGAGGGGGTTCCAGATGGATTTTCACCCTGGAACGGTTCCGGGGTGAAAATCCATTTGGGACCTCCCGACGCTGCGCGGCAGGGCCCAGCCGCGAAAAACGAGCTCCCCAATAAGAGATTTCATTTGGAAAATTCCATTTTGGGAGCTCGGGCACCCCCCCCCATCCCCGACAGAGCCGTTTTGCGTCGGGAGGGGGTTCCAGATGGATTTTCATGGACGGTTGGGGGTGAAAATCCATTTGGGACTCGACGTCTGCGCGGCAGGCCTGAAGAGCTCCCAATAAGATTCTGGAAAATTCGGGAGCTCTCCCCCCATCCCGACAGAGCCGCTTTGCGTCGGGAGGGGTTCCAGATGGATTTCCACCCTGAACGGTTCCGGGGTGAAAATCCATTGGAACCTCCGACGCTGCGCGGCAGGGCCCAGCCGCGAAAAACGAGCTCCCCAATAAGAGATTTCATTTTTGGAAAATTGCCTATTTTGGGAGCTCGGGTACGCCCCCCCATCCCCGACAGAGCCGTTTTGCGTCGGGAGAGGGTTCCAGATGGATTTTCACCCTGGAACGGTTCCGGGGTGAAAATCCATCTGGAACCTCCCGACGCTGCGCGGCAGGGCCCAGCCGCGAAAAACGAGCTCCCCAATAAAGAGATTTCATTTGGAAAATTGCCTTTTGGGAGCTCGGGTACGCCCCCCCCCCATCCCCGACAGAGCCGTTTTGCGTCGGGAGAGGGTTCCAGATGGATTTCCACCTTGGAACGGTTCCGGGGTGAAAATCCATCTGGAACCTCCCGTCGCTGCGCGGCAGGGCCCAGCCGCGAAAAACGAGCTCCCCGATAAGAGATTTCATTTGGAAAATTGCCATTTTGGGAACTCGGGTACACCCCCCCATCCCCGACAGAGCCGTTTTGCGTCGGGAAAGGGTTCCAGATGGATTTTCACCTTGGAACGGTTCCGAGGTGAAATTCCATCTGGGACCTCTCTATGATGATGATGATGATGATGATGATGATGATGATGATGATGATGATGATGATGATGCTGATGCTGATGCTGATGCTGATGCTGATGCTGATGCTGATGCTGAT
>CAUYUJ010018403.1:86725-144038 GCA_963575745.1 Prorocentrum cordatum
CTACTACTACTACTACTACTACTACTACTACTACTGCTATCTACTACTACTACTACTACTACTACTACTACTACTACTACTACTACTACTACTACTACTACTACTACGACTACTACTGTACTACTACTACAAACAAACTCCAACCACAGCGGACCCTCAGCAACCTACCTCGTAACAAACTCGAGCCACAGCGTACATGCAACCGGTAGCGCCGTATTGCGCTGGGAGGAGGTTCCAGATGGAGTTCCACCCTGATACCTCGTGCGACACTGGGCGGGGGAGGGCCCAGCCGCGAGCGGCCATTTGGAAAATTGCCATTTGGGGAGCTCGCCCCCCCCGCCCATCCCCGACAGAGCCGTTTTGCGTCGGGAGGGGGTTCCAGATGGATTTTCACTCTGGAACGGTTCCGGGGTGAAAATCCATTTGGAACCTCCCGACGCTGCGCGGGAGGGCCCAGCCGCGAAAAACAAGCTCTCCAATGAGAGATTTCATTTAGAAAATTTGCATTTTGGGAGCTCGGGTACACTCCCCCATCCCCGACAAAGCCGTTTTGCGTCGGGAGGGGGTTCCAGATGGATTTTCACTCTGGAACGGTTCCGGAGTGAAAATCCATTTGGGACCTCCCGACGCTGCGCGGGAGGGCCCAGCCGCGAAAAACAAGCTCCCAAATAAGAGATTTCATTTGGAAAATAGCCATTTTGGGAGCTCGGGTACATTCCCCCCCCCTCTCCATCCCCGACAGAGCCGCTTAGCGTCGGAAGGGGGTTCCAGATGGATTTTCACCCTGGAACGGTTCCGGGGTGAAAATCCATCTGGAACCTCCCGACGCTGCGCGGGAGGGCCCAGCCGCGAAAAACAAACTCCCCAATAAGAGATTTCATTTGGAAAATAACAATTTTCAGAGCTCGGGCAACCCCCATCCCCGACAGAGCTTGTTTTGCGTCGGGAGGGGGTTCCAGATGGATTTTCACACTGGAACGGTTCCGGGGTGAAAATCCATCTGGGACCTCCCGACGCTGCGCGGGAGAGCCCAGCCGCGAAAAACAAGCTCCCCAATAAGAGCTTTCTTTTGGAAAATTGCCATTGTGGGGGCTCGGGTACGCTCCCCAAAGCCGTTTTGCGTCGGGAGGGGGTTCCAGACGGATTCTCACCCTGGAACGGTTCCGGGGTGAAAATCCATTTGGGAGTTCCCGACGCTGCGCGGGAGGGCCCAGCCGCAAAAACAAACTCCCAAATGAGAGATTTCATTTGGAAAATTGTCATTTTCGGAGCTCGGGTACACCCCCCCCATCCCCGACAGAGCCGTTTTGCGTCGGAAGGGGGTTCCAGATGGATTTTCACCCTGGAACGGCTCCGCTGTGAAAATCCATCTGCAACGTCCCGACGCTGCGCGGGATGGCCCAGCCGCGAAAAACAAGATCTCCAATCAGAAATTTCATTTGGAAAATTGCCATTTTGGGAGCTCGATTCAACCCCCCCCCATCCCCGACATAGCCGTTTTGCGTCGGGAGGGGGTTCCAGATGGATTTTCACACTGGAACGGTTCCGGGGTGAAAATCCATTTGGAACCTCCCGACGCTGCGCGGGAGGACCCAGCAGCGAAAAACAAGCTCTCCAATCAGAGATTTCATTTGGAAGATGCCCATTTTCGGAGCTCGGGTACACCCCCCCCCCACGTCCCCGACAGAGCCGCTTTGCGTCGGGAGGGGGTTCCAAACGAATTTTCACCCTGGAACGGTTCCGGTGTGAAAATCCATCTGGAACCTCCCGACGCTGCGCGGGAGGGCCCAGCCGCGAAAAACAAGCTCTCCAATAAGAGATTTCATTTGGAAAATTAGCATTTTGGGAGCTCGGGCACACGCCCCCCATCCCCGACAGAGCCCTTTGCGTCGGGAGGAGGTCCCAGATGGATTTTCACTCTGGAACGGTTCGGGGGTGAAAATCCATCTGGGAACTCCCGGCGCTGCGCGGGAGGGCCCAGCCGCGAAAAACAAACTCCCCAATAAGAAATTTCATTTGGAAAATGAACATTTTGGGAGCTCGGGTACACCGTCCCCCATCCCCGACAGAGCCGTTTTGCTTCGGGGGGGGGGTCTAGATGGATTTTCACCCTGGAACGGTTCCGGGGTGAAAATCCATCTGGGACCTGTCGACGCTCGCTGCGCGGGAGGGCCCAGCCGCGACAAACAAGCCCTTCAATAAGAGATCTCATTTGGAAAATGGCCATTTTGGGAGCTCGGGTACACCCCCCCCATCCCCGACAGAGCCGTTTTGCGTCGGGAGGGGGTTCCATATGGATTTTCACCCTGAAACGGTTCCGGGGCGAAAATCTGGGACCCCCCGACGCTGCGCGGGAGGGCCCAGCCGCGAAAAACAAGCTCCCCAATAAGAGATTTCATTTGGAAAATGGCAGTTTTGGGAGCTCGGGTACACCAGCGCCCTTCCCCAAGATGCGCCCGCAAGGCTCCCGAGAGCGCCCAGATGGAAAATCACCCGCTTCAGGTTCCAATTTTCACCCCGGAACCGTTTCAGGGTGATTCTGGAACCTGAAACGGGTCGATGCCGGTGTCTGGAGGGCGTCTCCTACGGGATCCGCGACGACAGCGACGAGGTGTACGTGGCGACGCCGAAGGGCGTGATGAGAGCCAGGAGCGTCAAGAGGATGCCGCTGGCAGCGAGGAGCGACAAGGCTCTTTTCTCTGAGCTGCAGGGCGCGCCGTGGCGACCAGTTCCTGGCCAAGAAGGTGAAGGACTCGAAGTGCCACCTGCCATGGCGAAGGTGGTGGCGGATCAGGTGGTGCCGGACGTGGACCTGCCCCCTGTTCCAGGACCTGTGGGTCCTCCTGCTCCGAGGAGGGTCTACATCAGGAAAGACGTGGAGCTGCGGCGCTACGGCTACACTCCAGGTTGCAGAGGCTGCGCGGCAGCTCGGGACAACCAGTGCGCGATCATGCACAGCGATGAATGCCGCGCGAGGATCGAGAAAGCGATGGGGGGCGACCAGACGTTCGGCGGTGGAGTTCGGATGGCAGAGGCGCACTTGCGGCGGGTAGCTGGTGAGCGACCTGAGAGAAGTGAAGACGAAGAACCTGGAGCCAAGCGAGGACGAGTCGGGCATCTAGGACCGGTCGGTGAACCAGGGGCGCCAAGCTCATCGGGGACTGCGTCGGGAAGTGCTCCGGCGGCGGCGGACGTGGCCATGGGCGACGCGGCGGAAATCCGCGCGCTGCTGGAGCAGCTCGGTCTCGACAGCTTGGACTTGCAGGAAGTGTTCAACCCAGGGGAGTTCGCCAAGTGAGCTCCAAAGTTCAACCTGCAGCCAGGAGTGGCGATGGACCTCAGGACGGGCTGGGACTTCCGGCTCGAGGAGCAGAGGAAGCGAGCGAGAACGGAAATCGAGGAGGGAGACCCCGCCTTCCTCATCATGTCTCCTGTATGCACCCCGTTCTCGCAGCTGATGGAGTTGCCAAAAAATGTCCACACCCAGGGCGGCAAGACACTGCGAAGTGATAACGACCGCAACAGCATGACGCACTTGCCTCGCACCCTTCCCTCCAAAAACCCAAAGTTGAAGTGTCCACATTTTGTCCCTGGCGCGCGGCCTGCCGCCCAACCCCGCCAACTTTGAGTTAGGGGAAGAGGGGGGTATACATATTTCGTTCGACGTGATTTGACGACGAGTTGTCTTGGCGCGACAAGTGTGGACACTTTTTGTCCGCCCACCGTCGTTCTTATGCTCTTGATTGGTGCTACATTACAGCGAGGGCATTGGATAAGGAATCGTTGGATAAGGAATCCAGGTTCTCGAAGCCAGTGGACCTCCAATTGTGGATCGGCCATGGGCATCGCCACCGCCCTCATCGGATAAGGAATACTCCAGGGTATGATGCCTCCTGGGCGCATTCCTTAACCAACGCCCGCACCGCAAAAGTGAGTGCGTCTCGCGCGAAAGCCCGAGCACGGACAGAGGGGGGAGGAGAGGTGCGGAGGACGGCGGATGTTGATGATGTCGGTGATGTTGGCGATGTCGATGATGTTGGTGATGCACCGCTGGATAGAACTGGCCATAGAACTGGCCCGTTGAAAATAGGGTCCGGCCTAGAACTGGTCGGTTCAATTAAAGAAAATTTAAGAATATCAATAATTTTTCTTCTAAGTGCGACCCGTTCTAGGCCGGACCCTATTATTAATGGGCTAGTTCTATGACCAGTTCTATGACCAGTTCTACCCAGTTATACCAGTCCCGCGCCGTCGGAGGCGACGGCCAGGGAGCCCGTCGTCGGCCTCGCGATTTGAGCCAGACGGTGGTGGGCCCCCAGACCCTGTCTCGAAGGGGCCATGTAGGTTGTCCCGTGGCTGTCCAGTGGGTAGTCCCACGGTTGTCCCAAGGGCTGCCCCGTGGGTTGTCCCGTGGTGGTCCCGCGGGTTGCCCCATGGGTTGTCCCGCGGTGGTCCTGCGGGTGCCCCGTGGTTCCGTATACGCGCACATCGTCATCTAATTGCGCGTCGTGCTGGGCGCATAAACACGCACCAACACACACACACGCACACTCTTAAATGCACGCGCACATGTAAGCACGATGACACCATGAAACAATCAAACACATCTAACCGGGACGGTGTCCGGACAAAAAGTGTCCACACCCAGGGCGGCAAGACACTGCGACGTGATAACTACCGCAACAGCATGATGCACTTGCCTCGCACCCCTCCCCCCAAAAACCCAAAGTTGAAGTGTCCACATTTTGACCCTGGCGCGCGGCCTGCCGCCTATACATATTCGTTCGACGTGATTTGACGACGAGTTGTCTTGGCGCGACAAGTGTGGGCACTCTTTGTCCGCCCACCGAAGTGGTTCCTGTTCGAGCACCCTTGGACGGCGTCGAGCTGGAAGGAGGAGTGCATCAATAGCATCAGGGAGCTGCCCGGCGTCATGGTGGTCAAGGGCAGCCAGTGCGCGTTCGGAGCCAAGTCATACTGGCCGGACGGCTCGGAGGGCCTCGTGGCGAAGCCGACGGGCTGGATGACGAACAGCCGCGAGGTGGCGAAGCAGGTGGGGATCGCGTGCGACGGCTCCCACGAGCATGTGCACCTCCTGGAGAGGAGGGCGAAGGCGGCCGAGAAGTACCCCTAAGGGCTGGTGAAGGCGATCCTGAAGGGCATCAGGAACGAGCTGAAGATCGGTAAAGGGATCCATGCGTTCGAAGTTGGTCAGACCGCGGAGGAGCCAGAGATTCTGGACCAGGCGACCGAGGAGGAGATGGCGACCTTCCACGACGGGGTCAGCGGCGCGGTGCTGGACCCGGCGGGCGTCAAGAACGTGCGCATGGACGAGATGGGCTACATGAGCAGGCTCGGCGCGTTCGTGAGGAGAAAGATTTCCGAGGCGCTGCAAGCGACGAGAACCAAGCCGCTTCCGAGCGGCTGGGTCGACGCCAACAGGGGCGACGAGCAGAAGCCAGAGCTAAGGAGTCGGTTGGTGGCGAGAGAGACGCGGAAGCTGAGCACCCTTGGGCCTGAGGACGCTGCGGCGACCTTCGCGGCGACCCCGCCGCTGGAGGGCCTGAGGATGATTCTGTCTATGGCGATGACAGGGCGGCATGAAGATCGAGTGCGGACCTTCATCGATATCTCAAGAACGCATCTACACTCGGAGCTGCAGAGGCCAGTGTACTTGAAGGCGCCAGCGGAGGATCTAAAATGCAAGGACGACGAGTGCTGGCTGCTGCTGAAGGCCATGTATGGGCTGAGAGATGCCGGCTCATCAGTCGACCTGAAGGCGGAGGACATCATGGTGAGGATCCTGAAGTCGAAGCAGGGCGAGTTCTCGCCTTGCATCTACCAGGTCGGCAAGCTGGCCGTTTGGAGGCACGGCGACGATTTCGCGGTGCTCGGCGGGCGCAAGGATTCGAAAGTTTTCACAGAGAACCTCGGCGAGCACCTGATCGTGAAGGTACGAGGAGTTCTGGGACCTGACCCGCAGAGCGGTGACATCGATGAGATCGTGGTGCTGAATCGCATCGTGAGGTGGGCCAGGCCGAACGGCAACGACAGGGAGAAGATCGAGTGCGAGGCGGACCCGAGGCACGTGGAGATCATCCTGGCCCAGCTGGGCCTGCAGGGTAAGGAGTGCAAGCCAGTGGTCACGCCGGGGATCAAGAGGCAGGAGCTGGTCGGAGAGGCACTACAAGGACGAGAGCGGGCCAACCGCTCGGTGTGCATGCGGATCCAGTACCTGGCGCAAGATCGACCTGATTTGCAGTACGCGGCGAAGGAATCGGCTCGATCGACGCAGGATCCGACGATTGGCGGGTGGCACGCCATGAAGCGGATCGGGCGGTACCTCGTCGGTACCCCGAGGCTGGTGGTCGAGCATCCACGGCGCGCAGATCGGCGAGTTGCCCAAGTCTATACGGACAGCGATTTCGCGGGCTGCCTGAGAACACGTAAGTCTACTTCATCGTGCACGGTGATGATCGGCAAGCATTGGCTTAGAAGCAGTTCGACAACCCAAGGGTTCAATGCTCTATCCACTGGAGAAGCGGAGGTCCACGCGCTCGTGAAGGGCGGCAGTGTCGGGCTCGGCCTTAAGACTCTCGCGAAGGACATGGGTGTGGACCTCGAGATCGTGCTGAAGTGCGACGCGACGGCGGGCAAGGGCTTCGCAGAACGTCGTGGAGTCGGACGAGTTCGACACCAACATACTCCTCTGCTGTGGCTGCAGAGGGCTGTGCAGCAGCAGAAGCTGCGCGTCAACAAGATCCCAGGTCTCGAGAACATCAGCGATATTGGTACGAAGCACATGGACGGACCCCTGATCAAGAAGTTCCCGGCGGCGATGGGGTTTGCGGCGAGAGCAGGTCGGAGTCGACTGGCCCTGCGGGCGGCGCTGGATGGGTGAGTGGTGATCGAGACATCCCTCTGAGCGCTTGAGCTGGCGGCGGCGTTGAGCCGCGCGCTTTTGATTCTGAGGAGTGATGGTGGATCGCCACGCTCCGCTGACTCTGTGCCGGCCGTGAGAGTCGGCGGCCTGCCGCGCGCGGAAGGAGCGCGGAAGGCCGGGAGAGCTGGATAGATTTGCAGCCTCCCGAGAGACATGTTGGAACGGGCCGGTACCGTTTCGGCTCGAGCGTTTTGGAGAGAAGAATCATCGAATATATATATATATATATATATATATATATATATATGTACATCGTCTTAACAAAATCAGCTGTATAGTGAGTCGCCCAGCCGACAGCACGGTCTTTCAACACGGCCAGCGCCCAATGTTTGCAAGTTGTTGCAAGATGTTGCCCAAATGGTTGTGGCGTCGCGGCGAGAGCCCCATGTTGAACAGGAGCCGCCTTCCATCTGTGAAGCTATTTCAACATGCCAGCACGACTGCGCACGGCACCAAGGTGAGAACCCCATGTTGAAAACGACCCACCTTCACATCCGTGAAACTGTCACAAACACTCGAAGCGAATGTGCACAGCGCGAAGGCAAGAGCCTCATTTGGGAATTTACCCCGTTTGTCCCTGATGCTGCACCAAGCTTTGAGATCGATTGTCCCCTCCACATCCATGGAGTTGTTGCAAACTTCTCAAACGAATGCGCGCGGCGCTTAGGCGAGAGCACCCATCTTCCAAACAACAAATTCGCACGTTCCAGAGTGCTGCGAAGGTTGAAGACAAATGTGCCGGGCTTCGAGGCGAGAGCCCCGTGTTGAACAGCAGCTACTTTCCATCCGTAATAGGGTTGCGATCTGTTAAGACGACTGCGCACTGCACTTCAAACGGGGGCCACATTTTGAAAACTGCTCCCCACCCCCCGCCCATGAAGCGATCGCACACGTTTCAGACGAATGCGCGCGGCGCTCAGACGGGAGCTCCATCTTGAACACCGGCCGCCCTGCAACCAGTGAAATTGCTGCGAATTGTTCCGACGCGTGCGCGCTGCGCTAAGGCGTGCGTTCCATTCTGAAAACTGCTCACCCCATACCCGTGCAACCTTTGCAAAGTTTAAGCTTCGGTATCCTAAGCGGCGAGGAAGTGTGAGGGGAAACGCCCGGCCTGCCTTACCGACGCCTCTCGGGGTTCGACAGGGGGGAGTTAGGGAGGGGGGCGGGAAGGAGGAGGAGGAGGAGGAGGAGGAGGAGGAGGAGGAGGAAAGGAGGAGGAGAGGAGGGAGGCGGAGAGGAGGAGGGGAAGGAGGAGGAGAAGGGGAGGAGAAGGGGAGAGGAGGAGAGGAGGAGGAGGAGGAGGAGAGAGGAGGAGGAGGAGGAGGAGGAGGAGGAGGAGGAGGAGGAGAGGAGGAAGGAGGAGGAGGAGGGGAGAGGAGGAGGAGGAGGAGGAGGAGGAGGGGGAGGAGGAGGAGGAGGAGGAGGACGACGAAAAGGAGGAGGAAGAGGAGGAGGCGGAGGAGGAGGAGGAGGAGGAGGAGGAGGACGGGGATGAGGGCGCGAGGGAGCGGAAGACAAATATGAAAATAACAGGCAAATAAGAAGTGGTTGGACCCCCCCAAATGGGGGTGACCCCCAGAAAAGTGACCACGGAAGGGCCCACCTCGATTCGATCGATCCGAGTTGACAAAGTCACATCGTCGCAGATCTTGAGTTCCCGCCGCCTACAGGAGATACCCTTGTAAAGAAACTGGCTCGCTCGCGGGTGTCCATCGATGGCTTCTCATCTCCCGATGGGGCCGCCGCGTCTTCGGGCACCTTGTGCGAAGCTCGACGTCGACGATGGTTGTGACCCTGGATCTCCATTGGCAAGAACTTTCTGTCGTGTGCGCCATCTGTGTGCCCGCGGTTGCCTCCTCACTCCCGCGCCCCCTCTGCTCTCCCCTGTGCCCAGTCCAGCCCCAGCCCAAGACGGCCCCGATCCGTGCCTCGGCTGCCTCCACCGCGGCTCCCCTGGGACCCGACGCTGTCAAACATGTGCGACCTCGAAGTGTCACGACTGGAGGCCTGGACCCCATCTCTCTGCGTCATTTTTTCGAGCCGAGCCGTGAGGCTCCCGGGGCCCGAATTTGGAGCAAAAACGCCCTTTGCGGAGGAGGAGGCGGAGGAGGAGGAGGAGGAGGCGGAGGAGGCGGAGGAGGAGGAGGCGGAGGAGGCGGAGGAGGCGGAGGAGGCGGAGGAGGCGGAGGAGGCGGAGGAGGAGGAGGAGGAGGAGGAGGAGGAGGCGGAGGCGGAGGCGGAGGCGGAGGCGGAGGCGGAGGCGGAGGCGGAGGCGGAGGAGGAGGGAGGAGGAGAGGAGGGGAGGAGGAGAAGGTAGGAGGAGGAGGCGGTGAAAGGAGGCGGAAGGAGGGGGAAGAGGAGGAGGAGGAGGAGGAGGAGGAGGAGGAGGAGGAGAGGAGGAGGAGGAGGAGGGAGCAGGAAGCAAGGAGAGAGGAGGAGGAGGAGGAGGAGGCGGGGAGGGGAGGAGGAGGAGGCGGAGGAGGGAGGAGGAGGATAGGAGGAGGAGGAGAGGAGGAGGAAGAGAGGAGAGAGGAGGGATGGAGGGAGGAGGGAGGAGGGAGGAGGGGGACGGGAGGAGGGAGGAGGGAGGAGGGTGGAGGGAGGAGGTAGGAGGCGAGGCTAGGGAGGAGGGAGGAGGGAGGAGGGAGGAGGGCGGGGAGTGAGGGAGGAGGGAGGAGGGAGGCGGGAGGAGGGAGGAGGAGAGGGAGGAGGTAGGAGGGAGGAGTGAGGAGGGAGGATGGAGGAGGGAAGGAGGGAGGAGGGAGGATGGGAGGAGGGAGGAGGGAGGGCGGAGGGAGGATGGGAGGAGGGAGGTGGCGGAGGGAGGAGGGAGGAGGGATGGAGGAGGAGGGGACGGGAGGAGGGAGGAGGGAGGAGGGGAGGAGGAGGGTGGAGGAGGGAAGGAGGGAGGTGGGAGGAGGGGGGGGAGGAGGGAGGAGGAGGTGGGAGGAGAGGGAGAGAGGGAGAGGGAGGAGGGGGAGGGTGGAGGAGGGTGGCGGGAGGAGGAGGAGGAGGAGGAGGAGGTGGAGGAGGAGGAGGAGGAGGATGAGGAGGAGGAGGAGGAGGGGAGGAGGGAGGAGGAGGAGGAGGGAGGAGAGGAGGGAGGGAGGAGGAGGAGTGAGGAGGGGGTGGGGGACTGGGGGGGGTAGGAGGATGAGGAGGAGGAGGAGGAGGAGGAGGTGGAGGAGGAGGAGGAGGAGGAGGAGGATGAGGAGGAGAGGAGGCGGAGGAGGAGGAGGAGGAGGAGGGGGAGGAGGACGAGGAGGAGGAGGAGCAAAGGGTTGGGCCCCGAGGCGGACCTCGGGCCGCTTAAGTACCCTCCGCGCGGCCGCCCGCCAGGGCCCACGCCGAGGCCGGCCTCTTCCTGGAGCCCGCCGCGCCGGGCGCGGCCCGGCCGCAGCAGGGGCGGGGCGCGCCGGACGCCGCCGCGCCCGCGGGGCGGCCAGAGCGAGGCGGCGGCTCGCCGCCGTCGGCGACGACGACGACGCCGACGGCGCCGACGCCGACGCCGACGCTGACGACGACGACGACGTTTACGATTGCATTTGCGACGGCAGCTCGTCGTCGTCGTCGTCGTCGTCGTCGTCGTCGTCGTCGTCGTCGTCGTCGTCGTCGTCGAATCGCCCGCGACATCGTCGTCGCCGCCGTCGCTGCCGCCGCCACCGTCGCCGTCGTCGCCGCCGTCGCCGCCGTCGTCGTCGTCGTTGTCCGCGTCCGCGTCCGCGCCGCCTTCCGCGTCGCCGTCCGTCCGCGTCTGCGTCGGCGCTGACGTCGTGGCTGAAAAGCCAGCGTCCGGAGCCTTCGGCTGGGCCCTGTGTTGGGCCCGTCTTGGGGGGGGGAGGGGCTTGCGGGAGAGGTCCCCCCGGCGGGGCCCGCCGTACCGCCTTGCCTTCGGGGGGGGCGGCGGCCGCCGCCGCCACGGGAAGAGGCATGCATGCCCGCAGGCGGTGCGACGGAGAATGGAGGCAGGGAGGGAGGAGGGAGGGAGGGGAGGAGTGAAGGGGAGGGGAGGGGGTGACTTGGGACTGGAGGCAGGGAGCGGGAGGAGGAGGGAGGAGGAGGCGGAGGAGGAGGAGGAGGAGGCGGGAGGAGGAAGGAGCGGAGGAGGAGGAGGAGGAGCAGGAGGGGAGGGAGGGAGGGAGGGAGGGATGGTTGGAGACATGGAGGCAGGGAGGGGGAGGAGGAGGAGGAGGAAGAGGAGGACGAGGAGGAGGAGGAGGAGGAGGAGGAGGAGGAGGAGCAGGAGCAGGAGGGGAGGGAGGGAGCCGTCGAGTTCTGGTCCTCGATAAGCCTCTGCGCACCCGTATCCGGCAAACACAAAGCAGCAGCACGGCCACGCGGACTACTTTGGAAACGAGGGGCAGTGATACCCAATGCAGAAAACTGAACCATATGAGCGGCATCAAATTTGGAGTGTACTGAATTACCATGTGAATTGGCAGCACAAGCATCATTAGGAAACGAACGAATTGTATGCGATGCAAATTCCTTCTTCACCAACTCGACGATTGCGTTATTACTGGGGCAGCTGGAGCGCTTACAGTGGCAAATCCCTCGACAAACCAGTGTGGATGACAGGCTAGGAGATTCTCAGCTCATACAGGAGGCGACGGCCAATATCGGAAGACTGGAAGCTCTCATTCACGAGCATTCCGCCGAAATGGACGTCCGAATCCGAGGGTTGGCACGGTCTTTGGGGAAGTGCGTCAATGACTCCCTGGATTGTCGGCTGCCTGCAAAGCTTGAAAAACCCAGCGGTATACAGCAGCCCGCCATTGCTCCGAAGCTGGAGCAGGTTTGTGAAGAGTTGAAGTCGTCCCTTGATTATTCTGTCACACGCCTTGGTGAATCAGTGCGGAATCGCCTGGCTGCCGAATGTCAGAATATCATAGATGAAGTAGATGGGAAGATCGCTTCTATCAGACAGGATTTGTGCCGAATGTCTTCTGAGTTCTCGCAGGATGTCGCCTATGAGTTTCATCATGGCTTTGCGGTTGGAGCGATTGTCATTGCAACGGGCCTCAAAGCCAGCGCACTCAATGGCATGCCTGGGAAAGTATGTGGAAGGGGATTATGAACGTGTGTTTGTCGAGTTCCTCCGCTGTGACGGTGCCAAGAAGATCAAGCCAAGCAATCTGGTGCTGGACAGTGGAGTCGCCGACATCGACCTTGCAGCTTTCGCTGCGACAACGTCTACGAGTACTTGTGAGGCTGCGCCCCTGCCGCCCCATTAAAGCTATGAGGAACTCATTGGAGCTACGTGCGAGGAGGGGAGGGAGGGAGGGAGGGATGGTTGGAGACATGGAGGCAGGGAGGGGGAGGAGGAGGAGGAGGAGGAGGAGAAGGAGGAGGAGGAGGAGGAGGAGGAGGAGGAGGTGGATCAGGAGGAGGAGGAAGAGGCGGAGGAGGAAAAGGGGGAGAGGAGGATGAGTAGGGGGAGGAGGAGGAAAAGGAGGACGAGGAGGAGGAGGAGGAGGAGGAGGACAAATAACCGAATTCCACCCCCTCCACCCTCCCCCCCGGCCTTAATATTGGAATGCGTCGCGATCAAGATCTAGGGTTCCTATTTTTCCTGGCCGCTCGTCTCCGGGACCAGCTGCTCAATATTGAGGCCAGGGGGTTGCGGGAGGGTGTATTCGAAGTGGTTTCATTTCTCGATACAAAGTTTTCCCTTCAACGGTAATCGCGTGTCGACCAGACCTCCCTGCGACGTAGCGGAAAATCTAGACATAGGTTTTTCTACACATCCAGCCTCCTTGGGGGCCTTCGCCGGGCCCCTGGACGGCGAAGGACCGGGAGGAGGAGGAGATGAAGAACCAGCCGCGCGTTGAAACAATCACGGCATCGGGTGTCGGAGGACGGCTTTTTCAAGGTAGCGGCGTCCACTGCAACGGGATCGGGCTCCAGGTGGCGTTCCCTCAGTGACGGACTCGCCCTGTTGTATCCGCAGGGTTTGGCCATGCCCTCGTTTCCTGATCGTTTTTCTTCGGACGGGAGGCTGACCGATCACTTCCCCCCGCCGAGTGCGGCACGCTCTGGGAGAGTGACGTCGGCGGACGGCAGGGGGGGCGGAAATAGGTGCTGGGGGATTGAGTACTGCAGGTCAGTGGCCCGACTGCCCCCGCTGGCCAGAAGGTGCACGGAAGGCGCATGCCATGTTGCTTCACCCCCCGCCCCCTTTGCAGCGACAGCTCGATAGTGGTGGTGGTCCCGAACCCAGACGCGTGTTAGCAGTCGTGTCAGTTTGAGCTTGTCATAGAGGCAGGTTTCTCAGACTGGCTCCGTGCAGGGAACTTCCCACCCGCTCCGAGGAGCTGTTCGGAGGGATTAGCTTTTTCGTTGACGCCGTCGGTTCCCCCCCGTGAGGCTGACTTTCCGAGGACGTTCCCGAAGGAGGGCGCGGGTTTGGGATTTTGCGCCAGATTCCGTCAGGTTCCTTGGGAACAGTCCAAGAAGCACTCTTGGCTCTTTCCTTGGGGCCGATTGTGTGATGGTGCCCGAGCGTGGGGGCCAGTTTGGGATTCTGCGCGGATCCCGTCAGGTTGGCATGAGGCGGTGCAGGTAGCGCATATGTTTGCCTCGCTTTCCTCGCGCGGTAGAGATCAGGATGACGTGAAGTCCAGATAAAGTCATTCAATGTTCAACTGCTTCCTGCGCCAGTCGTGAGAAGGTTCTGTCCTGCACAGCTCAAACCTACACGAGCGCTAGCAGGTTGGAAGAGGAAACGTTCTGGGCCACTTGCGCCCTGACGGGCTGGTGGGATTTACAAGGGTTCGCGGCTTCGGGAGCGCGCACCCCTAGCCATTTCCCGACCATCCTGTAGTGTTGGGCTCTCGTCTTGAAGAGCCAGCGACCCGCGTTTCTCCTCTCCTCTCCTCTCCTCTCCTCTCCTCTCTCCTCTCCTCTCCTCTCCTCTCCTCTCCTCTCCTCTCCTCTCCTCTCCTCTCCTCTCCTCTCCTCTCCTCCTCCCCTTCCTTTTCCCATCCTTGCCTCTACCCTCTGCACATCTCGGCACGCCCCCTCGCAGGCTTCGTGGCCCCATAGTGAGCTCCACCGGACCTCTCAGCAGGGGGGGGCACAGAGCGTCAGGTCCTATAATCGGGCCCGAGAGGCTGGACATGGCCAGATCAGCCTGATGCTTTTTCGCATCGAGAGGGCCATGCAATCCTACGCTGCGAAGCAAAAATACAACCTCGCGATGAATCACGGACAGACGTCGAGACACCATATCACTCTGCGGCCTTCTCAGAGGCGGACGGATCCTTAGGGGCCCCGGGGCCCAGCACTGGGGAGCCCAAGAGGTATACCGATACCGCCGATACCGCCACTCCCCGGACCTCCCCCGGGGCGCGCTCTGGCCAGAATCCCGAAGCAAATCCAGCAGTGGCGACGGGGGCCCCCCAGGAAGCCCAGAGAGGCGCAAACGAAGGAAGGGCAGCGGCACGGGCACCAAGCCGCCCGCTGCGAAGGAACTCGACGCCCGGACCTCGACTAGCTGCTCGCTGCGCCCCCCTCTGCCCTGACCTTCCAGAGTGCTAAAAAGTAGCCCTCCAGACCTATAGACCTATCTGGGCTGCCTAAAACCTCGACGGAAATTAGGAGATCGAGGTCCTGGTGCTATTTTTTAGCCCTCCTGGAAGGTCAGGGTGCCCCGCCCCTCGAGCGCCGCGGGCCTCGTGCTCGGGCTGCGCCTCGGGCCCGGGCCCCGGCTCGCGGAGCGCGGGGCGCGGGCGCGGGGCGCGGGGCGCGGGGCGCGGGCTCGGGCTCGGGCCCGTGGAGCTCTGCTCGGCCTCGCGCTCGCGCTCGGCCTCGCCCTCGGCGCTCACGGCGCGCGCTCCGGCGCGCGCTCTCCTCCTCCTCCCCCTCTCCTCCTCATGCCTCCTACTTCCTCCTCCTCCTCCGCCTCCTCCTCCTCCTCCTCCTCCTCCTCCTCCTCCTCCTCCCTGCCTCCTCCCTCCTCCCTCCCTCCTCCCTCCCTCCCTCCCTCCCGCCCTCCTCCCTCCCTGGGCTCGGCCGCCCGGCCGCCCCGCCGCCCCGCCCCGCTCCGGCCGAGGCGGCTCCCCGGCGACGCGCAGCAGGGGCTCCAGCCCGGCCCAGCACTGGGCCGGCGGCGCCCGCGGCGCGGCCGCCGCCGCTGGCGCCGCGGCCGTCGGGGGCCGCCCGGGGCTGAAGGGACGGGGGTCAACCCAGAGATCCAGCCTATTGAAAAAATCAAGACGCAGGTTTTTCGTAATTTTCGACCTCCAGAGGCCCTCGCCGGGCCTCGGGGCCGTCAAAAAACGACTCAGGATGAAAAACCGGTCCCGGGGAGGGGGTCCAGACCTCTGGGGGTCGCGTCGTGAAAAAATCACGACGTCGGGGGTCTGGGAATGCAAGCGGGGGTCAGCCAGAGCGCCCGATCTTGCAGGATGCTGCAGGGCCAGGGTCGCATTGACCGGGGCTTGGGTGCAGGCGCCTGCAGGATCTTGCAGGATCTTTCGCACCGACCTGGGTTTGGGTGCTGCAGGATCCTGCACGGGATCCTGCAAGGTTTGACTGACCCAGGTCTGGATTTGCCCGGGTCAGAAGACCCCCGAGGCCGCGACCTCGTTGCCTCGGGCGGAGGTGGGGGGGCCCTGAAATCCTGGCGTCGTGCTGTTTTTGCAGTGCCAGACATGCTCGCGTCCTGAGAAAATCAGGGCGAGAGGTTTCGGGCCGCTTTGGGCCCCTCGGGGCCCGCACCAGGACCTCGGGACCGTCAGCGAAACGACTCAGGACGAAGAACCTTGTCCCGGGAAAAGGGTCGGGACTTCAGGGGACCCCGTATTGAAGACATCGGGACATCGCATGCGTGGGAGTCGCGAATTTGCCTTCTTTCCAGCGCTAGGGCCATCACAGATCGGTCCGGCTCGACAAATGGCGCAGACGAATGAGCTCCAGGGCTCTGGTGTGCTTTTTCGCGATGCTGCATTGCTCCCCACCATCCTGTGGTGTTGGGTCCTTGTTTTGAAGAGAGCGCCCCGCGTCTCACTCCTCTCCTCCCCCCCATCCTCCATCCTCCCACTCCGCGTCCTCATCGTCATCGTCATCATCATCGTCATTAACACCATCAACGTCATCACCATCGGCATCATCGTCGTCATCACCATCCGCATCGGCATCGTGCTTCCTGCTCTCCGCTTGTGCACCATTTCGGCACACTCCTCACACGATTCGTGGCCTCATAGGGCGATCCTTCGAAGGCAGTGGCAGGGTTCGCATGCGTCCGACGCCCAATTTGGCATACCCCACACAGTTCGTGGCCCTATAGGGAGCGCCACCAGAAGCCGCAGTGGCAGGGTTCGCATGCGCCCGACGCCCATTTTGGCACACCCCTCACACGGTTCGTGGCCCCATAGGGAGCTTCACCGAAGGTCCTAGTGGCAGGGTTCGCGTGTCCCCGACGCCCGTTTTAATCCAATCCTCACGCGGTTCGTGGCGCCATATGCAGCTCCACCGAAGGTCCTAGTGTCAGGGTTCGCATGCGCCCGACGCCCATTGTGGCGCACCCCTCACACGGTTCGTGGCCCCATTGGGAGTTCCACCGAAGGCACCAGTCAGGGTTCGCATGCGCCCGACGCCCACTTTGGCACACCTCTCACACGGTTCGTGGCCCCCACGGGAGTTCCACCGAAGGTCCCAGTTGCAGGGTTCGCATGCGCCCGACGTCCATTTTGTCACACCCCTCACACAGTTCGTTGCCCCATCGGGAGCTCCACGGAAGGCCTCAGTGGCAGGGTTCGCATGCGCCCGACGCCCATTTTGGCACACCGCTCATATGGGTTGTGTCCCCATGGGCCCATGGGGAGCTCCACCGCAGTCCTTTTGCTGGCGCCACTCCTTGATTTCACCTGCCCCGCGATGCTCGCAGCTGCATGCCCATCGGTCGTTGAAAGTAGGTATTTTAGGAGTCCCAGATTCCAATCTACTTTAAGCGCCTTCCTACTTCAATGATTGAGTGGCTTCACCTTTTTCGTCCTCTTTAGGGGGTGGGCGGACACCCAATCTGCTTTCAACGCCTTCCTAATTACTCCATGCTACTACATACGTCTTCCGACCGATGGTTATGGCTGGGTTCTTCGTCACGCTGATTTTCACAGCGTCGGAGTTCAGGGGAAGAGGACGCCTTCCCAGGCATGCTCGCGTCGCACAAAATCACGAGGGGAGGTTTGTGGGACGTTTTTCCTGTCTCCAAGGGGCATTCACAAGGCCCCGAGACCGCCAACAAATGGCCTGCAGGATTGAGACCAGGTCCTTGGGAAGGAGTCTTAACTTCCACGGGCCTCACATTCCAAGACCCCTCGAGTCATGAACGAATCACGACGGGAGTTATTTTGCTATTTTCGGCCTCTGGGGGCCTCTAGCGGGCGTCCGGACCGTCAGCCAACGACTCATTATGAACAATTTGTCCCGGGGAACGGGTCGAGACCTCTGGGGGTCGACGTTATGACAACATCACGACGTCGAGGGCTTGGGTTGGAAAATTGCAGACGTCGCATGTCTGGATTTGGGACTCTTTGGTTCCGAAGAGGAAGAGTTGTCCATACCGCTGCTCTTATGCAGAGCCTTCGGAAGCAGGAGAACCCGTTCACTCCAAACAGTCGCCTGTGCCAGATGTCCACGCTGGTGTCCATCTGCAACTCGAGTTTAGCGGCCGTCGCCGTCATGGTACTTGCTTAAATTTTTTTTTGAAGAGCGGTCCGCGCACCTTCAACGAAGTCCTGATCCGTGCTTTGGTACATGGCAGTCGCAACAGAAAATCATGCCGCAAGCTGTTGGTCCAGCTCTGGTCCCATCGTAGGCCACGTAGGATGCGAAACAGAGGTGGGCATCCGTTATACATTCTTGGCTCTTGGCAGCAGTCTCAGTCTGTCGATTTGCAACGTTGTATCTAGGGAGGGCCGGTCGATTATGTGAAGAGCGTTCACCGTAGATGCTAGATGCGTTCTCTTCAACACAAGTTGCCCTTCCATAGTTGGGTGCCGCACGGTAGATCGCAAGCTCGTTCGTGCGATGTTGGTACGCAGCGTATTGGAGGCGAGGGTGCCAAGTGCACGCGGCGAAGAGACGTCTCGAGCCTGCATAGGTTTCGTTCTGCCTGACCTTCTTCCGCAAGTCCAGAGTGCTCCGTTTGGCATGGCCCGACTCGATTATTTCTCTGCTCCAGGGCCGATCTAGAAGTTCGAACCTCTTGGCATGTGTTTCAGGCATGCCCCCCCTTTCTGTCCATAACGCGAGCTCCCAGGACCATGTGAGAACACGTAACGGAAGTACGAACGTGATGCTGCTCGCTCTCCAAGAAGGCACCCACAGCTCCGTGGAACGCTTTTGTCAGAGCTCTGACACCACCCCATGAAAGGACAACAGCGCCATCGTTTCGCCAAAATTGATACGGCACTCATGCGTCGAGGCTTGCACGTGGAACGCAGATATTGTCTTGGCAAGGATCGTAGTCCTTTCCACGAGTTCGTTTCACCCCCTTCCTCCGCCTCGTTCGCCCCGCTCTTCTTGCCCCTCCTCCTTCTCCTCAGAGCTGACAAACAAACAACACAGAACAAAAAGCATGCCATCGCCTCCTCATTATCAGTGGCTGACGCTGATTGCCGACAGCGACACCGCCTTCGCACAGTACCAACACTTGGGGCGGGGGGGAGATGAGGAGGAGGAGGAGGAGGAGGAGGAGGAGGAGGAGGAGGAGGAGGAGGAGGGGGAGGTAAGGTGAGAGGAGGTGGAGAGGGAGCGGGAGGAGGAGGAGGAGGAGGCGGAGGCGGAGGCGGCAGGAGGAGGTCGCGACTCAGGCGGACCCGCAGACGGGAGGAGGAGCGCTCGGAGGAGAGAGGTGGAGGAGGATGGAGGATAGAGTAGAGCTGGAGGAGGAGGAGGAGGAGGGGGAGGCCGAGTTTGAGGAGGAGGAGGCGGAGGAGGGAGAGGTGCAGGAGGAGGCGGAGGCCGAGGAGGAGGATGACGACGGCGATGGAGGAGGAGGAGTAGGAGGAGGAGGAGGATGAGGAGGAGGAGGAGGAGGAGGAGGAGAGCAGAGTGCCACCCCGTGCTTCGCACCTGGCTGCACATGTTCAGGTCTCTCGGCGGGGCAAGGGCGCCTCCCGGGGCTGCGCTTCCGGTGCAGACTCGGGACGGGCTGCCCCGAGCCGCGAAGAAGGCAGCACGGAAGGATGCTGAGGACGGAGCGGGGCAGCTGGAAGGAGCGGGGGCACCCACCGACAGAGGGCCTCCGACGGCAGAGGTCGAGGTTCTCAAGGGGAGCCTGGCCGAGTTGGGGCGCGCCAGTGTGCGTTCTCTGGGCGGGCTCGCGCCACGGATCCCCGCGCCCCTCTGGAGGAGGAGGAGGAGGAGGAGGAGGAGGAGGAGGAGGAGGAGGAGGAGCGTGGCACAGCGGAGTCCAGGTGTCGAGGGGGAGATGCCCGAAGTGTTTGGTTTTGATTTTATTGACGGCCTGTGGGAAGAGAGGTTGGTGACCCCGTCCAGCTCCTCACGCATTTCGCCCTCGAGCTGCCCACGCTGACTGGCCAAGGTATCGGTTGAGACATGTTTTGTTGTGAGAGGCAGGTGGCATTTCTGGGCGCCCGAAATGGGTACGGAAAGACTGGGTACAATGCCCAGCAGCAATTCCTGCTCATTTTGAACAGGACTCGCTGTCCACGCCGCCACGGCCTGTGTCCATTCGAGACTGAAGGCCGCCTGCCCAACAGCGGCCGCTGTTGGTTTTGGACAACATCTGCTGTTGGGCATAGTACCCATTCTTTCCGTACCCATTTTGGGCGTCCAAAGCATTGACATTTGCTTCAGCTGAGTACGAGTACGGGGAGCAACAGAGACGAGCTCGTCGGCGAGGCGCTGCTCCCAACTTGCATCCCCCCTTCACCAGACCCCCGACGTCTGACGTTGACCCCCGGAAGTCTCGACCCCTTCCCCAGGACTGGGCCCGGCGAGGGCCCCCTGAGGCCTAAAATCGCACCAAGCCTGTTGGCCCCATACTTTCAAGGCGCGGGCACGCCTCGGCTCCCAGCTTGCAGCCCCCCTCTCCTGGGCCGCCCCTGCGTCTTCTCCTTCCTCGCCCGAGGCGCGGTGCCCGGCGGACGCCGGGAGGGCGCCCCGGGCGCGGACGCGGCGGGCGCGGACGCCGCGCGGAGGCAGCTCGAGAGCGCCCAGGGCTCGCTCCGGAGCGCGCTGTGCATGCAGCAGCCGGTGGGCACTGCGGTGGAGGAGGCGCTCAGGCGGGCGCCCCCTGCGCTCCGTGCGCGAGCCGCTGCGAATCGACGCCCCGGGTCGGTCGGCGAATGCTATACGTAAGTCGTCGGGCTTGGCCCTCTACAGGAGGAATATTCAAACATAGTCAAACAATAGTCTGGTGAATTTTTTTTTGCATATTTTCAAACCATTTTGGAGCATTTTTTGAATTTTTTTGTTCCCCCTCATTTTTCGTCGAAAATCCCCGTGTAGGGGGACACGCCCGACTCAATGCCATACCCTGTGCACACCAGGCGGTCGTCGAGGAAGGAAGGAGCAGCCTCATAAACATACTCTCCAGAGCTCCGCGCGAAGTCCCTAGAGCGGCGCCAGCAGCCCCCTGGGTGGCGCCCTCGGCGCCGCCCCTGGCGCCGAGGGGCGCGCCGGGGCGGGGGGGCCAGCGCCGATCCGAGAGGTCCGCGCGGACCTCCGACAGTTTATGCCTCTGTTGCTCCGTGCCTCGAGGTCGGCACCGCGGTGGGGCAGACGCTCTCTGTGAGGCTTTCCGTGTGCGGGCCGCCACGAGCCAACGCCTCGGGTCGGGCGACGAGACCTCTGCACACACCCGGCCCCGCTGGCCAGGCGCCCCCCCCCCCCCCGGGCCCAGGATCGAGGCATCTGCCTCCCCGTCGCCCCGGCAGGAGGGGCTATCTTGGCCAATAAAGGTAATTGAAATGACTCAGAAGGATTGATGCATATGATACCTCACAAAAATGGTTCGATGTCAAGATAGAGACAAAAAACAGACAACAGAATTGATGTCTAACCCATACTTCTAAGGAGAGAGAGACATAGATGCTGATATAGAGTTGTTGGTGTGGGGTGGGTCCCCCCCTCCCCCCCCCCCCCCCCCGTGGGCGGAGCGGGAGGGGCGGGCACGCAGAGAGGGTGGGGGGGTAATGGGGGAAGGAAGAGTGTGGACAAGGAGGTAGGAGGAGAGGAGTAGGAGGAGAGGGAGGGGTTGGAGGAGGATGAGGAGGAGGAGAGGGGGGAGGGGGAGGCGGAGGAAGACGAGAATGAGGAGGAGGAGGAGGAGGAGGAGGAGGAGGAGTAGGAGGAGGAGGAGGAGGAGGACACGGTGCATTCCGATTCCGCCGTTTCGATTCGAATCGATTTCCGCGATTCCGATTTGGAACCGACTCGATTCCGGGATTCCGATTCGCGATTCCGATTTCGAGTTCGCCCGATCCGGCTTCTGCCGATTCGATGCGTCAGCCGATTCTTGCCGGCTTTTGACGATCCGGCTTCGCTCCGGCTCTGGCCCCCAAGGGGAGGAGGAGGAGGGAGGAGGAACCCCCAGGGGGGAGCCCAAACATCCCAAACCCCCCCAGGGGGAGGTTTTCCAAAAGCTCTGGGACCCCACCCCCCCCCAGGGAGAGGTTTTCCCCAAACCCCGGGACCCCAACCCCCCCCCCAGGGGGGGGGGTCCAAAAGCCCCAGGACCCCACGGTTTTTTTTTGTTTTCCAAAAGCCTCAGGACCCCCCCCCCCCAGGGGGGGGTCCAAAACCCCCGGGACCCCAAACCTCCCCCAGGGGGGTGGTTTTCCAAAAGCCCCGGGACCCCAAACCCTCCCCAGGGGGGGAGAGGGTCCAAAAGCCCGGGGACCCCAAACTCCCCCCAGGGGGGGGGGTCCAAAAGCCCCGGGACCCCCAACCCCCCCCAGGGGGGTGGTTTTCCAAAAGCCCCGGGACCCCCCCGAACCCCCCCCAGGGGGAGGGTCCAAAACCCCCGGGATCCCCCCCCCCCCCCCCCCAAAAAGGTGGGGGTTTTCCAAAGCCCCGGGACCCCAAACCCCCCCCCTGGAGGAGGGGGTCCAAAAGCCCTGGACCCCATAACCCCCCCACTGGGGGGTCCCCCCCCCCCCCCCTCCCCCGGGGGGGGGGGGTCCGATTTCGATTCCGATCCGGACCTGCCGACCTCAGCCGATTTCGATTTGGCTGCCGGCTTTTGCCGATTTCTTCCGATTCGATGCTCCGGTCGACCTGATCGGGCTTATCGATTCGATGCTGGGGCCGCCTGGGAGGAGGAGGAGGAGGAGGAGGAGGAGGAGGAAGGAGGAGGAGGAGGAAGAGGTGGACGTCCGCTTAGCCTCGCTGCCTTGGGCGGGTCCGCGCCGGTGGCATTCTGCTGCAACACAGCGACAGTACAGTCCAAACCGATGGCAAGTTGGATCGACTCTATGGGCCTCCTGGGAGGCCCTCGTCGCCACCGCTGGATTTGCTTCGAAATCATGCTTCGAACGCACCCCAGGAGAGGTCTGGGGATCGGCGGGATCGGTACCTTTTGGTTTCCCCCAGGATCGGGGAACAAGAATTGGATGGCATACACTACCGATGATAAGGACGGGTAACTTTCCCAAGGGTATCCTTGAATCCCTGCCTCTTCCGTCATCTTCGGTCCGTCCTCATCCACTTTCGATGGTCAGCCCCGCTCGAAAATCTTAGGCATGGCCTTTCAAGGCCCCTGCATCCTTGTCGTGCATCCTTAATACCAGTTTCGATTGTGCACGTGTACAGTCGAGCATCTGATTAAGAAACCTGCTCCCGAAAATCTGGGCCAGGGTTTCGACCAGCTTGCCGGAAGGCTGGCCCAGTTCCTCGAGCACGTTCGCCCCTCCAGCTTGGACAACAGAAGTTGCCCAGGCTCGCTTCAGGAAATTCCCGGGGAGCTGACCCCTTACTCGAAGGGTGTTCGCGGCCATACCTTAAGCTGTGTTGTCTCTGTGATGGTGTTCAGGAGAGGAACAAATACACAGACACAATTAGTCGTCGATTCCCCAGAAAATATGGGAAAATAATATGGGAAGTGGGGGGGGGGGAAGGCAAAAGCCCAGAACATATGAGAAAATATGAGGAATATGTTTAATGCTGTGTATGTATTTGTGTGTCCTGGGGCACCTTCAGATGTGTGTGTGTGTGTGCACTGTGCTGTAGCTGCTGTGACTCCTCTGTTCGCCTCCTCCCCTCCTGCTGCCCCTCCCCCTCTGGCTCGCTCGCGTGGGTCCCGGTGCGCGCGCCGCGGCCTGAAGGCCTCCTCCTCCTCCTCCTCCCTCCCTCCTCCTCCTCCTCCTCCTCCTCCCCATCCTCCCTCCTCCCTCCTCTCCTCCTCTCCTCCTCCCTCCTCTCCTCCTCCTCTCCTCCTCCTCCTCCTCCTCTCCGCCCTCCTCCTCCTCCTCCTCCTCCTCCTCCTCCTCCTCCTCCTCGTCCTCGTCCTCCTCCTCCTACTCTACGCCTACTCTTCTCCTGCACCTCCTCCTCCTCCTCCTCCTCCTCCTCCTCCTCCTCCTCCTCCTCCTCCTCCTCCTCCTCCTCCCCCCCTTCCAGGGAGGAGGGAAGGCCCGGGCCCTCGTCCTGCTTCGCCTCTTCGCCCTGTTCCTTCCCCTCTGGGCAGTTTGACCGTCTGTTGGACTTTGCGTACCTTGCAGTCTCGTGCCTTTTTGCCGTCGGCTCGCCTCGCTTTGTCTTCCCGCTGGCCCAGTACCCTGGCTTCCTCTTGGAGGCGGCACGCGGTGTCGAGAGGTCACCGGTCATCCGCCCGCTCCTCTGTCTCGCGCTGCGGCGCAGCATGGTTGCGGCGATGTGCAGTGCTCGAAGGTGGAAGCAGATGTCGCCGCGCCGTTTGTTCCGACGCGCGGCCGTACGTTTTGGGAAGGGCGCCGTGGCCGCTGGGGCACACTCCGCTTCGGTCGCAAGGCTCCCCGTGGGGTTCGCCGTGATGCCGGCTTCGTCTGCTTGGGCGCGTTCAGAGCAGACGGCGCGGCGACGGATGTGGTCGTTCGCGCTATGGGCAAATAAATATGTACATATAGTTGCACGATGGTGTAGTCGCAGGCGTAGAGAAATATAAACACATACTACGTGTTCATATTTGATGTGTCATTATTATTATCATTATTATCATTATTATTATTATTATTCATAATAATTATTATTATCATTATTATTATCATTATTAATATTATCATCATTATTAATATTATTGTTATTTTCATTATTATTAGTAGTAGTATTAGTATTAGTATTATTATTATTTTTATTACTATTATTATTATTATTATTGGTGTTTTTGTTTTTCTCTCTCTCTCTCTCTTTTCTGGTCTCTTCGCCGGTGGAGGGGGCGGTGGAAGCAAAATCGGCGGCGGCCCCTGGCGGCGGCATAGTACAAGTCGGGACATGCCGAGTGGTTTTGGCTCCCGGGCTGCCGGCACCCCGCCACAGCCGGCCGGCCACGCGCAGAGGGTGCCGGCAGAAGGCTTCGTAGACGCGCCCCTGCTTCTCAAATCGGGGGAGCGTAAGACCCGGGTTTGCTAGGACTCGGGTTCGCCATCGTTTTTTGACGACCGCGCCTCGGATTTTGACGAGGAGGAGTTTCGTGGGATGTCTGCAGCGGGAGGCCTCGTCAAAATGCAGGCTCGGCCTCGTCATTTTTTTGACGACCTCGTCGGGAATTTCCGAGTCCCCTGTACCCGGGTCTTACGCCCCCCTGATCAAAAGGCGCGGGCCTTGTCAGCAGATGCAAGGTCGGCGCTTTCTGAGGAGCAGCCTCCAGAGAAGCCTCCCCCCCTCCCCCTACCCCCTGGTTAAAACGACGCGAAGATCGGGACAAAATCGGATCGGGATAACTCGAAATCTCTGAGAATCGGCGGGTTTGGAGGATGTATTGGGCGCCGCGGCCGCTCCAGAGCGTTCCGGAGCGCTCTGAGAGCGCTCTGGAACGCTCTGGAGCGATTTATCCCGATCCTAGCCCTGTTTTAGCAGATGCACGGCCGGCGCTTTCCGAGGAGCAGCCTCCAAAGAAGCCCTCCCCCCTCCCCCTAATTACCCCCTGGCGCGCGCCGCCAATCCAAGGTGGGAGAAGAATCTCCCCCGCGCACGCTGCCACCCTCGGCAGAGGGGCAGCCTGCCGCAGGGCAGACGGAGAGATCGTGGACGTGCTGCGAATTTGCCGCCTCTGCGTTCGTCCTCCCAGTCCTCGCCCTCATGCAATCGCCGGATGTAGTGAAAGCTGCAGAGGCTGAGCTGCCCAACGAATACTCTCTGCTTCTTCCTCCGTCTGACGCTGTTCGGCCCTACGGTTGGCTGAAACCAGCAACTTGGCGTTGAGTAGCCGCATGCCCGCGAGCGATAACAAGAGCCTCCCCTGTTAGTCCCTGCGTCATGATTAGCGATGGGATAAGTATATTTCATACGAGGGCGGCGCGGCGAGGCCGAACTTGATTACCACCGGGGGAAGTACGAATCGTAATTGAGTTATCTCATCATGGGTATCCTTTGCTATCATCAGCAGCATCCTTTGCTATCATCATCACCCTCTCGTGGACCTCCATCCTGGCACACCCCTCGCACGGCTCGTGGCCCCATGTGGTGCCTGAGTGTTTTTTCTTGTGCATCGTGGTGAGCGTAGGACGCCTCTCCCTCCTTCTCTTCCTCCCTCCGCGCCCCAGCCGAACTTGTTGATCGCCGCCATTGGTTCTCACTCACGGGGAGCGACCATGAGCACTCGTACACGACGGGTAGAAGCCGCAAATTTTTGCTGTAGTTTACACATCGAACATGATGGGTCCGAATTTTGTTGTTTTTTGGGGAATCTCCTCCTCCCCCTTCCTCTCTTCTCGTCGTCCTTCTCATTGTTTTGCTTATACACCCCTCCCTCTCTTCCTTTTCTTCTGTGTTATTTCTCCTACTTATTTTCCTTGCCTTATCTGTTTCCTCCTCATCCTTCTACTCCCCCTCCCTTCCTCCCTCCGCGCTCCAGTTGACCTTTTGTATCGCCGTCATTGTTCATCACCCCCAGAGAGCAACCGTGAGTACTCCTACGCGACGAGCAGACAAAAACACCATAGAAATCGAGTAGACGTCCCACCCCATCCAGGAAAGGCCCCGGCAGAACCAATAGCGAGGAGGATTTCTCAGGCTTCGTGCTCCTACATCCGTACACCGTACATGCTTACATGCGATTTGCCGGGAAACTCTGTCATTATCCCCCCGGGGCCCCGAACTCTGTTATCCCAATGGTGTGATTATCATTGGCACAGGGTTACCGTGAGACATCGAACCCTCATGGTACTGGCGCTCCCCCCGATCCTCTCGGTCCTTCCTCTCTCCCTTCTCCCCGTCCCCGCCCCACTCATCGTCCCGGGACCCCCATACCTGCTTCCTGCCTCCACCTCCACGGAGGAGAGCGACGATGGAGCAGGACGATTGTTGAGGAGGGGGAGGAAGAGGACGACGACGACGATGTCGACAGAGGGGGCAGGACGATTGGGAGGAGGAAGGAGGAGGACGTGGAGGAGTAGGAGGAGCAAGAGCAGGAGGAGGAGGAGGAAAGGTGGAGGAGCAGGAAGACGACGACAATATAGGAGGAATCTGGACGGAAAAGACGATGCAGGACGACGAGGATTTCGACATAGGTCATGTCTTCATTCATGGCCAGCCTCTGTCGTCCTTCCCCAGCGGTCCCCTCCTCTCCCTACTTCTCCAGCTCCGAGCTGGAGAAGGAGATGATTACCTCCTCAGACGCGCCCCCCGAGGGCCGTGGGCGCCATACCGCCCGCGGGCCCGCCGCCCTCGGAGGCCCAGGCCCGCCGCCCGCCGCAGCTGCCGCCGCCCGCCGCCCGCCGCCGGCCGCCCGCAGCGATCGCCGTCGCCGCGCGAGGAGGATCCAGGCGCGCTCCGGGAGGCTCAAGGAGGAGGAGAAGGTGCCCCCAGACCTTTACCCCCTCGCCCGCCTTCCCCCTTTTTTGGGGGGCCTCCTGGGAGGCCCTCGTCGCCACCGCCGGATTCGCCTCGAAATGCTGGGCAGAGCGCGCCCCAGGAGAGGTCCGGGGAGTAGCGGTATCGGTACCTTTTGGCTTCCCCAAAGGCGTGTCTCCCAGAGCCCCTCGAGTCAAGGCAAACATCATGACGGGTTCTTTCTCGCAATGCTTGGCCTCCGGCGGCCTTCGCGGGGCCCTTCGGGGCCGTGAAGACACGATTCCCGATGAAAAGCCGTGTCCCGGGAAATTGGTTCGGGCTTCTGGGGGTCGCGTCATGAAAAATCATGACGTCGGTGGTTTGGGATTTTGGGATTCCCAAGATCCCAATCTGATCTAAGCGTTTTCCTACCCCATGAATCGATCTATGCGGGGGAAGGGGGAGGGGGAGGGAAGGCTTCTTACGGCAGGTGGTACCGCTTAATCTGGCTTTGCCCCGCTTCGTGAGGCTCCATTCCGTTTCACCCTGCTCAATCCCAGGCTCAGTGGCCTTGCGTTCCGGCTTCATAGCCCTTCTCTCTACTGCCGAAGGCCTCCCATCGGGCGGGGCCAGGACGAGGATGATGCCGTTCCAGAGCGTTCGGAATGTTCCGGAACGCTCTGAGAAGGCCGCGGCGCCCGAGACGTCCCCCAGAGCCGCCGGATCTCGGAGATCCTCCGCATACCTCTGCTCACCCGAGTTTGCCCTCGCCCCTGGCTTCGGCTGCAGTCGCCTCCCGCCGCCCCCGCTGCGCCAGCGGCCCCGGGCGTGGCCTCCGCCCGCTCCGCCGGGGGGGGGGGGGGGGGGGCGACCTCCGCGGTGGTGGGGCCGGCCCCGCCGGGCCGCGCCGCTGCAGGGTCTTCCGTGGCCCTTCGGCTCGCTCTCGGCGCGGGGCGGCCCCGGCCGCGGCCTCGGGCCCCCGGGCGTCGCGGGCGGGCGGCTCGCTGCGTCGCCCGCGCGCCCGTGGAGCGGTCGTGTGCGGCGGCGGGCCCGGCACGTGGACGCCGCCCTTGGCCCTCGGCATCGCTCGGACGCGTGTGCACTTGTCTTTCGGCGAGGGCCATCGAGGAGCATCCTTGATCATTTGGTGAAAAAAACACGCGCGAAACCGAAAAAAGGCGAGGACCATCGAGGAGCATCCTTGACCATCTGGTGGAAAAAACACGCGCGGAACAGAAAAAAAAGCACAGGGAATGGGCGTCCGAGCGATGGCCAGAGGGCGCCTTTCGCTGATGATGTGCCCGCCTGCTCCAACCCTGGGCACCAGAGCGAATGCCGAGCGCCACGGAGGTGCCGAGAAACTGGTCGGGCCCCGGGAGGCGATAGCCGCTCGGCATTTCGCCAGCGCTTCGGGCAGGCGTGCGCCGTGCTGGCTTGGGCGGCTCGGTCGGGGAGGCAGCGTGCACGGACGCTGGGCCCGGGAGATGGGCTCGGCAGGGGCGGCGTCGAGGTGTAGATCTCGCCGCCCATGCGTGTGCTGCTCGAAGGATTGCAAAAAAAACAAGGATTGCAAAAAGGATTGCAAAAAAACCCTTCGTCCAAGGGTTTTTTTGCAATCCTTTGTCCAAGGGTTTTTTTTTGCAATCCTTCGTTCAAGGGTTTTTGTTGCAATCCTGGGTTTTTTTGCAATCCTTCTTGCAATCCTTCGTCCCAGCCTCAGCCTCAGTTCCCCCCTCGTCCGGACAGCGCCGCGGCGGGAGGTGCTCGGCAGTTCCCGGACGCTCGGGGCGCTCGCGAGGGCTCCTGGGCGGGAGCACTTCCGCAGGAGCCCCCAGGATCCTGCGGATACACCCGTGGTCTCCTCCGTCCTCAGCGGGCCCCGGAAGCGGCAGGGCTGTTTTTCCACCGTTTCCGAAAAAGTGCCCCGTGAAAATGGAAACGGCAAAAACACGGCGACCGGAAACGGCAATAAGAACGGCTCCAGGATTGGAACTGATGCGGGAACCCGTAAAAGAACGGCGACGGAACCGGTAAAACAACGGCGTCGGAACTGGCAACAAAAACGGCAAAACGGAACCGGTAAAAAACGGCCTTGCTGTTTCCAGGGCCCACTAATCCTCCGTCCTCCCTCCTTCGTGGCGGCGACGGCGGCGGCGACGGATGATGACGCCACGGAGGCGGCGAGGACGTTTCCCCCCCCCCCCTTGGAGGGCCCGAGCGCCCTGCTCGCGGGGTCCGCCGTGCCGAAAGAGGCGGACGAGACCTTCCTCGATACCACCCTGCCGAGGGGGGCAGCCGACGCCAAGGCAGCTGCCAGGGGCCCTCCTCATCCTCCTGCTCCTTCTCCGCCACCTCCTGCCCCCCCTCCCCCTCCTCCACCCCTTTTTCTCATGAGTAACTCGTCCCTGTCGCACCCCCAGACGTGTCGGTAGGGCGGCCCGGGCGTTTCGCCTGAGATTTATTCGCCATGTTTGACTTCGAAGCTCGAAGGTAATGGAAGGAGGGCTGCTGGTTTTCAAAATGTAGCTCTCGCTATAGCGCAGCGCACATTCGCTTTGAAAGTTTGCATCCGCTTCAAGGATGGAGGGCAGTTTCTTTCCAACATGTGGCTCTCGCTTCAGCGCCGCGCACATTCGTCTTAAACGCTCGCCGCAGTTTCAAGGACTCATAGGGCTGAAGTCCCAGGAATACTGGTTCGGCACGACTTAGATTTGTCAGGATGCAACAGCTATGTTGATTCGTGGCGTTGAACACCCAGAAATTTCCTTTCGGGCGCGATTGAAGGTTTTCGGACTTACGTGTATCACTGGGGCCTGTCCCGCAATAGCACTACATTAATTATGTTGCACAGCTGTGCTCTAGAGCTCGGACATTTTTATTTTCGTCGTTCGTCGTGTCGTTCGTCCCCCTCGCCCCCCCCCTGTCCACGCTTCCCAGGGTAGCCCCCCTGGGCCACGGAACCCTTTATTTTCGTCGTTCGTCGTGTCGTTCGTCCCCCTCGCCCCAGTCAGAATCCAGGTAGATTGCAGGCATGTGTTAGCAGCAGATAGAGTAGCAGACAGAAGCAATCCGTGCTATAGACGTCTTGGGTTAAGCTAACCGAAAACCAGACTTTGGTAGCGGAGCTACCGGTCCTCGGACCCGTAGTTCCTTTCGATATCGTAAAGCTCACTTTACGATTTTTCAGGTACTCTACGTATTTCGTGGATTGTTCATCTCTTGTTCGCAGGATATCGAGGAGTTCAGCGACTCCACAGTTCACACATACGAACATATCTTCGAGCAGCAGTACCGCGAGGGCTCCTCCGAGCAGCTCGCGAAGGTCAGCGACTCGTCGTTGACAAGCACCCCGTCGAGTATATCAAGATCTACAAGTACGACATCAGCCATACACTATGGCCGTGATGTTGCTGTGTACCTAACTGGCCCCCAGGAAAACCCACAGCAAACAGACATCCGCAACAACAGAAACAATCAAATTACATCACAAGGCCCAACAACAAAAACAATCAAACAAACAATCAACATAAAAAAACACAATCAATACGAAAGCCGATTTTAATTAGAGAAAAATCGCGTCCATCACATCGATTGCACCACCTATCTCGTGCGCCACATTGCTTACACCACTTATTTTACAACGCATATATGGATATTGTAGATCCCACCTTGCAGCGAGAACAGGATGAACACTTGATCAGGATTTTCGAGTTCCCGTCGACGGTCAGGATGAGTCAGCGCGGTGCGACGTGCCCCAATAGCAATACGTTCCCGAGAGAATTGCCAGAGTTGACCTTGGCCCGACTTGCTATCCCTCAGGATCCTAAGTGGCAGGCGGTTTCAGGCCGACGCCGTTCCTTGAAGGGGGGGGGCGCGAGTCTCGTGTATCTCTCATAATATATGCGTGTGCCATAATACACACAACCCTCAATGCCATATCCTCCTGCAGAGGTTGTCTGTTCCTTCACCGCCTGCCCCCTCCTCCCCCCATCCGTCTCATCCTCTTGTTCGGATGCTACTTGTGCGCGCGAAACGGCAGATGGATGCCGAGAGGATGTCGCTTGTGCCTCCCGAGGGGGTTGCGTCCTTGCCACTTGTGCATCCCGAGGGGATTGCATCCTTGCCACTGGGCGCCACGTGGGCGCATTCCGCGTCATTGCGTCATCCTTTCTAGCAACATTGCATCCTTGCCGCCTGCCCCCCTGCAAGGGGGTTGCATCCTTACCGCCATCGCCCATTGGTTTCGGCTCTCGCAGGGGTAGCACTGGGCCCGAGCCCCTCATGCCCAAACCAAACTCATCAGGGGAAGCGGGGTGGATTCCTGTATTCATTGTCCGAGTGTACTTGGGTGCCTCGACCGAACATGCCCCCCCAAGAGGGCGAGCGACAACGGCTGGTCAACGAGCAGTGGGGGACAGAACCAACAAAAACAACAACCTGTGTTCGAACGTCCACCTCGAAAGGGCGGGGGGGGGTAGGATGTCGACGTGCGCAGCGGCCGTTGAGACGGCGAGAGCAGGGTGCTGGTGGAGGAGGAGGCAGGGGGAACCCAACGATAAAAAGGAGGTAGGGGGGGGGGGGACGAAGAGTATTTGCGAACGCCTGAAAAAAGAAGGAATGGGAGGAGGAGAAGGAGGAGGAGGGTGACGATAAGGAGGAGAAGGAAGAGGGCAAAGGGGAGGAACTGTAATATGAAGACACATACGGGAGGATGATGAGGAGGAAGAGGAGGACCCACGGGAGGAGGAGGGAGGAGGAGCGCAGGGATGATGATGAGGGGGAGGGGGGGGCAAGTGGCTGAGGAGGGTGAGCAAGGATGATGAGTGGGACGACGTGTAAAACATACATGGCGGGACGGGGGCAACGATGAGCAGGTTGCACATCAAAGCGAGCCCTGGCCTTTGAAAAAGAACCGCCCTCCGTCCACGCATTTGTTGCTCCGTGCATAGACCCATTGAGCGTTCCCCGCGGCGTTGATGATTGGATGCCTCATTGGCAGGGAAACGATGCATCGCTCGATAAGGTGTGCGGTTGTTTCAGTCTCCACGTCATCTTCCGTAACCATTTTGGCTCAAACCTTTCTTGCAACCACGCTTCGGTGTCTGTTCTGCCCCAGCTCGTCCAATCTCCGCCACGCCTCCCCGCGCACGTGGCGCCTCGGCGCCGATGTCAGGGCGAGGTGGCGGCCGTGGACGGGTGGCGAAACGGCCGGCCTCGAAGGAGTTGTTGAGGCCAGGAGCGTTGCCGCGGCAGCCTCGGCCAGATGATTGTGTTTCCGTCATGCGGGCTGTGTCGTCGGCGCCAGGTCTCGGATCGTGGCCACTGGCGACGTACTTCCACACCCTCTCGAGCAGCTTGCTTGCGGTGGACGACCACCAGCCCCTGAGCACTGCGATTGGGCGTGTTGCGAAATTGTGTCTTACTTCGGTGAACCGAAGTCGAGTGACGTCCAAGACGTCGGTTGCTCAGGATGCATCTGTTCCGCGGGGGACCGTCGGGCGAGATCTTACGATGTTGGCCAGCTCGATCCTGCATGCAGACCGCCAGGCCCGCCACGTGCTCGAGTGCAACATTGTGTCGACGTGTCGCCCTGAAGACCTTCTGGAGTATGTTGACTACAGCAGGTCGGACGAGACGCCGATCAAGATCACCCGCAAGGTCGCCTACTCTAAGCGACCTTCTGTTCCTGGGGCTGCCATTGTTCAGCACGCTTCGCCTGGGGTCCAGCTTGTTCATGCCACAGCGACTCCATTTGTCAAGCATCGCCGTGGCGTGTTCCCCACGAAGGTACTGCAGAGCGAACAGAGGTTCGGAATGATATTCAAGCACGGCGGCGCCACCTTTAGCATTACGGGTTCTTCGTTGACGATACCACAGATTGTCGACCGAACAACTGCTGAATGCCTCTTGGCGGCGGAACTTGACAGAACTTGCGTAAGCGATCACGCCAGCAAGTTCATGACAAAGTCCAGGTGCGTCACCCACGATCGTCATCCAGCCAATGACAGGTCTGAGCGGGCACTCATGAGGAAACGCAGGGGGTGGACACTGAGCCGAAACAAATGCGAGCTTCACATCATCATCGTGGGTATGAAACACGCGTTTCGGCATTTTGAATCACTGATCTCGTCACACATCCACCTGTGCCTCTGCCTCAACGAGGGCACCAACATGCTCAGGTTTTCGAGGATACTTGTCGACAAGGTGAAGTCTATGCTGGATGTGCGTTTCGGCAGGCCACCAGCGTCAGCCATCGCCTTCAAGAGGCACGTGGCTGCGCTGTGCCTGTCCAACGTATCCCGCGAGGCCGCCAAGCTGCTGTACTGCCATACGCTGCCCAATGGTGATTGGAGAGACCGTTCGAGAATATCTATATATGTCCCTGCTGGGAGTGAATATGACAAAGCTGGGCTGGCTGAGTTCGTGGGCAATGGCCTTGCTCAGTTGTTCGCGTCCGTCGCCCTGCCAATGTATGGGCGGCACAGGCTCGCTGGCAGCCGCGAAGCCATCGGCATCTTCGCCATGATGGAGGCTATTCATGGGTTGACATCAGCATGTTTCCCGATCTTTGCAGCGATGAATCGCATCGGCCGTCGGGCAGCTGGTCACGTCGGCGCGGCTGGCGAAGCAGCTGAGCCAGGCCACCCCGACCACGTTCATGGACCTGGTGCTGATGAGCCTGCAGATGGCGACGGGGGCGGCGCGGCTGCTGCGGCCCCAGCTGCCGCGGCTGAGGGCGTTGGCGCCCCAGCGCCCGCCGCCGCCGCCATTGTGCCGTTCGTTGCAGGGATTCCAGACCCAGCGGCGCCCCCTCCGAATGCCAGGCAGCCCGACGACGAGGCCAAGAGGAGGCGAGCCGAGTTCAGCAACTCGATTCGCACTGTCCTTGAGCTCATTGAGGACAATGGATATTGGGGGGTGGAGGCGTTGATTTTCAGGCAGTGCATGGAGCCGTACCATCGGCTGTTGCAGAGGCACATCGACAGGGCGAGCCAATACAAGGACCTCCAGTTTCTCACTCAAGAGGCAAAGTTTCTTCTCGGGCCACGAGGCGAAGCTGCTGACGGACCTGCTAAATTGGAATACATACCTGTTGAATGTGCGTTGCTCCTCAATGAGATAGAGTTTTTCAGAGATGTCAGGCTCCTTCGTGCCCACGACAGTCTGTGGGCCAATATCCTCCCCGCGGGCTGTCATTCTCGGAAGTTCAGAGCCCTCGTGTTCAAGGCTCTCGTCTCGTCGGAGTGCATGGTGCAGCAAACGTTGGCTCATGAGCACAAGCAGTATCCAACGAGGGTCTTCATCGCCCTGCATTCCGACGAGAAGGCTCTCGAGGTTGAGAATGATTTTCGGGATCGGAGATGCCTGCTCGACGACTGGTCCGTGAACTTCGCTGAGCAGTACATCGACGCTCCTGGCGGGCTCAGGCCGCAGGGTCGTTTGGAGGGCCCCATCTGCAAGTGGAGCATAGTGCTCAGGGCATCTTGATTGGGAGGAGGAGGAGGAGGAGGAGGAGAAGCAGGAGGAAGAGGAGGAAGAGAAGGAGGAGGAGGAGGAGGAGGAGCGTCCGTTTGGGTAGGGCTCAGGGGAAAGGGGGCAGTAGCATATGGTTTGGGGGGCGGCAGGGGGAGGGCCGCGGGCCATGAGGGAGAGGGGAGTACAAGGAAAGGGACGTCGAGGACAACGGGCGCATGCCCGCGTGCCGTGGCCCGTTGACTCGGGGAACAGCCTGGGCGCAACCCGCCCTCTGTCGGATAGAAAGCTGGCACGCGGGGCGCTGTCTCATCAAAACGAGGACCCAACACCACAGGATGGTTGGGGACAAACTTGTGACCACTCCTGCTTAGAGTTCGAAGAAGGCGGTTTGAGCGCCAATTGCATTCCTGCGGCGTAGGAATGTACATGGCGTTCAAACCATCTTCAAGCGTGCCCTTAGACTCCTGCGCCGCTTATCAAGATAACCTGTCGCCCGGACCGGGCGAGGAGGAGAAGGAGGGGGAGGGGGGGGTGAAAGGCGTCGGCCTCAGTGCCGCAATGCGCCCCGTCGGTCCTAAGATTGCACCGCATTCGTCGCAGGCGGGCCACATGGGGCCCATCTAAAAATCGTCTGGTTTCCATGGGGCCCCGTCAGGGCCCGCTGGGCTCGAGCGCCACCATCACTAGGTATAGTTGTGATTTCCCTGGGGCCCCAGGTTGCCCAGGTGTCTTGGCCATTGCTCGCCCCTCTGGCTCCTCTGGTGTTCTGTCGAGATCCCCGCTTCCAGGGGGGTGCTCATTCGAGTCCAGTGGCGTGCCGATGGGCACTGCCATTGGATGCCCATAGACATCCCCTGCAGAACCTCCAGAGCCCTGAACAGCCCCAGACTTAGTGGCGGGTGGGGGGTCTAGACAGTGCGTGTGCAAAATAGGTGACGGTATAGTGTATAGTATGTGCCCGCTGCTTCGGGTCGCTCACTCATCCCTTCTCCCCCTCCTTCCTCCGCCCTCCTCCCTCCTCCCAGTCCCAGTCCTCCCCCTCCTCCCTTCTTCCTCATCATCATCGTCATCGTCATCATCGCGATTAGCAGCATCATCATCATTACCATCACTTGCAGCATCAACACCATCACCACCACCACCATCATCATCGCCATCATCATCAATAGCAGCATCATCATATTCACCACCATCATCAACATTGCCAGCAACATCATCACATCATCACTACCATCACCAACCGTCATCGTCATCGGCATCTTCATCCTCCCCAGCGGCATCGCCACCATCATCGATAACAACATTATCATGGCCGTCATCATTACCATCATCGTCATCATTACCATCATCGTCATCACCATCTTCGTTACCGTCACCATCATCGACACCCATGTGGGCACACCGTTCACGCGTTTCGTGGCCCCATCGGGAGCTCGACTTAAGGTCCCAGTGGTGCCGTCCGCATGGCGGCCCCGCCCAATTTCGGCACACCCTCACGCGTTTCGTGGACCCGTGGGGAGACCGACCTAAGGTTCCAATGGTGCCGTCCGCATGGCGGCGCCGCCATGCTTCAGCACACCACTCGCACGGTTCGTGGCCCCACAAAGAGCCCCACCTACGGTCCCAATGGCGCCGTCCGCATGGCGGCGCCGCACAAGTTTTGGCACATCCCTGACGCGCTTTGTGGATCCATAGGGGGCCCAGCCGAGGGTCGCAACGGCGCCGCCCGCATGGCGGCGCCGCCCCATTTCGGCACAACTCTCACACGCTTCGTGGCTCCAGAAGCGGACTCCACCTCAAGTCCCAATGGCGTTGTACGCATGGCGCCGCCGCCCCATTTTGGCACGCCCTTCGCGGTTCGTGGCCCCATGTGGGGCTCTACCCGCGGTCACAATGGCACCGCCCGCATTGCGGCACCGCGCAATTTTTGGCACATCCGTCACGCGTGTCGTGGCCCCAGAGGGGGCTCCACACAAGGTCTCAGTGGCGCCGTCCGCATGGCGACGCCGCCCCATGTCGGCGCGCACCTCGCACGCTTCGTGGCCCCATCGGGAGCTCCACTTATGGTCCCAATGGCGCCGTCCGCATGGCGGCGCCGCCCTATTTCGGCACGCCCCTCGCACGTTTCGCGGCCCCATAGGGGGCTCCACCTAAGGTCCCAGTGTCGCAGCCCGCATGGTGGCTACTCCACCGACGGCCCCAATGGATGCTGTCGCGCGTGCCCACCGCACCTACTTCGGCACACCCCTCACACGCTTCGTGGCCCCATAAACAATTCCACCGACGGCCCCAGTTGCTGCCGTCGCACGCCCCCACCGCACAATGCTTGGCACGCCCCTCACGCGCCTCGTGGCCCTATGCTACAGGGAGTTCCTCCGAATGCGTTGCGTACAAAGACGGTAATCACAACTGCATCTGACTTGGGTCCTTCGCCAGGCTAATTGGGGCAGGGCGTGGGGAAGAAGGCTGGGCCACTGGCGCGGGATCTGATTTCTCGAGCGGGAGGTCGAGCCACAAAACTACTAGTTTTTACAGGTACCTAACTTATCCCCCTGCGGCAGCAAAAACGTTTCCGCATTTCGGGGGCCCACGCGCTGAGGCGCCCCGCCCCCCCCCCCCCCCTTGCCCTCATATCACACTCCACATCGGGGGCGCAGGCAAGTGCGGCTAGCAAACTAGCAGCATCATCGACCTTGCATTCGGATGTCCAGCCGTTGTCTGCGTGGGGCATCTCGTTTGTGGTTGCGGTCGGACGGGCTTGCAATTGCTCTCAGAGCAGGTGCCGTCAGAATTCGTTGAATTTCGGATTCGGGAGAGGCGGGGCAGTAATTGCGTCGCTTTCGCAGGGGGGTACTTGAGATGCGTGGTCTCGATCATCAGTTGTAGCGCGCAGCATTCAACGTATATGTTCGCAACGGTTGGTATCTGAACGCGTTGCACATTCTCTCGCGCGAGGCGTGCTCTCGGCCATCAGCTGCAGCGTTCCGCATCCAGAACATATTTGTGCGCAACGGTTGGCACCGAAACGCGTTGGCAGATTCGCACGGGGTGTGTCCACATCCGTGTTGGGGCTCGAAGTATTTTACTGCCGCGCGCCCCGCCCTATGAATGCAATTCGATTCCCCCCGTGTGTTGGTCCTTCCTTGGCCTGGAGCAAGCACTGATTGGGGATCTGCAAAAGGCGCGCCCCCGCAAGCGTGCCCCGCGCAATACCTCGATTGTGGCCATAGGCCACGTACACTAAGACGCAACGCTCACTAGGAACCAGGATCCGCATTCTCGTAGGTTGCCCCCCCAGAAACACGTAGAGCCGAAGACCATGATGTCTTATGGCGCGAACGGCCCCGAGTCTTGCCGATCTTACCTGTGGGCCCTAGACCCAAGCCCCGTGACCTTCTATGACAATGGTTGGCACGCCGCACAATTGTTGGCACACCCTTCGCACGTCTCGTGGCCTTATACGGGGATCGCCCGAATGCGTTGCATATAACGACGGCGCTCACAACTGCATGTGGTTGGGTCCTTCGCCAGGCTAAGTCTTCCAAGGCCAACCAGAACCCTGGGGGCTCGACATTCGGGGGGGGGGGGGTGGGGTGCCGCAGGGGGTGAGGACTGCAAGCGGCCCTGCGGCCTGGCGTTGTCTGGACAGGGCCCCCGATCCACAAGAGCGGCTTCGCTTCCGTGCCAGGATGGACAGGCGCTGCATCTTGAGGGCCGAGTCGTTGCACGCATCGTTTCGCAGAAGGGTGCATGTCAGGGGGGCGCAGACCAAGGGTGAGGTGTTCGAGGAGCTCGCCGCCGACTGGATCGCCCAGCAGAGCCGATGTCGGTCATCGTATTCGCTCGACCTCCTGGACGTTGGCCAAGGCCCTCAAAGGGGCAGGGCGATTGAATATCAGAGGGCCCCCAACCGTTGGAATCTATATCAGCGTGATCGTGCCCACGGAGCGTTGTTGCAGAATGACCCGTCGGCCAACAGCCTGGCGTTCCGCGCCCTCGATGACGCCGCCAGGACGGACCTCTCGACCCGCTGCTCTGCCGCGCAGGGCGTTGCGGGCCAGCCTCACGCCGTGCCGCGGTTCGGCGAGACCAGGCAGGGCATGGAGCGAGCGGCGAAGAGAGCCCTGGCACTTCGGCACAAAGCTGAGGTGTCGACAGCGCTGGCGTTGCAGGGGGACGACCTCCTGAGCACCGACATTTGTGCCAGGTCAGTGGTTGCAAAGGTGTTGGCTGATCCGACGATGGCTAGTCTACCCGACATGATCGCTGCCATGCAACAGGACCTTCGCTCGTTATCATTACTTCGCAGAGAGCGGCGGGATGCAGATATGCAGCGCCTGGCAAGATGGTCGGAGACTCAGGGAGCAGAGAGGTTGACCGAGTTCCTTGCTCTTCGGCCTCAGCTCGAGCCCATGCGGGACGCTCTCATTGCCATCCCCGACCGCCACGATACTGTGATCGCGTACATCGGCAATCCCAAGAGGTCCGCCCTGACCGCCAGCGTCATCGCCCCACCAGCTACAGATACGATCATGCAGGATTGGGACAACCGTTGTCAGCCCATCATCCACATCGATTGCCCTGCTATCGAGGAGCCGCCGCAACCTGCCGTTCGCAAGCCGACGTGCCGAGAAGCTGGCGTTTGCTTGTGTTCCGCTCGCGGCCGCCAAGTCTACTCTATGCGGAACGCCTTCCTGCGCTCCATGAAGCAGTCGATCCACCCGCAGGGGCTCAAGGGCGACGTGGATGACTGCAAGGTGTTCGCGAAGGTCGAGGGCTTCAGGGCTGGGGCTCTGGCTGAGGAGCACGCTGGCGACCTAGACTTCCTGCGGGAGCTGCAGGACGTCATCGGCGAAGACCTCTCGGAGCGTCGGGACGTGCGGTGGTTCTGTCTTGGCGCCCACTCTTGGGCGCCGCACAGGAGCGCGCACGCGTCCATGACCGTCCGCGTGGACGCTGGCGGCGAGGAGCAGTTGCATGAGGATGAGGTGTTTTTGGAGGCCTCTTGGGGATCCCCCGATTTCACGGGCGCGGTGGGAGTCACATGCGGACATATCTTCATGCGACTTCCAGCATAATCGTTCGGCAACCCCCTCGCACGCTTCGTGAAAGCCAGGCCCCCCGAAACAACAACATAGGGTTCCAATGTATACGTGAAATCAAGCTGATGGTTTCCAAGTGTTCTCACGTGGTTAAGGGAACTACGGTTCCGAGACATCCCCGCCTCTCTGACGATGCAGCGGCCCTCGCATAGATCGCGAAGGCAGCGGTCGAACACATAGTGTTCTCGCAGGTTTTATGGTCTGCAGGCGTCAGATGCCCACCATTGTTTTGAGCCTTCTCGCAGGGCTTGCCTCCCAGGAAAGGGTGATCGAGCGCCCCCCGTGGCTTCTGATGAGGGGGTCAGAAGGAGGAGGCAGGAGGGAGAGGAGAAAGAGGAGGAGGGAGGATGAGGAGGGAGGGATAAAGAATTGGAGGAGGTGGGGAGGAGGGAGAAGGGAGGAGGTGGGGAAGGAGGGATGACTGGGGATCAGGATAATGACGGGATCGGCAGGAGGAGGAGGAGGAGGCGGAGGAAGAGTAGGAGCAGGAGAGAGGGAGGCAGCAGAAAGAGGGGCAAAAAGAAAGTGGGGGAGGAGGAAACAGAAACGAGAGGGACGATGAGTTGGCGATTGGGCTATGTGTTCTCGGCCATCAACGCACCAACAATGTTTGCACTGGGTGGTGATGGAACGCACTGTATATTATCACGTGACGTGTGTTCTCGGCGATAAGCGCACCGCATTCAGATTAATTGTTTGCAACTGTTGGTGCCGGAGCGCGTTTGCATATTCACGATGTTCGCGGGATGCGCCCGCATCCGTTTTGACGTTTTACTTTCGCGCCTCCCCCCCCTAGGAGTAAGATTTTACCTCCCCCCTTCTGTGTGGGAAATCATCTTGGGTTTAGAGTTTAGAGCAAGCACTGTCTGGGGATCGACAAACGCGCGGCCCCGCACGTGTGCCCCAAACCCCAAACAGTGCCTCGAATGAGAGATGTCTGGCAAAGGCCACTGGGGACGTCTACTTTGATTACCAGGCCTTCGACCTCTTGGACACCTCCATGACACATTCTGTCAGGTGGTACCGCAGTTGCGAGGAGGACGATGCCTTTTTGCCACGCTTCCTGCCTAAAGAATGCACTGTGAGACCATATGACTGGAGCTCGGAGCCCATTGAGTTTTGGAACAAATCACGTGCCAAACGAGCTCGCAGGGCAACCGTTGCCGAGGATGACGAGGCCATCGTGGACCCTGGGCCCGAGGAGGGGGCCGACGGCGATGCGCGTGGTGAGGGGGAGAGCGACCTCGGCGATGAGGCACTCACGCCCTCCTCCTTCTCCTTCTCCTCCTCCTCCTCCTCCGTCTCGTCCTCATACTCTCCTCGCGTCTTCCTCCTCGTTCCCATTCGTATGATTATCGAATTCGGTGGCCTAAGCCTCGGCGTGGCCCCCGATTCGAATCTTCCAGGGTAGTGCGCACCCCACTTTGTCAGGCTGTCAGCAGCGGCGAGGAGGACCCAGGGGGAGACCCGATCGCTGACCTCGCCGAGTGGTTTGAGGACGGTGAGGCCCACGATGCAGCCCCAGATGGCCCCAGGAGCATATGCGTGTTCATCGGTGATGGCGGTTCCAGGATTGATTATTTTTATGCTGATGGTAGGTTTCAAGCTTTGTGTAAATGCGCTGGCCACGAGCATGCAGGCAACCCGTGTCGGCTCACGAGGGCCTCCCATCGGGCCGAGGGGACTGCTGAGGCCAACGGGAGGCCCCTGGGGTTGCTCGCTGCCTGGTTGGAGGCCCGCAGGGATTTTGCTACCAGGGAAGAGCATCGCGAACGGTTTTTTATTATGACAATTCCCTTGGCAGTTCGGTCAGATGCTCGTGGCCGTCTGCTCGCTTTGCCTGGTGGCGCCGATCTCGCGGGCGAGGAGCGCCCGCGTGATCCTGGCGAGGGGCTTGAGCCTCGGATGGTCCACATGGGCTACTAGGTCCCCGCTGCGCGCCAGCATCGGGTCGTACGAGAATGGAGGAGAAGGATGGGGAGGATGAAAGGGGGCACGTTTGTTGGATGTAAGCGTCCGCCGCTGGCGTTGCAGCTTCTGCGGGATGCATAGTGTTGCTGCACGTTCACGTGGGAATCCGCGTGTCCGTCACAATCGTTCACTGCCCCCCCTTGCCTCTGCAATAGGCGCCCCCTTCCTTCCCACTCATCCCCTACTCCTTCACTCAGCTCCCCCTGCTCCTCGTAATGCTCTCCGCCCAGCGGGTCGGTCAACGCCCCTATCTCATCGCCCCTCCTCGCTCCGCCGCCCTGCCCGCCGCCTGGCCCCTCCGCGCACTGATCGACCAGCTGGTGGCAAGACCGCCCATCGCTCGCCCCCGCTGCCTTGGAGAGCGCCCTTGCATAGAGCCCGGAAAAGACGAGGAGACCCGCGTCGAGGGGGGGCGTGTGAGGGGGGCTAGGACGCCGCCCCACCGCGTTAGATGCAACTGGCCCCTCCTACGGATCCTTCAGTTTACGCCATGGGTTGCGCACTCGGCCGCCAACCGTTAGTCAAGCCATGCCATTGCGCCACGGGTTGCAGTCGCCGAAGATATTACTTTCTCCGAGTTGCGAGTTGCTGCGCCATGGGTTGCGCGATCGGCAGCCGAAGGTAACGCTGCCACCGAACGGGCTCGACCTGGCGGCCCAAAGTCGGTCCCATGCCCTGCGTGTCTGGGTCAGGTTTCACGTTGGTCCCAATTGCAAGCCCGACGAGGTTCCCCTACGTGCACGTTCTCCTCACCCTTATTTGCCCATCAGGTCCTCCTCATACTTCTTCTTCCCCTCCACCCTGCCTGTTCGACCCTCATTGGGCGGGATTGCACTCAGCAGGGATGTTATTCAGTATAGCGGTTCCTGGCACATATGCTTAAACGACTGTCAGCCAGCGTGTACCCCGAATATAAGGTTCTGGCCATCTGTTCTATGCGGTGCAATATACGCGGTGCAGTGTACGCGATGCAACCTATGTGTTGCAATCTGTGCGGTGCAACATTGCGATGCAATCTATGTGGTGCAGTATGCGGGGTGCAGCCTGTGTGATGCAACATCTGCGGTGCAATCTATGCGGTGCAATATATGTCGTGCGACCTACGCTGTGCAACCTATGCCTCAATGCAATCTATTCGGTGCGATGTGCGCAATGCAATCTATGTAGTGCGATCTATGCGACTGCGACTGCGACGACGTGCGGCACCACCCGCAAAAACCCTCACTCGCCCCGAGCGGCGGCGACGGCGACTGGCGGCGACTGGCGGCGCCGCCCGCAAACGCTGCCAGTCGCCCCGAGCAGCGGCGACAACGACGGCGACGGCGACGGCGGCTACGGGCGGCGCCGCCCGCAAAATTCGCCCCGAACGGCGGCGACGGCGACGACGACGACGGCGGCGGTGACGGGCGGCACCGTTCGCAAAAGCAACCATACTCCCTGAGATAGTTAAGCCACGTAGGAACCTCTAAATGCAAGCACTCTTTGGGAATATGTTTCTCGACGGTTGCACGCGTAGACATCGCATACGTTTGCCATTTCGACTCAGCTGAATAGGCGTTCGGTGATTTCCCATTTGCACGCACCGTTCCAGACGCGCCACGTTTATCTTCATGGGCCACGCTTCTGATGCAGAGTCGGAATACACTGATATTGACATTGTTGTGAATGACGGGCTAGGTTCTGTACTCCTTCCGCCTGTTGTCACCCGCCGCGTCAAGCGGACATCGTTCGGCGCGGCCAGCTCGGGTTCCAGGGTTGAAAATGTTCAATTGCCGTGTGCACGTGCTGAAGGATACGATGCCGTGATCGACGTTGAGGATGATTGCGACGACATGAGGCCACGTCCGTCATCATCTCCCGTGTGTGCGGGGCCTCAGCAAGCTGTCCCAGGGGGAAGTGGTCCAGGAGAGCAAGTTTCAGCCACGGGAGAGTTTGCCGCCGAGCCAGATGCCTTTGATGCACAGGAGGTCGAGAGGACTGGCGAGTCAGAGCCATCTGTTGCTGATTCCAGCCAAGGTCGGCCCACTGCGCAGAGTATTGAATCCCGTGTGCAATACATATATCATGATCAGGAATCCATGCCCGCCCATATTGCTCGTGTTTTTGCCACCATGTCCGCCCCGTCCATTCCGCGCACGAGGCCTCTTAAGAAGGTCCGTTTCAGTGTGACATACAAGGTGGAAGAGATTTTCACTGATGCCGAGTCTGATCGAGAATAGGTCGAGTGTGCAATACCCTTGCGCTCGTGCATAACAGTCGTGAGCACGCCAGTCGCTGCAGCGTGCGATGTAAAACAGTTCGGGTCCTGTGAGTGTTAGTGCCTTGTCGCCCCAGCGCTGGGTAGCCCCCTAGCGCAAGTCAAGACTCGCTCTCTGCTTTTTCAGGGCGTACTGGCTGCACGCACATACAAGCAATGCACTGATATCATCACGTGTGGACGCACTTATCGTATGTAAAACCATGTAGGGTTGTGCAGCTAAATTGTTGTATGGTACGTGTTGCCTGTACTCATGACACAATGTGTGCCACTCGTACGTCAATACATTCCATGCCTAGTTGTATGTACGAACGCCGTGCGCACGCGATGTAATCATAACGTGCAATACACATCAGTTTTCTACGTCATAGCTTTGTTGTTCAATGATTCGTGCTCTGGGAGCGCCAGCGTGTTATCGCAAAGATGCCTGTGGTGCCACACGGTGCACCGCGCTCGCGGACTACATCCCTATGCAAATTTATCCGTATATGTGGCTCACGCGTTTGTCAAATTGAGGGGCGGCCGAACTGTTTACTTCGCTCATGTGCGGGCGCTGGGCTGAGGGGAACAGCGTGTCTTCGCCACGCGAAAGCTGCGCTCGAAAAGGTCGTGCCGCGAGACCGCGTGGGAGAACCGCGTAAGAGGGCCGCGTGATGGTGTGCACGTGCGCAAGGGGGCACGCAGCGGTACCATAGGGGGCACGCGGCCAAGGGCATCCCATAGGAACTTTACGAGGGGGCCAAACGAGAGAACCATTCAAAAATAACACGCGCGGCCCAGCCTGCCCCTATCATCCGCAACTGCTGGTGTTTGCGCAATCATGTATCTCGCTGCCCTGCTTAAGTGCATGATGCGCGAGCGTACCTTTTTTTTGAACAGTGTTAGTGCTGTATGTGCGTGCAGTGTGGCGCCAATGTGGTACTGCGTATGTCGGGTCTTCGATCGCGCGTGGGGTCTGTGTTCGGGCCAATCCAAACCAACCTGCGATAAGATTATGGTTTCCGCGTGGCGTGACGGAACTTATGTACACACCCACCGCGCATGTATATAGAAGGCGTCGGTCATACGACGATTACACATAGTGGGCTAACACATGGAATGGTACTGCGCCCGCACACAAGGGCGATGTAGCAAGTGTCTAGGGCGCGCAGCAAACTAAACCCGTTCGGACTGGCCTGTATGGCGGGGGAGGCGGGGGGTGCACTGAGGGCAAATGAGGGGACATGCTTGCTCAGGGGCGGGGTGCGTTGGTGCGTTTGAAAACAGGGCGTGCAGCGTTACATCATGTAGATGGCGGTTGGGGCGCTGTCTCAAAAAAGGGCATGGCAGAAGGTCGGGGGGACGTGCCGAATGGAGCGGGTGCAAGGGTTCCTAGGGGTACGGGCCTGTAGTCTGAATGCATCGCCGTGGGGGGGGAGGAATGGGTATGCGCTGGAAGTGCACTGCCCCGTGGTGGCCGCCAGGTGGCGTTGCAATGGAGGCGGTCGTCACCGTGGCGGCGGCCTGCTCCGCTGGTGCAGTGAATTCGGCGGCCCGCGCCTCTTCGGCTGCGTCCAGCGCGAAGACTGTTCGCAGCGGCCGCGTGTCCCTGACAGTCTCACCATTTGATTGTTGCGCGGGGGCGGGCCCCAACCACAATCGCCCCACTTGGTTGTTCCCCCGCGCTCCCCGCAGCGCCACCCGCAAACAATCAAAACGAATGATAGGATTTCGGGCCAAAATTGCCGCACCGAAATGCACCCACAAAAACAATCCCACCTGTCGAGGCAGTCTTCGGCGGCCAACAAAAACAATCAAATTTGTCGATGGGTTTTTCTCCATACAAAAAACAATCCGATTTGTAGATGGCAGTTTTTGAGGCACAAAAAAACAATCAGATTTGTAGATGGCCGTTTTTGAGGCAATAAAAAACAATCCAAAAACAATAAAAAAAAACAATCAAAACAATCAAAAAACAATCTGATTTGCAGATGGCCGTTTTTGAATCAATAAAAAAACAATCAAAATTGTAGATGGTCGTTTTTCACAATCAAAAAAACAATCAAAATTGTAGTGAGGTTTTTTGCATCCACAAAAACAACCAAGTGGAACAATCCCACGCTGGCTAGCCGCCAGGCAACAATCAAGTCTACCAATCCGATTCCAGGGAGCGCGGGAAAAACAATCCCCGCGTACAATCCCCCGCCGACGGCGCAGAAAAAAACAATCACACCAAACAATCCCGCGCCGCAGCGCGCGCCAGCAACAATCAACGCGAACAATGCCGCTGGTGGGTGCGCGGCCGACATGTGTCATTCACGTCGGCAAGGCGCCATTGCCTGGGCGCCCGCGGGGTGCTGCGCCTGCTGCAGGGGGTCGGCCCGCAGCGCGCCCGCCGCCGACCCCCCCCCCCCCCCCCCCCCCCCCCCCCGCCCGCGGGCGCCCTACGCGAGTTGCGGAATTTTGCCAAAGTCCCCCCCACCCCCCCACCCCCTCGCATGGGTTTTTTTTGCAGAGCCCCCCTTCCACCCCCCCCCTCTTACTCCCCCTCTGCGGCGCGGGCGGAATTTAGCACCAGTACCTCCCCTACCTCCCCCCCCCCCCCCCCCCCCCCTCCCCCCCAGCCAACCCCCCGCCAGCAGGTGCGGGGATATTTCTATTATTGCCGATCTTGTCCCCCCCCCAGGCCCCCCAGGGTGAGAACTTTAGCAATAGTATTACCCCACCCACCCCCCTACGCGCGCGACCCCTCTAGCAGACAAACCACACAACCTTTCTCGCGTCCAGGGCTCCGTGAAGTTCACCCCGCCGCCCCCCCCCCCCCCCCCCCCCCCCGCCGTGGCGCTTGTTTTGCAAAGGCAACTACCCTCTCAGCCCGCGCGGATTCTGGCAATGCCACCCCTCCCGCCCGCGCGCGAAACCTTGCAAAGCCCAGCTGGCCACCGCCGAAATATGTTTGCAAAGTTGTCTGGGGCACCGCGCCCCCGTTTGCGCGGACGTTTGCAGGGGCCCCGCCCCCGCACCGCGCGCTGATTTCGCCAAAGGCGCCCCGCCCCCCCCACCAGCGCGCGCGGAATTTGACGCAGTCAATGCATCTTCGCGCGCCTGAGCTTTTCGCAGCAAGGTGGAAACGAACGATGCCAGCGGCGGTCCAAGCCGAGATCCCAGCCGCGAACACCGCCGCGATCGGGCCCGAAATCTCCGCCGCGACCACCGCCGCGGCCCAAGCAGCACGGCCCGCTGCGAATATGTTCGCGTCGGCCCCCACCGAGATTCCCACCCAAAGGCCGCGTCGGCCGCAGCTGCGACCCATGCGGAAATACCCGCTGCGCTTTCAGCAGCGGTCCCACACCGACCGCTTCAACATCCACCCCGACCCCCACTGCGGTGCAAGCCCAACTCACCCTCTGCTGCTTCCATAGCCAAAATGCCAGCGGCAATCCAAGCCAACGCCTCCGCCGCGACCACCGTCGGCGCACAAATCAAGATCCTGGCGGTGCCCCCCCCGCCACGACCCAGGTCATCACCTTCGCCCTGGCCCAAGCCGAGCCGCAATCTCTTCTCGCGGGCGTTGTCCGCAGCAGTCCAAGCCGCGATCTCTTCGCTGGGTCCATCGGTGGCCCCGCCCCAGGGCGACCCTCGGTCATGCCCCCCGCGGCGACCCCAGCGGCCAACCAAGGCAACGCCTCCATGGCGGCCCCCGTCGACGGTCAGGCCGACATCGCCGCGTCGACCGCTCCCGCGATCCAGGCCGACATCTCCGCGGCGACCCCTGCGGCGACCCACGGACACGTCCCTGCGGCAACCGCCGAACTGGCTTGCATCCAGATGTCCACGGCGAGGTCTGTCGCTGCCAGGGCAGAATGCCCAAATCTCTCTCCGCGGAAACCCGCGGCCAACAAAGCTGCATGGCAACTGCACCCGCGATCCAGGTCAACATATCCGCGGCGCTCCCCGCCCGCGCCCGTGCCCAAATCACCGCGCCGGCACCCGCCGACATTCTCGGCCAAATGACCGCGGCGATCCCCGTCGCTATCCACGCCGGCACCCCCGCGGCCCCCTTGCGCCGCGACGCGGCCCAACATCTTTGCGGCGACCCTCGCGGCGACCCAGGCACGAGGCCGCCGCGGCGGCCCAACCGAGCCGCCGAGTCGAAATCTAACCTGCGACCACCGTCGCGACCCAAGCTGAGAACCGCAACGACCTCCGCGGATCTCAATTGCGACTCCCGCTGCCGCGCGATCACCGCTGCCGCCCTGGGGCGCCAGCTGTGACCCCGACGGCGGCCCGGGCCATCGCCGCCGCTGCAACCCGACTGTCCGTGGCGATCCCTGTTGCGGTCCCAACTTCGCCGCGGTGCAAGCCAACGTCCCCGCGGGGCCCTCCGCCTCGGTGAAGGCCAGCGCCCTTGCGCAGACGCCCGCAGCCAGGCTGCGCGAAAGTGCCCGCGGCGATCACCACTGCGATCCAAGCCGCGCCTCCCCCCGCGAGCTCAGCGCCAACCACCCAGCGCCCGCGCCTCCGCGCCGCAGCGATCCAGGCCCGCGAACCCTGCGTCGATCCCCCGAGACCCCAGATCGAACGATCATCGCCGCGATCTGTGTCGCGATGCAGGCCAACATCCCTGCGGCGCCCTCTGCAACGACGCAGTTCAAAGTGCCCGCGCCGCCAAGTTGCGATGTAAACGTATATCACCAAAACGCACACCGCTGACGCCCACGCGGTAGACCGTTATCAAGCGACTTGGCCAAACCGCCGCTTCCAACTCTCACTGGAGAGTTCCGTCGCGACCCATGAGCGGCGAGCGCGGGCGCCTCCGCGGTGGCCCGACAGCGCAGCTGCGCGCGGGGTCGGCGGCCCGCCAGCTGCGCGGCCTCATCCGCAGCGCGTTGCCCGCCGCGGGCGAAGAACGTGCCTTGCTGGGCTTCGCCAGGGACCGCGGTGCGACTGTTTGGGGCCATGCCGCTCGCAAGTGGCCCCCTTGCCCGATCATGGCGCGCCCCCCCCCCCCCCCACGCCAGGGCGAGATCAGCAGCTGGCGCGGCTGCGCGGGGGGTAGGCAGCCCGCCAGGCGCGCGGCCTCGTCCGCAGCGCGCGGCCCGCCGCGGTCGATGAGTGAAAAGTGCTTCGCTTCGCCGAAGGCCAAGGGCCGCGCCGTGAAGTTCGGGCGAATCCCATCCGCAAGCAGGCCCGCTGCATGGCCGAGGCCGCACCCCCTCGGGGCGCGGTGCACAAGTGGCAGGGAGGCGGCTTGGAACCATGTTCCGTTGGTCGCGCGGCCCCGCGGGCGCAGATTCAACGGTCGCAGATTTCGCAGGCGGCGGCGCCCCAGCGGACAAGGCGCCGCGACCCGCTAACCCATCCTCTGGGTGATCGCCGAAGGCGCCGCGAGGCCATGCGAGGGGGCATCGGCTGCTGTCGCCGCCCCCCGCGCGTTTCGTGGCCCCGCAAGGGGTGCCCCGCCCGAAGTCTCAATGGCGCCGCCCGCGTGACGGCTCCGCCATATTCCTGCGCACAAGCGCACGTTCCGTGGCCCCGCATGGGGTTCCTCAGATGCAACTGGCGCCGTCCGCGTGGCGGTGCCGCGCAATGTTGGCGCGCCCGTCGCGCGCTTCGTAGCCCCATAAGGGCGCCCGCCTAAGGTCCCAGCGGCGCCGCCCGCATTGTGGCGCCGCCCAATTTCGGTTGCGCACGCCGCACGCTTCGCGGTCGCATAGTGACCTCCGCCGACCGCACACTGTCGCCGCCCGCATGGCGGCGCCGCCCGCCCTATGTCGACACGCCCCTCGCGCGCTCCGTTGCCCTATGAAGGGGGCTTCACCTCAGGTCCCAACGGCGCCGTCCGCATGGCGGCGCCGCCCCACTTTGGCGCGCCTCTCACGCGCTCCGTGGCCGCGTGAGGAGCTTCGCCTAAAGCTTGGCGCAGTCCGCATGGCGCCGTCGCCACATTTCGACGCACCTCCTTCGCGCTTCGTGGCACTATCGGGAGCCCCACCCAACGTCCAAATGGCGCCGTCCGCATGGCGGCCCCGCCACATTTTGGTACCCCTCGCGCGCTTCGTGGCACCATGGGAAGCTCCATCCAAGGTTTCGATGGCGCCGCCCCCATGGCGGCACAGCCCCATTTCAGCACGCCCCCCCACACGCTTCGTGACCCCATGGGGACCTCCACCTGGGGTCGCAATGCCCACTGGCGCCGTCCGCATGGTGGCGACTCCACGGGCGGCCCCAATGGCTGCGTTCGCATGTGCCCACCGCACATATTTCGGAAGACCCCTGCATGCACTTCGTGGCCCCATCGGGAATTCCACCGACGGCCCCAATGGGCCCCAACAGTTGCTTTCGCATGCGCCCAACGCGCAATTTTGGCACACCCGTCACAAGCTTCGTGGCCCTACAAGGAGGTCCTTCGAATGCGTTCCGCGCAGCGATGGCACTCACAACTGCACATGGCGCGGTCCTTCGCCATGCTAATAATACTGCGCCCGCCCGCTCGGCATCGGCATCGCCCCCCACCGCGGTCATCTCACGGCCCCGTTGCGCGGCCCCTCACATGTTGCACCCCGTTGGTTCTGGGAGAATGGCGGTCGACATTCCAGCGCGCGCATGCGGGTGACGTAAGGCAGTGCGTCGACCCCTCGCGACTGCGAGATAGGAACCAGGTTCTATGACACAGCGGGCGCGTGCATTCCCATCGCCAAATACGTTGCCATTTGCTAGAGCATGCTTGCATCGTACGTTTGGTGTGGTTCGCGCGTGTGCGTTGTGTAATGTTTTACGTATCGTGGTACACCGCACGTGCATAGTAAATATTGGTGCCATATAGGTGGCCGTCTGCAACGTATCACGTTATGTGTCTCATAATACAGTGTGCCGTGGCATGGTTTGTCCCTGGCGTCAGAGCGTGCTTCTGGGAACGAATGTTGTGTCCATCGTGGGCCAAGCGCGTCCATCCATGCTGCACCATAGGGCACCGCCCACTCTGGGCAGACAGTGACAATGATTTTTCCGCCCCAATCCCTATGCCCCCAGCCCTCAATTTCAGAGGACCCCTCATGTGGTCCATCCAATGCCCAGGGGCCAGACCCGTTGTTGCTCATTGTTCCCATCTGGAGGTTTTCTCGTCGCCGCGCCTCCATCTGCCCATAGAGGTGTTGCTCCGTGGATCAGTCTGTCGCTGCCGCTCGAATGTTCCAGGGACCTTCAGCTTCGGAAGCTCTTTCTTCGTTCAGCGTTTCATTCCGCTGCCATGTTGACCCAAACCAGTTTCAGAGGAGCAGGGCCAACAGTTCCCCCGCGGCGAGTGCAAGCAGCAACCTCAGCCCAGCTCGAGAGGACGACTGCCCTGCGCCCCGCCATGTCCAGGAGAACCTCAGGGGGTTCTAAGAGGAAGGCCTCTAAGCAGACGGATGAGCTCCTGGAGGGGGCGAGTGCCCTGAGCGACGCGCAGACGGCGGCTTCTTCGGGCGGGAAGGTTGTGAAGCAGACTCGTACCAGGGCGGAGGAGCTTGACATGCAGGCTGCATCGAGTATCAGACCCTCGCCTCCCATGACGGCCGCCGTCCAGACGATCAGTAACATGAGCAACGCTGACGCCTCCAAGAACTTGTGCCAGTGGGGCATGTGCAAGTTCACTGGGGACAGTCGGTATGCAAAAAGGCAGGATAGTTGTCCCAACAATCCTGTGGTGTTGGATCCTCGTTTTGGAGAGGCAGCCCCGCGTCCCACCCCCCCATTCCTCCCTCCTCCCACTACCCCTTCTCCACCATCATCATCATCATCACAATCAGCACCATCACCATCACCATCAGCAGCAACACCATCATCATCAGCATCGCCATCATCATCACCATCAACACCAGCAACAACAACACAACCATCACCACCATCTTCATCATCATTGTCGGAATCACCATCATCATCATAGTCATTGACATCCTCATCTTCACCAACATCAGCATCATCAACAATGTCACCATCATCAACCGTCATCGTCACCGTCATCGCACTCGTCGTCATCAGCATCATCATCACCACCAACATCCTGATCATCATGAACATCAGCAACATCAACATGGCCATCATCATCACCAACATCGTCATCATCATCACCATCACCCTCATCCTTATCCTCGCTGTTACCGTCACCCTCATCGGCATTCATTGTGGCACACTCGTCACGCGCCTCTTGGCCATACTGGGAGCTCCACCTGAAGCCATAGTGACGCCGTCCGCATGGCGCCGCCGCCCATTTTGGCACACTTCTCAAACGCTTCGTGGCCCCATGAGGGGCTCCACCTGAGGTCCCAATGGCGCCATCTGCATGGCGGCGCCGCCCAATCTCGGCACACCCCTCACACGTTTCGTGGCCCCACAAGGCACAAGAAGTCAACCCACTGGCCCGATGGCGCCGTCCGCACGGCGGCGTCGCCCAATTTTGGCACGCGTTTCGCGGCCCCATATGGATCTCCGCCCAAGGTCCCATTGGCGCCGCCCGCACGGCGGCGCCATCCCATGTCGGCATACCCCTCACGCGCTTCGTGGCTCCATAAAGAGGGCGCCACCTTAGATCCCACTGGCGCCTTCCGCACGGTGGCGCCGCCCCATGTCGGCACGCCCCTCGCACGCTTCGCGGCCCCATGGGGAGCTCCACCGAAGGTCACAATGGCGCCGCCCGAATGGCGCCGCCGCCCCATGTCGGCACATCCCTCACGCGTTTCGTGGCTAGGGCCAGGGGGGCCCCACCCAATGTTCCAGGGGCGCCGTCCGCATGTTGGCGCCGTCTCATTTCGGCACACCCCTCGCACGTTTCGCGGCCCCATAAGAAGCTCCACCAAAAGTTCAGATGGTGTTGCCCGCATGGCGGCGCCATCCTATTTTGGCACACCGCTCGCACGTTTCGTGGCCACATGGGGGGCTCCACCTAAGATCCCAGCGGCGCCGTCCACGTGGCGGCGCCGCCACATTTCGGCACACCCCTCACGCGTTTCGTGGCCCTGTATGGTGGCTTCACCCAAGGTCCCAATGGCGCCGTCCGCATGGCGGCGCCGCCCAATTTCGGCACACCCCTCACACGTTTCATGGCCCGATTGGGGTCTCCAGCGAGTGTCGCAGTGGCGTCGCCCGCATGGCGGCAGCGCCACATTTCGGCACACCCCTCACGCGTTTCAATGTCACATAAAGGGCTCTACCTAAGGTCACAATGGCGCCGCCCGCATGGCGGCGCCGCCCCATTTCGGCACACCCCTCACACGTTTCGTGGCTAGCATAGGGAGCCCCACCTAAGGCCTAAGGTCACAGTGGCGCCGCCCGCATGGCGGCGCCGCCCCATGTCGGCACAGCCCTCGCACGCTTCGTGGCCCGATAAGGGGTCTCCGACCAATGTCACAGTGGCGCCGTCCGCATGGCGGCGCCGTTCCATTTCGGCACGCCCCTCGCACGTCTCGTGGCCACATAGGGAGCTCCACCTGAGCTCCCAATAGCGCCGTCCGCATGGCGGCGCCGCCCAATTTCAGCCCTCCCTCACGCGTTTCGCGGCCCCATGGGGGGCTCCACCTGGGGTCCCAATGGCGCCGTCCGCATGGTGTCTACTCCACTGACGGCCCCAGTGGCTACGTGCGCATGCGCCCACCGCACCTTTTTCGGCGGACCCCTCACACGCTGCGTGGCCCCATAGGGAATTCTACCAACGGCCCCAGTGGCTGCTTTCGCATGCATCCACCGCGCAACTTTTTGGCACACCCCTTCACACGTTTGCACTATATGGGGCTCCTCCGAATGCGTTGCACGCAACGATGGTAACATTTGCATATGGTTGGGTCCTTCGCCAGGCTAATTGAGACGGTGAGTTGGAACGTGGGCTGGGCCAGTGGCGCGGGATTTGGTTTTCCGAGAAGGGGGTCGTTTCCCGAACAAAGAGCTGAGGCTTTTTTTTTTGTACGGGCGTTTAGACATTAGCTATTTCCCCATGTGTTTTTTTTTTATTTCTCGCATGTTCGCCTGCTATGCCGAAAACGTCCCCGCATGTGGGAGGCTCACAGAGTAAGATGCCCCCCCCCCCCCCCCCCCCCCCCCCCCCCCCCCCCCCCCCCCCCCCCCAACCCCACCCCGCCCCAACCTCCAGACGTCCAGACCCGCTCACCCGGGGGCCCAGAAAAGTGTGTTTCGCAAAGTAACTAACAGAAACATCGGCTTTGCATTTGGATGTTCGTTCGTTGTCTGCGTGGGCCATCTCTTCGATGGCTGCGGTCGGACGTGCTTGCAATTACTCTCAGAATACGTGCCCATCAGAATTCGTTGAGTTTCGGCATCGGGGGGGGGGTCCATTGCTTCGCGTTCGCAGGGTGTACTTGAGATGTGTGTTCTCGGCCACCAGTTGTAGCGCGCGGGATTCAGCATACATGTTTGCAACGGTTGGTGCCAGAACGCGTCGCACATTCTCGTGCAAGGCGTGCTCTCGGCCATCTGTGGTAGCCTTCCGCATTCAGAACATATTGTTTTGCCACGAGTAGCACCGAAACGCGTTGGCAGATTCGCGCGAGATGCGTCCGCATCCGTTTTGAGGTTCGAAGTTTTATTCCCCCCCCCCCCTGGGAGTAAAGTTTTACATCCGCCCTCCCCGTTTGTGGGGAACCCCTCTTGGGTTCAGAGCAAGCACTGGTCGGGGATCTGCAAACGCGCGCCCCCATAAATGGACCCCAACACAGTACTTCGACTGAGACCCTAGGCCATGTGCACTACGACATAAAGCCCCTAAGATACGCATTCTCGTAGTCTGGATCTCACAGAGACACATCGAGCCTGAGACCCTGAGGTCTTAATTCTCGAACGGCCCCGAACCTTTCCGATCTGACCGGAGGGGGCCCTAGACTCTAGACCCAAGTTCCGTGACCTTCCATCCCTGGGGAGTCTTCCTTCCAGGGGATGCGGTGCCATTCTGTCCAGGGGGATGATATCGTGGGTCTGATGATCGGTGGGGTGGCCAAACATGGCGTATTGTGTCGGCTTCTCCACAGGAGAATCCTGGCCACGTCGTGTTCGACCCCGCTGCAATGAAGAGGGTCATGATCTGCCAACGCCACCTGGGCATCTACCAGAAGGGCTGCCCGCAGAACGGCATCAGTGACGCGTGCGAGCGCATGAAGGAGCCTGAGCAGCGGGCCAAGATGGACCAGGTCGAGCGCAACGGCAACTTGCGTGGCACCGATGCGAGGCCGTGGGGCTTACCACAGAGCGTCGGGCATGTCGCCCAGTGGGGTTGCAGAGCGCATCGTCTGGCGACTGCCGTGAACAAGGATGCGTGGGAGAAGGTCCACGGGAAGAAGATGACGCAGCGGTTTCCCAAGCCCGAGCACCCGACGATGATGGCCATGAAGGAGGACGGCAGCATGGAGTTCGAGAAGGTGTGGCTCTACAGGCCTGTGCCGTGGAGCGGTTTCAGGATGGTTGAAGTCGGCGCAGGCCTCGCGACGGAGATCAACACGCCCATGATGCCGTCGGACCGTCACTACTACGAGGACCAGGCGAAGGATGTGGCCGCGGACACGGCCAAGAAGGAGATGTCGCGCCTCAAGGTTCCTTGGGAGAGCTTCGCCGATGGCATGAACTCCCTCCCAGCGAGCTTGTTCGATGCGCATGGTGAGCCGAAGCTCCACCCGCTAGGTTTCACCATGGGCGAGTGGGGCAGCAACGAGGTGGTGGCCACGGGCGCGCCCATGCCTTTTACGCCAGGGGCCATGAGGATGAAGATGCGTGGGGAAGCGTCGTCGGCTGCAGATACTCCGATGACGCCAGCGGCGCGCGACGGCAACCTGGATGCGATGGAGAGGCTCGCTGCCTCGCTTGGACAGCCTTGCTCGAGTGGCGCGTTGCCTCGCGAGCGCGAGGGGGGCCCTGGCGACATCATGATGGCAGGGACGTTGGACGACGTCGGCATGGACGATGTCGCAAGCACCCCGAGGCAGACGGCAACATTCAACCTTGACGAGCCTGTGACATGCAGCAAGAGGGACGACGCCGAGAGCATGATCAGTTTGGGCTCCGCTGCGTTAGGCGGCAAAGCCGACGCCCAGAAGTACATAGACGTCCTGGACTTAGAAGTCGCCCAGCAATCGCCGAAGCTGGGTAATCTGTACCACCACGCCACCAACTACTCCCAGCGGGTCGGCGACGGCAAGACCAAATATGCGAACATAAAGGAGCTCAAGAACAGATTGGAACTCTTCGGGCACGCTCAGAGATTCAACAGTCGACCTGAGGGGTCTTACACCTACGACGCGCTGGCGGCGTCATACGATACTTTGGTTTCTGCTCAGGTCCGCATGCTCCCCGTGGCCAACGCCGTCATCTGGAAGAAGAAGGTTGATATGATGTTGCAGGCTGATGTCACAAAGGAGTCTGCCTCTGCGATGTTCAGGGCTTGCGCTCCGATCCCGCTCCCTGCTTCCATGGACGAGGCCTTCGACGTTCGGGCCCCGTGCCTATCCCGATTGTCGGCCGTCGACGAGTGGTGCAAGATCCAGAGGTTTTACTTGTATTTCTGCGAGTCCTGTTTCCTGCCGAAGCTGGAGTCGGGCTGCCACGAGGGGATCATTAGCAGCATCATCGTGGACATGAGACAGTACATCACACGAGTGCTGGAATCGTGCCATATCGGCGAGGTCACCGTGAAGTTCTTCTTGGAGCTCAACCGCCTGCTGCGGGGGACCCAGGATTGCATGAACATCGAGGCGATCTTCCACAGCGGGGAGTTCGAGGAGAGATGCAAGGGCGTCCTGCTGCTCGCCGAGACACGGTGCTCAGAGAAGTTGCGGAAGACCTTCGCCCTGGCAGTCCAGTACCATGAGAAGTACAGCAGGGTTGTGACGGATATCCACATGTACGTCAAATCGCTGGATGGCGTCATCTCGGACTTCGATGAGTTGGTGGAAGAGCTGAGGGAAGAGATCGTCCTCGAGGGCGATGGCGAGGCTGCGTTCAAACTCGCAGACCAGATGAATAGCTTGAAATCGAAGCTGGTTAACGCTGCCAAGATCATGGGGAGGTTGGAACCGTCGAGCCGAATGCACGGGACTATCATGCATCGCATCGTCAGCAAGTGCTTGAAGTATGTATCGATGATCAATGCCAGGCCATCGCCGCAGGAAGGTGAGGCCACATCCGCCTTGGACATGATGCGCGAAGCTGCCGTCCAGTTCCCCTTCAACCCGGAGCTCAACACCGTCCTCGCCGAGCTCCAGGCCGCGACCGTAGCGGCGAGCGAGGCCGAGAGCACCGAGCTGTCCACCGCTATCGTCACGGAGGTGCAGGCAGAGTGCGAGAAGGAGTCCGCAGAGTTGACGGTGGAGCTCGTTCAGAGGCTTCATGATTGCGCAGAGAAGCTGAGTGACAACAATCGCCAGCCTTCCGAGCTCGAAGCTGTCTGCACACTCGTATCCTCCATGGTTCACGCCACGGCGAAGGACGAGTTGAAGCAGGATGTCTGCGACGCCATCGTGCACGCGATCGGGGTGCTCAAGAACGTGTTTGCTTACCAGCTTGCGGGGAGCTCTGCGTCGAGCAATTTGCTTCTCGTCGTCGGCAGTGCGCTCGCGTCAGTCTCGAACCTGGCCCGTGCTTGCGAAGCAGTGGAGACGTACTTCAAGTGGG
>CAUYUJ010018403.1:144138-191638 GCA_963575745.1 Prorocentrum cordatum
ATCACAACTGCATCTGACTTGGGTCCTTCGCCAGGCTAATTGGGGCAGGGCGTGGGGAAGAAGGCTGGGCCACTGGCGCGGGATCTGATTTCTCGAGCGGGAGGTCGAGCCACAAAACTACTAGTTTTTACAGGTACCTAACTTATCCCCCTGCGGCAGCAAAAACGTTTCCGCATTTCGGGGGCCCACGCGCTGAGGCGCCCCGCCCCCCCCCCCCCCCTTGCCCTCATATCACACTCCACATCGGGGGCGCAGGCAAGTGCGGCTAGCAAACTAGCAGCATCATCGACCTTGCATTCGGATGTCCAGCCGTTGTCTGCGTGGGGCATCTCGTTTGTGGTTGCGGTCGGACGGGCTTGCAATTGCTCTCAGAGCAGGTGACCGTCAGAATTCGTTGAATTTCGGATTCGGGAGAGGCGGGGCAGTAATTGCGTCGCTTTCGCAGGGGGGTACTTGAGATGCGTGGTCTCGATCATCAGTTGTAGCGCGCAGCATTCAACGTATATGTTCGCAACGGTTGGTATCTGAACGCGTTGCACATTCTCTCGCGCGAGGCGTGCTCTCGGCCATCAGCTGCAGCGTTCCGCATCCAGAACATATTTGTGCGCAACGGTTGGCACCGAAACGCGTTGGCAGATTCGCACGGGGTGTGTCCACATCCGTGTTGGGGCTCGAAGTATTTTACTGCCGCGCGCCCCGCCCTATGAATGCAATTCGATTCCCCCCGTGTGTTGGTCCTTCCTTGGCCTGGAGCAAGCACTGATTGGGGATCTGCAAAAGGCGCGCCCCCGCAAGCGTGCCCCGCGCAATACCTCGATTGTGGCCATAGGCCACGTACACTAAGACGCAACGCTCACTAGGAACCAGGATCCGCATTCTCGTAGGTTGCCCCCCCAGAAACACGTAGAGCCGAAGACCATGATGTCTTATGGCGCGAACGGCCCCGAGTCTTGCCGATCTTACCTGTGGGCCCTAGACCCAAGCCCCGTGACCTTCTATGACAATGGTTGGCACGCCGCACAATTGTTGGCACACCCTTCGCACGTCTCGTGGCCTTATACGGGGATCGCCCGAATGCGTTGCATATAACGACGGCGCTCACAACTGCATGTGGTTGGGTCCTTCGCCAGGCTAAGTCTTCCAAGGCCAACCAGAACCCTGGGGGCTCGACATTCGGGGGGGGGGGGGTGGGGTGCCGCAGGGGGTGAGGACTGCAAGCGGCCCTGCGGCCTGGCGTTGTCTGGACAGGGCCCCCGATCCACAAGAGCGGCTTCGCTTCCGTGCCAGGATGGACAGGCGCTGCATCTTGAGGGCCGAGTCGTTGCACGCATCGTTTCGCAGAAGGGTGCATGTCAGGGGGGCGCAGACCAAGGGTGAGGTGTTCGAGGAGCTCGCCGCCGACTGGATCGCCCAGCAGAGCCGATGTCGGTCATCGTATTCGCTCGACCTCCTGGACGTTGGCCAAGGCCCTCAAAGGGGCAGGGCGATTGAATATCAGAGGGCCCCCAGCCGTTGGAATCTATATCAGCGTGATCGTGCCCACGGAGCGTTGTTGCAGAATGACCCGTCGGCCAACAGCCTGGCGCACCGCGCCCTCGATGACGCCGCCAAGACGGACCTCTCGACCCGCTGCTCTGCCGCGCAGGGCGTTGCGGGCCAGCCTCACGCCGTGCCGCGGTTCGGCGAGACCAGGCAGGACATGGAGCGAGCGGCGAAGAGAGCCCTGGCACTTCGGCACAAAGCTGAGGTGTCGACAGCGCTGGCGTTGCAGGGGGACGACCTCCTGAGCACCGACATTTGTGCCAGGTCAGTGGTTGCAAAGGTGTTGGCTGATCCGACGATGGCTAGTCTACCCGACATGATCGCTGCCATGCAACAGGACCTTCGCTCGTTATCATTACTTCGCAGAGAGCGGCGGGATGCAGATATGCAGCGCCTGGCAAGATGGTCGGAGACTCAGGGAGCAGAGAGGTTGACCGAGTTCCTTGCTCTTCGGCCTCAGCTCGAGCCCATGCGGGACGCTCTCATTGCCATCCCCGACCGCCACGATACTGTGATCGCGTACATCGGCAATCCCAAGAGGTCCGCCCTGACCGCCAGCGTCATCGCCCCACCAGCTACAGATACGATCATGCAGGATTGGGACAACCGTTGTCAGCCCATCATCCACATCGATTGCCCTGCTATCGAGGAGCCGCCGCAACCTGCCGTTCGCAAGCCGACGTGCCGAGAAGCTGGCGTTTGCTTGTGTTCCGCTCGCGGCCGCCAAGTCTACTCTATGCGGAACGCCTTCCTGCGCTCCATGAAGCAGTCGATCCACCCGCAGGGGCTCAAGGGCGACGTGGATGACTGCAAGGTGTTCGCGAAGGTCGAGGGCTTCAGGGCTGGGGCTCTGGCTGAGGAGCACGCTGGCGACCTAGACTTCCTGCGGGAGCTGCAGGACGTCATCGGCGAAGACCTCTCGGAGCGTCGGGACGTGCGGTGGTTCTGTCTTGGCGCCCACTCTTGGGCGCCGCACAGGAGCGCGCACGCGTCCATGACCGTCCGCGTGGACGCTGGCGGCGAGGAGCAGTTGCATGAGGATGAGGTGTTTTTGGAGGCCTCTTGGGGATCCCCCGATTTCACGGGCGCGGTGGGAGTCACATGCGGACATATCTTCATGCGACTTCCAGCATAATCGTTCGGCAACCCCCTCGCACGCTTCGTGAAAGCCAGGCCCCCCGAAACAACAACATAGGGTTCCAATGTATACGTGAAATCAAGCTGATGGTTTCCAAGTGTTCTCACGTGGTTAAGGGAACTACGGTTCCGAGACATCCCCGCCTCTCTGACGATGCAGCGGCCCTCGCATAGATCGCGAAGGCAGCGGTCGAACACATAGTGTTCTCGCAGGTTTTATGGTCTGCAGGCGTCAGATGCCCACCATTGTTTTGAGCCTTCTCGCAGGGCTTGCCTCCCAGGAAAGGGTGATCGAGCGCCCCCCGCGGCTTCTGATGAGGGGGTCAGAAGGAGGAGGCAGGAGGGAGAGGAGAAAGAGGAGGAGGGAGGATGAGGAGGGAGGGATAAAGAATTGGAGGAGGTGGGGAGGAGGGAGAAGGGAGGAGGTGGGGAAGGAGGGATGACTGGGGATCAGGATAATGACGGGATCGGCAGGAGGAGGAGGAGGAGGCGGAGGAAGAGTAGGAGCAGGAGAGAGGGATGCAGCAGAAAGAGGGGCAAAAAGAAAGTAGGGGAGGAGGAAACAGAAACGAGAGGGACGATGAGTTGGCGATTGGGCTATGTGTTCTCGGCCATCAACGCACCAACAATGTTTGCACTGGGTGGTGATGGAACGCACTGTATATTATCACGTGACGTGTGTTCTCGGCGATAAGCGCACCGCATTCAGATTAATTGTTTGCAACTGTTGGTGCCGGAGCGCGTTTGCATATTCACGATGTTCGCGGGATGCGCCCGCATCCGTTTTGACGTTTTACTTTCGCGCCTCCCCCCCCTAGGAGTAAGATTTTACCTCCCCCCTTCTGTGTGGGAAATCATCTTGGGTTTAGAGTTTAGAGCAAGCACTGTCTGGGGATCGACAAACGCGCGGCCCCGCACGTGTGCCCCAAACCCCAAACAGTGCCTCGAATGAGAGATGTCTGGCAAAGGCCACTGGGGACGTCTACTTTGATTACCAGGCCTTCGACCTCTTGGACACCTCCATGACACATTCTGTCAGGTGGTACCGCAGTTGCGAGGAGGACGATGCCTTTTTGCCACGCTTCCTGCCTAAAGAATGCACTGTGAGACCATATGACTGGAGCTCGGAGCCCATTGAGTTTTGGAACAAATCACGTGCCAAACGAGCTCGCAGGGCAACCGTTGCCGAGGATGACGAGGCCATCGTGGATCCTGGGCCCGAGGAGGGGGCCGACGGCGATGCGCGTGGTGAGGGGGAGAGCGACCTCGGCGATGAGGCACTCACGCCCTCCTCCTTCTCCTTCTCCTCCTCCTCCTCCTCCGTCTCGTCCTCATACTCTCCTCGCGTCTTCCTCCTCGTTCCCATTCGTATGATTATCGAATTCGGTGGCCTAAGCCTCGGCGTGGCCCCCGATTCGAATCTTCCAGGGTAGTGCGCACCCCACTTTGTCAGGCTGTCAGCAGCGGCGAGGAGGGCCCAGGGGGAGACCCGATCGCTGACCTCGCCGAGTGGTTTGAGGACGGTGAGGCCCACGATGCAGCCCCAGATGGCCCCAGGAGCATATGCGTGTTCATCGGTGATGGCGGTTCCAGGATTGATTATTTTTATGCTGATGGTAGGTTTCAAGCTTTGTGTAAATGCGCTGGCCACGAGCATGCAGGCAACCCGTGTCGGCTCACGAGGGCCTCCCATCGGGCCGAGGGGACTGCTGAGGCCAACGGGAGGCCCCTGGGGTTGCTCGCTGCCTGGTTGGAGGCCCGCAGGGATTTTGCTACCAGGGAAGAGCATCGCGAACGGTTTTTTATTATGACAATTCCCTTGGCAGTTCGGTCAGATGCTCGTGGCCGTCTGCTCGCTTTGCCTGGTGGCGCCGATCTCGCGGGCGAGGAGCGCCCGCGTGATCCTGGCGAGGGGCTTGAGCCTCGGATGGTCCACATGGGCTACTAGGTCCCCGCTGCGCGCCAGCATCGGGTCGTACGAGAATGGAGGAGAAGGATGGGGAGGATGAAAGGGGGCACGTTTGTTGGATGTAAGCGTCCGCCGCTGGCGTTGCAGCTTCTGCGGGATGCATAGTGTTGCTGCACGTTCACGTGGGAATCCGCGTGTCCGTCACAATCGTTCACTGCCCCCCCTTGCCTCTGCAATAGGCGCCCCCTTCCTTCCCACTCATCCCCTACTCCTTCACTCAGCTCCCCCTGCTCCTCGTAATGCTCTCCGCCCAGCGGGTCGGTCAACGCCCCTATCTCATCGCCCCTCCTCGCTCCGCCGCCCTGCCCGCCGCCTGGCCCCTCCGCGCACTGATCGACCAGCTGGTGGCAAGACCGCCCATCGCTCGCCCCCGCTGCCTTGGAGAGCGCCCTTGCATAGAGCCCGGAAAAGACGAGGAGACCCGCGTCGAGGGGGGGCGTGTGAGGGGGGCTAGGACGCCGCCCCACCGCGTTAGATGCAACTGGCCCCTCCTACGGATCCTTCAGTTTACGCCATGGGTTGCGCACTCGGCCGCCAACCGTTAGTCAAGCCATGCCATTGCGCCACGGGTTGCAGTCGCCGAAGATATTACTTTCTCCGAGTTGCGAGTTGCTGCGCCATGGGTTGCGCGATCGGCAGCCGAAGGTAACGCTGCCACCGAACGGGCTCGACCTGGCGGCCCAAAGTCGGTCCCATGCCCTGCGTGTCTGGGTCAGGTTTCACGTTGGTCCCAATTGCAAGCCCGACGAGGTTCCCCTACGTGCACGTTCTCCTCACCCTTATTTGCCCATCAGGTCCTCCTCATACTTCTTCTTCCCCTCCACCCTGCCTGTTCGACCCTCATTGGGCGGGATTGCACTCAGCAGGGATGTTATTCAGTATAGCGGTTCCTGGCACATATGCTTAAACGACTGTCAGCCAGCGTGTACCCCGAATATAAGGTTCTGGCCATCTGTTCTATGCGGTGCAATATACGCGGTGCAGTGTACGCGATGCAACCTATGTGTTGCAATCTGTGCGGTGCAACATTGCGATGCAATCTATGTGGTGCAGTATGCGGGGTGCAGCCTGTGTGATGCAACATCTGCGGTGCAATCTATGCGGTGCAATATATGTCGTGCGACCTACGCTGTGCAACCTATGCCTCAATGCAATCTATTCGGTGCGATGTGCGCAATGCAATCTATGTAGTGCGATCTATGCGACTGCGACTGCGACGACGTGCGGCACCACCCGCAAAAACCCTCACTCGCCCCGAGCGGCGGCGACGGCGACTGGCGGCGACTGGCGGCGCCGCCCGCAAACGCTGCCAGTCGCCCCGAGCAGCGGCGACAACGACGGCGACGGCGACGGCGGCTACGGGCGGCGCCGCCCGCAAAATTCGCCCCGAACGGCGGCGACGGCGACGACGACGACGGCGGCGGTGACGGGCGGCACCGTTCGCAAAAGCAACCATACTCCCTGAGATAGTTAAGCCACGTAGGAACCTCTAAATGCAAGCACTCTTTGGGAATATGTTTCTCGACGGTTGCACGCGTAGACATCGCATACGTTTGCCATTTCGACTCAGCTGAATAGGCGTTCGGTGATTTCCCATTTGCACGCACCGTTCCAGACGCGCCACGTTTATCTTCATGGGCCACGCTTCTGATGCAGAGTCGGAATACATTGATATTGACATTGTTGTGAATGACGGGCTAGGTTCTGTACTCCTTCCGCCTGTTGTCACCCGCCGCGTCAAGCGGACATCGTTCGGCGCGGCCAGCTCGGGTTCCAGGGTTGAAAATGTTCAATTGCCGTGTGCACGTGCTGAAGGATACGATGCCGTGATCGACGTTGAGGATGATTGCGACGACATGAGGCCACGTCCGTCATCATCTCCCGTGTGTGCGGGGCCTCAGCAAGCTGTCCCAGGGGGAAGTGGTCCAGGAGAGCAAGTTTCAGCCACGGGAGAGTTTGCCGCCGAGCCAGATGCCTTTGATGCACAGGAGGTCGAGAGGACTGGCGAGTCAGAGCCATCTGTTGCTGATTCCAGCCAAGGTCGGCCCACTGCGCAGAGTATTGAATCCCGTGTGCAATACATATATCATGATCAGGAATCCATGCCCGCCCATATTGCTCGTGTTTTTGCCACCATGTCCGCCCCGTCCATTCCGCGCACGAGGCCTCTTAAGAAGGTCCGTTTCAGTGTGACATACAAGGTGGAAGAGATTTTCACTGATGCCGAGTCTGATCGAGAATAGGTCGAGTGTGCAATACCCTTGCGCTCGTGCATAACAGTCGTGAGCACGCCAGTCGCTGCAGCGTGCGATGTAAAACAGTTCGGGTCCTGTGAGTGTTAGTGCCTTGTCGCCCCAGCGCTGGGTAGCCCCCTAGCGCAAGTCAAGACTCGCTCTCTGCTTTTTCAGGGCGTACTGGCTGCACGCACATACAAGCAATGCACTGATATCATCACGTGTGGACGCACTTATCGTATGTAAAACCATGTAGGGTTGTGCAGCTAAATTGTTGTATGGTACGTGTTGCCTGTACTCATGACACAATGTGTGCCACTCGTACGTCAATACATTCCATGCCTAGTTGTATGTACGAACGCCGTGCGCACGCGATGTAATCATAACGTGCAATACACATCAGTTTTCTACGTCATAGCTTTGTTGTTCAATGATTCGTGCTCTGGGAGCGCCAGCGTGTTATCGCAAAGATGCCTGTGGTGCCACGCGGTGTACCGCGCTCGCGGATTACATCCCTATGCAAATTTATCCGTATATGTGGCTCACGCGTTTGTCAAATTGAGGGGCGGCCGAACTGTTTACTTCGCTCATGTGCGGGCGCTGGGCTGAGGGGAACAGCGTGTCTTCGCCACGCGAAAGCTGCGCTCGAAAAGGTCGTGCCGCGAGACCGCGTGGGAGAACCGCGTAAGAGGGCCGCGTGATGGTGTGCACGTGCGTAAGGGGGCACGCAGCGGTACCATAGGGGGCACGCGGCCAAGGGCATCCCATAGGAACTTTACGAGGGGGCCAAACGAGAGAACCATTCAAAAATAACACGCGCGGCCCAGCCTGCCCCTATCATCCGCAACTGCTGGTGTTTGCGCAATCATGTATCTCGCTGCCCTGCTTAAGTGCATGATGCGCGAGCGTACCTTTTTTTTGAACAGTGTTAGTGCTGTATGTGCGTGCAGTGTGGCGCCAATGTGGTACTGCGTATGTCGGGTCTTCGATCGCGCGTGGGGTCTGTGTTCGGGCCAATCCAAACCAACCTGCGATAAGATTATGGTTTCCGCGTGGCGTGACGGAACTTATGTACACACCCACCGCGCATGTATATAGAAGGCGTCGGTCATACGACGATTACACATAGTGGGCTAACACATGGAATGGTACTGCGCCCGCACACAAGGGCGATGTAGCAAGTGTCTAGGGCGCGCAGCAAACTAAACCCGTTCGGACTGGCCTGTATGGCGGGGGAGGCGGGGGGTGCACTGAGGGCATATGAGGGGACATGCTTGCTCAGGGGCGGGGTGCGTTGGTGCGTTTGAAAACAGGGCGTGCAGCGTTACATCATGTAGATGGCGGTTGGGGCGCTGTCTCAAAAAAGGGCATGGCAGAAGGTCGGGGGGACGTGCCGAATGGAGCGGGTGCAAGGGTTCCTAGGGGTACGGGCCTGTAGTCTGAATGCATCGCCGTGGGGGGGGGGGAGGAATGGGTATGCGCTGGAAGTGCACTGCCCCGTGGTGGCCGCCAGGTGGCGTTGCAATGCAGGCGGTCGTCACCGTGGCGGCGGCCTGCTCCGCTGGTGCAGTGAATTCGGCGACCCGCGCCTCTTCGGCTGTGTCCAGCGCGAAGACTGTTCGCAGCGGCCGCGTGTCCCTGACAGTCTCACCATTTGATTGTTGCGCGGGGGCGGGCCCCAACCACAATCACCCCACTTGATTGTTCCCCCGCGCTCCCCGCAGCGCCACCCGCAAACAATCAAAACGAATGATAGGATTTCGGGCCAAAATTGCCGCACCGAAATGCACCCAAAAAAACAATCCCAACTGTCGAGGCAGTTTTCGGCGGCCAACAAAAACAATCAAATTTGTCGATGGGTTTTTCTCCATACAAAAAACAATCAGATTTGTAGATGGCAGTTTTTGAGGCACAAAAAAACAATCAGATTTGTAGATGTCCGTTTTTGAGGCAATAAAAAACAATCCAAAAACAATAAAAAAAAACAATCAAAACAATCAAAAAACAATCTGATTTGTAGATGGCCGTTTTTGAATCAATAAAACACAATCAAAATTGTAGATGGTCGTTTTTCACAATCAAAAAAACAATCAAAATTGTAGTGAGGTTTTTTGCATCCACAAAAACAATCAAGTGGAACAATCCCACGCTGGCTAGCCGCCAGGCAACAATCAAGTCTAACAATCCGATTCCAGGGAGCGCGGGAAAAACAATCCCCGCGCACAATCCCCCGCCGACGGCGCAGAAAAAAACAATCACACCAAACAATCCCGCGCCGCAGCGCGCGCCAGCAACAACCAACGCGAACAATGCCGCTGGTGGGTGCGCGGCCGACATGTGTCATTCACGTCGGCAAGGCGCCATTGCCTGGGCGCCCGCGGGGTGCTGCGCCTGCCGCAGGGGGTCGGCCCGCGGCGCCGACCCCCCCCCGCCCGCGGGCGCCCGCGTGCGGATTTTTGCAAACCCGCCCCCCCCCCCTCCTGGCGCGCGGTTCTGCAGAGCCCCCCCCCCCCTCTCCCCTGCGTGGGATTTTGCAAAGTACCCCCCCCCCCCCCCCCCCCCCCAGCCACCCCGCCAGCCAGGTGCGGATTTTTGCAAAGTCCCCCCCCAGCCCCCCAGGGTGCAGAAATTTGCAAAGTACCCCAACCACCACCCCTACGCGCGCGACCCTTTGCTGACAACCACACAACACTTTCTCGCGTCAGGGCTCCCGTGAAGTCACCCCGCGCCCCCCCCCCCCCCCCCCGCGTGGCGATTGTTTTGCAAAGGCAACTACCCTCTCAGCCCGCGCGGATTCTGGCAATGCCACCCCTCCCGCCCGCGCGCGAAACCTTGCAAAGCCCAGCTGGCCACCGCCGACATATGTTTGCAAAGTTGTCTGGGGCACCGCGCCCCCTTGTGTGCGGACGTTTGCAGGGGCCCCGCCCCCGCACCGCGCGCTGATTTCGCCAGAGGCGCCCCGCCCCCCCCACCTGCGCGCGCGGAATTTGACGCAGCCAATGCATCTTCGCGCGCCTGAGCTTTTCGCAGCAAGGCGGAAACGAACGATGCCAGCGGCGGCCCAAGCCGAGATCCCAGCCGCGATCACCGCCGCGATCGGGCCCGCAATCTCCGCCGCGACCACCGCCGCGGCCCAAGCAGCACGGCCCGCTGCGAATATGTTCGCGTCGGCCCCCACCGAGATCCCAACCCAAAGGCCGCGTCGGCCGCAGCTGCGACCCATGCGGAAATACCCGCTGCGCTTTCAGCAGCGGTCCCACACCGACCGCTTCAACATCCACCCCGACCCCCACTGCGGTGCAAGCCCAACTCACCCTCTGCTGCTTCCATAGCCAAAATGCCAGCGGCAATCCAAGCCAATGCCTCCGCCGTGACCACCGTCGGCGCACAAATCAAGATCCTGGCGGTGCCCCCCCCGCCACGACCCAGGTCATCACCTTCGCCCTGGCCCAAGCCGAGCCACAATCTCTTCTCGCGGGCGTTGTCCGCAGCAGTCCAAGCCGCGATCTCTTCGATGGGTCCATCGGTGGTCCCGCCCCAGGGCGACCCTCGGTCATGCCCCCCGCGGCGACCCCAGCGGCCAACCAAGGCAACGCCTCCATGGCGGCCCCCGTCGACGGTCAGGCCGACATCGCCGCGTCGACCGCTCCCGCGATCCAGGCCGACATCTCCGCGGCGACCCTTGCGGCGACCCACGGACACGTCCCTGCGGCAACCGCCGAACTGGCTTGCATCCAGATGTCCACGGCGAGGTCTGTCGCTGCCAGGGCAGAATGCCCAAATCTCTCTCCGCGGCGACCCGCGGCCAACAAAGCTGCATGGCAACTGCGCCCGCGATCCAGGTCAACCTATCCGCGGCGCTCCCCGCCCGCGCCCGTGCCCAAATCACCGCGCCGACACCCGCCGACATTCTCGGCCAAATGACCGCGGCGATCCCCGTCGCTATCCACGCCAGCACCCCCGCGGCCCCCTTGCGCCGCGACGCGGCCCAACATCTTTGCGGCGGCCCTCGCGGCGACCCAGGCACGAGGCCGCCGCGGCGGCCCAACCGAGCCGCCGAGTCGAAATCTAACCTGCGACCACCGTCGCGACCCAAGCTGAGAACCGCAACGACCTCCGCGGATCTCAATTGCGACTCCCGCTGCCGCGCGATCACCGCTGCCGCCCTGGGGCACCAGCTGTGACCCCGACGGCCGCCCGAGCCATCGCCGCCGCTGCAACCCGACTGTCCGTGGCGATCCCTGCTGCGGTCCCAACTTCGCCGCGGTGCAAGCCAACGTCCCCGCGGGGCCCTCCGCCTCGGTGATGGCCAGCGCCCTTGCGCAGACGCCCGCAGCCAGGCTGCGCGAAAGTGCCCGCGGCGATCACCACTGCGATCCAAGCCGCGCCTCCCCCCGCGAGCTCAGCGCCAACCAACCGGCGCCCGCGCCTCCGCGCCGCAGCGATCCAGGCCCGCGAACCCTGCGTCGATCCCCCGAGACCCCAGATCGAACGATCATCGCCGCGATCTGTGTCGCGATGCAGGCCAACATCCCTGCGGCGCCCTCTGCAACGACGCAGTTCAAAGTGCCCGCGGCGCCAAGTTGCGATGTAAACGTATATCACCAAAACGCACACCGCTGACGCCCACGCGGTAGACCGTTATCAAGCGGCTTGGCCAAACCGCCGCTTCCAACTCTCACTGGGGAGTTCCGTCGCGACCCATGAGCGGCGAGCGCGGGCGCCTCCGCGGTGGCCCGACAGCGCAGCTGCGCGCGGGGTCGGCGGCCCGCCAGCTGCGCGGCCTCATCCGCAGCGCGTTGCCCGCCGCGGGCGAAGAACGTGCCTTGCTGGGCTTCGCCAGGGACCGCGGTGCGACTGTTTGGGGCCATGCCGCTTGCAAGTGGCCCCCTTGCCCGATCATGGCGCGCCCCTCCCCCCCCCCACCAGGGCGAGATCGGCAGCTGGCGCGGCTGCGCGGGGGTAGGCAGCCCGCCAGGCGCGCGGCCTCGTCCGCAGCGCGCGGCCCGCCGCGGTCGATGAGTGAAAAGTGCTTCGCTTCGCCGAAGGCCAAGGGCCGCGCCGCGAAGTTCGGGCGAATCCCATCCGCAAGCAGGCCCGTTGCATGGCCGAGGCCGCACCCCCTCGGGGCGCGGTGTACAAGTGGCAGGGAGGCGGCTTGGAACCATGTTCCGCTGGTCGCGCGGCCCCGCGGGCGCAGATTCAACGGTCGCAGATTTCGCAGGCGGCGGCGGCCCAGCGGACAAGGCGCCGCGACCCGCTAACCCATCCTCTGGGTGATCGCCGAAGGCGCCGCGAGGCCATGCGAGGGGGCATCGGCTGCTGTCGCCGCCCCCCGCGCGTTTCGTGGCCCCGCAAGGGGTGCCCCGCCCGAGGTCTCAATGGCGCCGCCCGCGTGACGGCTCCGCCATATTCCTGCGCACAAGCGCACGTTCCGTGGCCCCGCATGGGGTTCCTCAGATGCAACTGGCGCCGTCCGCGTGGCGGTGCCGCGCAATGTCGTCGCGCCAGTCGCGCGCTTCGTAGCCCCATAAGGGCGCCCGCCTAAGGTCCCAGCGGCGCCGCCCGCATTGTGGCGCCGCCCAATGTCGGTTGCGCACGCCGCGCGCTTCGCGGTCGCATAGTGACCTCCGCCGACCGCACACTGTCGCCGCCCGCATGGCTGCGCCGCCCGCCCTATGTCGACACGCCCCTCGCGCGCTCCGTTGCCCTATGAGGGGGCTTCACCTCAGGTCCCAACGGCGCCGTCCGCATGGCGGCGCCGCCCCACTTTGGCGCGCCTCTCACGCGCTCCGTGGCCGCGTGAGGAGCTTCGCCTAAAGCTTGGCGCAGTCCGCATGGCGCCGTCGCCACATTTCGACGCGCCTCCCGCGCGCTTCGTGGCACTATCGGGAGCCCCACCCAACGTCCAAATGGCGCCGTCCGCATGGCGGCCCCGCCACATTTTGGTACCCCTCGCGCGCTTCGTGGCACCATGGGAAGCCCCACCCAAGGTTTCAATGGCGCCGCCCCCATGGCGGCACAGCCCCATTTCAGCACGCCCCCCACACGCTTCGTGACCCCATGGGGGCCTCCACCTGGGGTCGCAATGCCCACTGGCGCCGTCCGCATGGTGGCGACTCCACGGGCGGCCTCAATGGCTGCGTTCGCATGTGCCCACCGCACATATTTCGGAAGACCCCTGCCTACACTTCGTGGTCCCATCGGGAATTCCACCGACGGCCCCAATGGGCCCCAACAGTTGCTTTCGCATGCGCCCAACGCGCAATTTTGGCACACCCGTCACAAGCTTCGTGGCCCTACAAGGAGGTCCTTCGAATGCGTTCCGCGCAGCGATGGCACTCACAACTGCACATGGTGTGGTCCTTCGCCATGCTAATAATACTGCGCCCGCCCGCTCGGCATCGGCATCGCCCCCCACCGCGGTCATCTCACGGCCCCGTTGCGCGGCCCCTCACATGTTGCACCCCGTTGGTTCTGGGAGAATGGCGGTCGACATTCCAGCGCGCGCATGCGGGGGACGTAAGGCAGTCCGACGACCCCTCGCGACTGCGAGATAGGAACCAGGTTCTATGACACAGCGGGCGCGTACACTCCCATCGCCAAATACGTTGCCATTTGCTAGAGCATGCTTGCATCGTACGTTTGGTGTGGTTCGCGCGTGTGCGTTGTGTAATGTTTTACGTATCGTGGTACACCGCACGTGCATAGTACATATTGGTGCCATATAGGTGGCCGTCTGCAACGTATCACGTTATGTGTCTCATAATACAGTGTGCCGTGGCATGGTTTGTCCCTGGCGTCAGAGCGTGCTTCTGGGAACGAATGTTGTTTCCATCGTGGGCCAAGCGCGTTCATCCATGCTGCACCATAGGGCACCGCTCACTCTGGGCAGACAGTGACAATGATTTTTCCGCCCCAATCCCTATGCCCCCAGCCCTCAATTTCAGAGGACCCCTCATGTGGTCCATCCAATGCCCAGGGGCCAGACCCGTTGTTGCTCATTGTTCCCATCTGGAGGTTTTCTCGTCGCCGCGCCTCCATCTGCCCATAGAGGTGTTGCTCCGTGGATCAGTCTGTCGCTGCCGCTCGAATGTTCCAGGGACCTTCAGCTTCGGAAGCTCTTTCTTCGTTCAGCGTTTCATTCCGCTGCCATGTTGACCCAAACCAGTTTCAGAGGAGCAGGGCCAACAGTTCCCCCGCGGCGAGTGCAAGCAGCTACCTCAGCCCAGCTCGAGAGGACGACTGCCCTGCGCCCCGCCATGTCCAGGAGAACCTCAGGGGGTTCTAAGAGGAAGGCCTCTAAGCAGACGGATGAGCTCCTGGAGGGGGCGAGTGCCCTGAGCGAGGCGCAGACGGCGGCTTCTTCGGGCGGGAAGGTTGTGAAGCAGACTCGTACCAGGGCGGGGGAGCTTGACATGCAGGCTGCATCGAGGATCAGACCCTCGCCTCCCATGCCGGCCGCCGTCCAGACGATCAGTAACATGAGCAACGCTGACGCCTCCAAGAACTTGTGCCAGTGGGGCATGTGCAAGTTCACTGGGGACAGTCGGTATGCAAAAAGGCAGGATAGTTGTCCCAACGATCCTGTGGTGTTGGATCCTCGTTTTGGAGAGGCAGCCCCGCGTCCCACTCCCCCATTCCTCCCTCCTCCCACTACCCCTTCTCCACCATCATCATCATCATCACAATCAGCACCATCACCATCACCATCAGCAGCAACACCATCATCATCAGCATCGCCATCATCATCACCATCAACACCAGCAACAACAACACAACCATCACCACCATCTTCATCATCATTGTCGGAATCACCATCATCATCATAGTCATTGGCATCCTCATCTTCACCAACATCAACATCATCAACAATGTCACCATCATCAACCGTCATCGTCACCGTCATCGCACTCGTCGTCATCAGCATCATCATCATCACCACCAACATCCTGATCATCATGAACATCAGCAACATCAACATGGCCATCATCATCACCAACATCGTCATCATCATCACCATCACCCTCATCCTTATCCTCGCTGTTACCGTCACCCTCATCGGCATTCATTGTGGCACACTCGTCACACGCCTCTTGGCCATACTGGGAGCTCCACCTGAAGCCATAGTGACGCCGTCCGCATGGCGCCGCCGCCCATTTTGGCACACTTCTCAAACGCTTCGTGGCCCCATGAGGGGCTCCACCTGAGGTCCCAATGGCGCCATCTGCATGGCGGCGCCGCCCAATCTCGGCACACCCCTCACACGTTTCGTGGCCCCACAAGGCACAAGAAGTCAACCCACTGGCCCGATGGCGCCGTCCGCACGGCGGCGTCGCCTAATTTTGGCACGCGTTTCGCGGCCCCATATGGATCTCCGCCCAAGGTCCCATTGGCGCCGCCCGCACGGCGGCGCCATCCCATGTCGGCATACCCCTCACGCGCTCCATGGCTCCATAAAGAGGGCGCCACCTTAGATCCCACTGGCGCCTTCCGCACGGTGGCGCCGCCCCATGTCGGCACGCCCCTCGCACGCTTCGTGGCCCCATGGGGAGCTCCACCGAAGGTCACAATGGCGCCGTCCGAATGGCGCCGCCGCCCCATGTCGGCACATCCCTCGCGCGTTTCGTGGCTAGGGCCAAGGGGGCCCCACCCAATGTTCCAGGGGCGCCGTCCGCATGTTGGCGCCGTCTCATTTCGGCACGCCCCTCACGCGTTTCGCGGCCCCATAAGAAGCTCCACCAAAAGTTCAGATGGTGTTGCCCGCATGGCGGCGCCATCCTATTTTGGCACACCGCTCGCACGTTTCGTGGCCACATGGGGGGCTCCACCTAAGATCCCAGCGGCGCCGTCCACATGGCGGCGCCGCCACATTTCGGCACACCCCTCACGCGTTTCGTGGCCCTGTATGGTGGCTTCACCCAAGGTCCCAATGGCGCCGTCCGCATGGCGGCGCCGCCCAATTTCGGCACACCCCTCACACGTTTCGTGGCCCGATTGGGGTCTCCAGCGAGTGTCGCAGTGGCGTCGCCCGCATGGCGGCAGCGCCACATTTCGGCACATCCCTCACGCGTTTCAATGTCACATAAAGGGCTCTACCTAAGGTCACAATGGCGCCGCCCGCATGGCGGCGCCGCCCCATTTCGGCACACCCCTCACACGGTTCGTGGCTAGCATAGGGAGCCCCACCTAAGGCCTAAGGTCACAGTGGCGCCGCCCGCATGGCGGCGCCGCCCCATGTCGGCACAGCCTTCGCACGCTTCGTGGCCCGATAAGGTGTCCCCGACCAATGTCACAGTGGCGCCGTCCGCATGGCGGCGCCGTTCCATTTCGGCACGCCCCTCACACGTCTCGTGGCCACATAGGGAGCTCCACCTGAGCTCCCAATAGCGCCGTCCGCATGGCGGCGCCGCCCAATTTCAGCCCTCCCTCACGCATTTCGTGGCCCCATGTGGGGCTCCACCTGGGGTCCCAATGGTGCCGTCCGCATGGTGGCTACTCCACTGACGGCCCCAGTGGCTACGTGCGCATGCGCCCACCGCACCTTTTTCGGCGGACCCCTCACGCGCTGCGTGGCCCCATAGGGAATTCTACCAACGGCCCCAGTGGCTGCTTTCGCATGCATCCACCGCGCAACTTTTTGGCACACCCCTTCACACGTTTGCACTAGATGGGGCTCCTCCGAATGCGTTGCACGCAACGATGGTAACATTTGCATATGGTTGGGTCCTTCGCCAGGCTAATTGAGACGGTGAGTTGGAACGTGGGCTGGGCCAGTGGCGCGGGATTTGGTTTTTCGAGAAGGGGGTCGTTTCCCGAACAAAGAGCTACGAACGTTTAGACATAGCTCGCATATTTTCCTGTGGCCGAAAACGTCACCGCATGTCGGGAGCTCACAGAGTAAGATGCCCCCCCCCCCCCCCCACACACCCCACCCACCCTCAGACCACACTCCACCTCGGGGGCACAGAAAAGTGTGTTTCGCAAAGTAACTAACAGAAACATCGGCTTTGCATTTGGATGTTCGTTCGTTGTCTGTGTGGGCCATCTCTTCGATGGCTGCGGTCGGACGTGCTTGCAATTACTCTCAGAATACGTGCCCATCAGAATTCGCTGAGTTTCGGCATCGGGGGGGGGGGATCCATTGCGTCGCGTTCGCAGGGGTACTTGAGATGTGTGTTCTCGGCCACCAGTTGTAGCGCACGGGATTCAGCATACATGTTTGCAACGGTTGGTGCCAGAACGCGTTGCACATTCTCGTGCAAGGCGTGCTCTCGGCCATCTGTGGTAGCCTTCCGCATTCAGAACATATTGTTTTGCCGCGAGTAGCACCGAAACGCGTTGGCAGATTCGCGCGAGATGCGTCCGCATCCGTTTTGAGGTTCGAAGTTTTATTCCCCCCCCCCCCTGGGAGTAAAGTTTTACATCCGCCCTCCCCTTTTGTGGGGAACCCCTCTTGGGTTCAGAGCAAGCACTGGTCGGGGATCTGCAAACGCGCGCCCCCATAAATGGACCCCAACACAGTACTTCGACTGAGACCCTAGGCCATGTGCACTACGACATAAAGCCCCTAAGATACGCATTCTCGTAGTCTGGATCTCGCAGAGACACATCGAGCCTGAGACCCTGAGGTCTTAATTCTCGAACGGCCCCGAACCTTTCCGATCTGACCGGAGGGGGCCCTAGACTCTAGACCCAAGTTCCGTGACCTTCCATCCCTGGGGAGTCTTCCTTCCAGGGGATGCGGTGCCATTCTGTCCAGGGGGATGATATCGTGGGTCTGATGATCGGTGGCGTGGCCAAACATGGCGTATTGTGTCGGCTTCTCCACAGGAGAATCCTGGCCACGTCGTGTTCGACCCCGTTGCAATGAAGAGGGTCATGATCTGCCAACGCCACCTGGGCATCTACCAGAAGGGCTGCCCGCAGAACGGCATCAGTGACGCGTGCGAGCGCATGAAGGAGCCTGAGCAGCGGGCCAAGATGGACCAGGTCGAGCGCAACGGCAACTTGCGTGGCACCGATGCGAGGCCGTGGGGCTTACCACAGAGCGTCGGGCATGTCGCCCAGTGGGGTTGCAGAGCGTATCGTCTGGCGACTGCCGTGAACAAGGATGAGTGGGAGAAGGTCCACGGGAAGAAGATGACGCAGCGGTTTCCCAAGCCCGAGCACCCGACGATGATGGCCATGAAGGAGGACGGCAGCATGGAGTTCGAGAAGGTGTGGCTCTACAGGCCTGTGCCGTGGAGCGGTTTCAGGATGGTTGAAGTCAGCGCAGGCCTCGCGACGGAGATCAACACGCCCATGATGCCGTCGGACCGTCACTACTACGAGGACCAGGCGAAGGATGTGGCCGCGGACACGGCCAAGAAGGAGATGTCGCGCCTCAAGGTTCCTTGGAAGAGCTTCGCCGATGGCATGAACTCCCTCCCAGCGAGCTTGTTCGATGCGCATGGTGAGCCGAAGCTCCACCCGCTAGGTTTCACCATGGACGAGTGGGGCAGCAGCGAGGTGGTGGCCACGGGCGCGCACATGCCTTTTACGCCAGGGGCCATGAGGATGCAGATGCGTGGGGAAGCGTCGTCGGCTGCAGATGCTCCGATGACGCCAGCGGCGCGCGACGGCAACCTGGATGCGATGGAGAGGCTCGCTGCCTCGCTTGGACAGCCTTGCTCGAGTGGCGCGTTGCCTCGCGAGCGCGAGGGGGGCCCTGGCGACATCATGATGGCAGGGACGTTGGACGACGTCGGCATGGGCGATGTCGCAAGCACCCCGAGGCAGACGGCAACATTCAACCTTGACGAGCCTGTGACATGCAGCAAGAGGGACGACGCCGAGAGCATGATCAGTTTGGGCTCCGCTGCGTTAGGCGGCAAAGCCGACGCCCAGAAGTACATAGACGTCCTGGACTTGGAAGTCGCCCAGCAATCGCCGAAGCTGGGTAATCTGTACCACCACGCCACCAACTACTCCCAGCGGGTCGGCGACGACAAGACCAAAGATGCGAACATAAAGGAGCTCAAGAACAGATTGGAACTCTTCGGGCACGCTCAGAGATTCAACAGTCGACATGAGGGGTCTTACACCTACGACGCGCTGGCGGCGTCATACGATACTTTGGTTTCTGCTCAGGTCCGCATGCTCCCCGTGGCCAACGCCGTCATCTGGAAGAAGAAGGTTGATATGATGTTGCAGGCTGATGTCACAAAGGAGTCTGCTTCTGCGATGTTCAGGGCTTGCGCTCCGATCCCGCTCCCTGCTTCCATGGACGAGGCCTTCGACGTTCGGGCCCCGTGCCTATCCCGATTGTCGGCCGTCGACGAGTGGTGCAAGATCCAGAGGTTTTACTTGTATTTCTGCGAGTCCTGGTTCCTGCCGAAGCTGGAGTCGGGCTGCCACGAGGAGATCATTAGCAGCATCATCGTGGACATGAGACAGTACATCACACGAGTGCTGGAATCGTGCCATATCGGCGAGGTCACCGTGAAGTTCTTCTTGGAGCTCAACCGCCTGCTGCGGGGCACCCAGGATTGCATGAACATCGAGGCGATCTTCGACAGCGGGGAGTTCGAGGAGAGATGCAAGGGCGTCCTGCTGCTGGCCGAGACACGGTGCTCAGAGAAGTTGCGGAAGACCTTCGCCCTGGCAATCCAGAACCATGAGAAGTACAGCAGGGTTGTGACCGAGATCCACATGTACGTCAAATCGCTGGATGGCGTCATCTCGGACTTCGATGAGTTGGTGGAAGAGCTGAGGGAAGAGATCGTCCTCGAGGGCGATGGCGAGGCTGCGTTCAACCTCTCAGACCAGATGAATAGCTTGAAATCGAAGCTGGTTAACGCTGCCAAGATCATGGGGAGGTTGGAACCGTCGAGCCGAATGCACGGGACTATCATGCACCGCATCGTCAGCAAGTGCTTGAAGTATGTATCGGCGATCAATGCCAGGCCATCGCCGCAGGAAGGTGAGGCCACATCCGCCTTGGACATGATGCGCGAAGCTGCCGTCCAGTTCCCCTTCAACCCGGAGCTCAACACCGTCCTCGCCGAGCTCCAGGCCGCGACCGTAGCGGCGAGCGAGGCCGAGAGCACCGAGCTGTTCACCGCTATCGTCACGGAGGTGCAGGCAGAGTGCGAGAAGGAGTCCGCAGAGTTGACGGTGGAGCTCGTTCAGAGGCTTCATGATTGCGCAGAGAAGCTGAGTGACAACAATCGCCAGCCTTCCGAGCTCGAAGCTGTTTGCACACTCGTATCCTCCATGGTTCACGCCACGGCGAAGGACGAGTTGAAGCAGGATGTCTGCGACGCCATCGTGCACGCGATCGGGGTGCTCAAGAACGTGTTTGCTTACCAGCTTGCGGGGAGCTCTGCGTCGAGCAATTTGCTTCTCGTCGTCGGCAGTGCGCTCACGTCAGTCTCGAACCTGGCCCGTGCTTGCGAAGCAGTGGAGACGTACTTCAAGTGGGACGGGGGGGATGCCGAGCCAGACTTGACGGCCATCGCTCGTGGAGATCACCAGTCCAGGTCAATCACCCACGAGTTCAACGCTGCGAGGGTTAAGTGGGGCGGCCTCGTGAACAAAGACATCACTTCGTCGGAGCACCGTGATCACCCAGGTATCCAGGCGCTCGTCTCCGCCGCGTCCAAGCTCAAGAAGGTGACGGGCATCAAGCTCGAGAGCGTGGGCGAGAAGATCAAGCGAATCAAGCAGGATGAGCTGACGGAGAAGCTCCAGTCCTTGAAGCGCAACTGCGGCGGGCTACCCGACGCGGAGTGGGAGCGCGGGTTCGAAGGGAAGTCCTTCAAGATGCTGCAGGAGCATTGCGACAAGACCCTCCTGGGAGAGAACTCGACGGCGGGCGGGCTGAAGAAGGAGTGGACGGCGCTCGAGAAGGATTTGAATGCTGGGGTGTCAAGTTTTCGTGAGGTCCGATGGGCCCAAAGTCTTCCATGGGCTCGAGCGTGTTTGATTAAGCGAGTCTTGAATGATCCCTGCCGCGCTGGACCCTCTCAGGGTCTGTGTATTCACTCGGGGCACTCCTGGGGCTCCGAGGGTTGGTCCTGTGGGGAGGTTCGCTACAGTTTAGGGGGGCAGTCAGGGGAGCTGAAGGCGTCAGCCTCGACCTATAAAAGCCATGGTGGGAGTTATGGGCCAATGTTGGCTTGCATATGTTTGTGACCACAGGTGCGTTACCGATCGCACTGGTCCCTCGAGAAATCTATGTTAGCCAGCGTGGACCCCAACCAATACGCCCGTTCCCTTGCAGTATATGCGGTGTCACCGATGTGGTGCAATGTATGCGATGCAACCTATGTGATGCAGCGCATGCCGTTCAACATATGCAATGCAATCTATGTGGTGCAATATGGGCGGTGCAACCTATATAATGCAATGTATGCGGTCCAATCTATGTGGTGCCACTTGCGCGCGGCAATCTATGTCGTGCAATATAGGCGGTCTAATAGATGTGGTGTAATCTATGTGGTACAACCTATGCGGTGCAATTTACGCGCGACAACCTGTGTAATGCAATACCTGCTGCGCAATATGTGTGGTGCAACCTAGGTGGTACAATATACGCGGCAACGACGGCGGCGACGAACGGCACCGCCCGCACACGCCGCCTCTCGCCCCGAACGGCGGCGACGGCGACGGCGACGGCGACGGCGGCGACGGGCGGCGCCGCCCGCAAAAACCGCCAATCGCCCCAAACGGCGGAGGCAACGACGGCGACCGCTATGGAGGCGACGGGCGGCACCGCCCGCAAAAGCCGCCAGTCACCCCGAGATGGTTAAGCCAAGTAAGCACCCCAGGTGCAAGCACTGGTTCGGGAATAATGGTAGTGCAGCACGGCATGCGATGATATCGCTTGAAATGCTGCGCAATGCAATCGCACGCAACCCTGGTGCGCCAAGCTGTGCTATTCATGGCTATGCGATGCGGGTATGCTACACTATGCAGTAGCGTGCTACGCGGCACTGTGGTTTTTGGATCGGCACGGCCATTTGATGTTTGTGTCAACGTAATGCAACGCATGCGTTCAGATTGCCATTGCGGTTGTTATGCTTTGCGATGCTATGCTCTGGGACGCTGTTTCACAACACAGCGCAGCATGGCACATCCCGCCATGACATTGCATCGCATAGCACAGTACATCATCCAGCGTGCACCTAGGAGTTTGCTGCCCTGAACGTCCAGTTGAAGGCCTACGGCGTTCCAGGGGTCTCGTGGTCACAGGAGGAGGCCGACGCTATCGAGAAGGCGAAGGTCACGCACACGAGCTGGATGATAATGAACACATACAAGAAGGTCAAGGACCCGTCGGCGATGGCCGTCACAGTGGCGAAAGTGTATATGGAGTTCACGTCCAACCTCGGCGGGAAGCTGAATCAGCTCCACGACGGCATCCAGAAGAAGATCGGCCCGCTGGTTTCGGCCTCGTAGGCAGCCCCCCTGTGCGCCACCGCCCAGCCTCTCAAGCTCGCTGTTTCTTTTGTTTGCTAGCTGGCATCGGCGCCCCAAGCTCGCTGGTGTCGGCACCTCAGGGCCGTCTGCCCGCTAATGCCCCGCGGCCTCGCTCTCCCAGGGGGGGTGCCACCAGGACAGAGAGAAACAGCACATCCCCAAAGCAAACGCACCCCCAGGAGCCCCGCCAGCAATTGCTTCAGTGGCCAATGCTCGGCTGCGGGTTTTCGAGCGCATCTCGAATCCAGCGGGCGACGGAGATGACGTCGCCCACGTGACTTGCAGGCGCCTAACCGACAAGGCCTGCGCGGTCGCAGAGTGTCTCCCCCTGCCCGTTCGTCTGTTCTCCGCCTGTCCGCTCGTCTGATCTCGCCCCTCCTGAGGGGGCCTCAGGGGCAACGATTTCGTTCAGAGGGATGCCGTCAGACTGGGAACTGGCAGCGGATCAGGCGGAGTAGGAGGAATGAGGATAAGGAATGGCGGTGATGATTGCAAGTGATGAGTGTGGATGCGGTGAGAGGGTACGGCGGATAAAGGATGAGGATACCAACGAGGATGGGGAGGAGTACGAAAAATGATGACAACGTGAGGGTGGGAGGAGGGGGGAGAGGATAGCGAGGGACGAAGAATGAGAACAACGCACGGAGATGACAGGGGGATGCGGGAGGACATGAGGAAGGCGACAAGTAGAAGAAGGTATGGCGACGGAGGGCCGTACGAGAGGAGGATCCTTCATTCGAACCAATTGCCGACTCGGAACGGTTCCCCCATGCCCCCATGTCTGGTTTACATCATTGTCGGGTTTCCTGTCTGGGCTCCTGGGCCACTTTCTGCCGCGACCTCCGTTTCATCAATACCCCCCCTACCCCACTCCCAATTCGAGTCGGCAATCGGTTTGAAATTCAATCCCCGCCGCTCCTTCCCCCCACCCCTTGTTCGCGGTGAACCAGCTGGCACCAGGACCGCCCAGCTAACCCACCGCGCGTGCTAATGTCCGTGGTGTTGTTGTATCGTTTCTTTTCTCTGCTTGCCCCAACCCCTCTCTCGCCTCTCATGTCCTCCTCTTCTTTGGTCTACCCCTTTGTTCTTCATTTGCCACTCTGCGGGGACTTGGTATGTGTTTTCCGTCACTCCTGGGCCCTGCCCTCTTCCTTTAAATATCCACATCGTTCTTTCCACCTTATCATTCCTGTTTTCTCGTCCAAACACCTCCCCCTCCGTCCCTTATCACATAAAAGCACCGTGCCGCGGCTGGGTCTCCCTCTGCAGCGCCATCCGCGTGAGGGGTGCCGACTTGTCGCTCGGGCGTCAGAGGTGCGCATCAGAGTGGTTGCAGTCGGCGTTTCTTGTGTGCTAGATCTGCGTGAGGGGCGCGGCGACTTGAGTCGATGAGGCTTCCAAGCATGATCATTGGGGCTCTTGCTGGATCGTCCTTTTGGGTGCGATCCACACGCGGGGCGTTCGACCTACCTGTCGTCTTCCTTGCGGTTCCGATCGTGGTTTGGTTCGCGTGCCAGTGGCCTCTTCGCTTGGAGCTCCAGGGTTTCAAGAGAACCACTGCGACGACGGCCGAACCTTCAAACGCCAGAGCGCGAGCGGACGTTACGGCTACTGGCGCGCCGCGTGGTATGAACAATAAAACTGTTTTTTTTTGTTGGTTCATGTTTTTTTTCGCGATCGACCGTTGCGTCGGCCCTTGATTGTTTTGCTTTTTCCGCTGGATTGTTTTTTGCCTTTGTCCACCGTGTGCTCGGGGCGACGCGGGGGATTGTTCAGTCTGATTGTTCGGCCGTGTGGCCCTTAGGTCCACATCAACATCACGGCACTATGGCGGCCTCAGCGGACCTTCGAGGCATTCCGCTGGACGGGTATACTAGGCAGTGCCCGCCAGGATGGCGGCCATATGTTCGCAATTATTCGCTGATCACCTACGAGGAGAAGTTGCGGCTCTGGATGAGAATGACAGACATCCCTGGCGACTGCCAGGGCAGCGTGGTTGTTGGCAGACTGAAGGGTTCGGCTTATCGCATCGCGATGAAGATACGGCTCAGGCGCCAGGACGGCAGCATGCTCTACCAGGACGAGGCGGTGAACGCGCTGGCGGAACCTGAGGACCTCAATGCTGGCCTGTTGGCCACACCTTCAGGACTGCAACAGATATTAGCAGATCTCAGAACGGCATTCGGCGACGACAGTCAAGACTTACAGGCGTTCCACCTGGACAGATTCTTCGACCGACATCGTGGTTCGCACTCGCTCTTGGACTATCTAACGGCGTTCAAGTTACGATCTGAGGCAGCAGAAGAGCACGCGACGCTGAACATCAACCAAGTCGGTTTGACGCACCTCTTGCTTGCCAAGGCTGGACTGGCTCCGAGATTCATATATGACCTGATGCTCAAAGTAGACGGCGACAGGAGTCAGTTCACTGAGATTTACAAGCTGTTGAAGAAGTTCAGCAAAGGACAGAAGGAGATCGGCGACGGCGACACGCAAGGCATCTTATTGACTTATGATGATGATGAGGAAGAACCAGAATATAGCCAGGTTGAGTATTTCACTGATCACGACGGAAGCTGGTACATATACGACTACACCTACGACCTACGAGCAGGCATATTACCTCAACCTTGCTTCTGAAGACATGGGTTATCTTTCATATATGGTTTCTGATTGCTGGGACGGCACTTGGAGTGCAAACGAGTTTCAGGCATGGTATTATCAATATGAGGAAGATTACGAACAGGATGAAGATCATGATGATGAAGAAGCTCTACTCGATGACCCACTCGACGGTCCTCCTCATGATCTGGCTTTCTACGGCAGATACGGAGGGCGACGAAAGGGCAAAGGCTACGGCAATGGTACAGGTGGCTACGGATATCGTCGCAGGAGTTCAAGCAAAGGTGGCAAAGGCAAGAACAGATCACGTACGTTTGGTCGTGGAAAGGCAGGTGGCAAGGATCGGCGAGGACGTGATTATTAGGGTAACAAGGGCAAGAGTAAGGGCAAAGGCAAAGGCAAGAAGGGCAAAGGCACAGGCTCGGATGATCGACATGGCCCTGTGATGGACTTGCATCAAGGATGTGGACAGCAACCTCAAGTTCCCGCAGGATCGGCCGTACATAACACGCGAGGTTCAGGATCAAGCTCTGGATGTGACAAGTGCGGTTGCCGATGGCGCAGCGTGAAGGATTGCCCGGTCAACAAAGCTACCAGCAGAAAAGGTTTCCTGGTCGGGCTCGGCACCAACACCGCGAAGGACACGACGGCGACAGACATCACGCTGCCACCTCCTTCGACACCTTCAGACGGCTTCAACAGCATAACCCGACATCCAGACGCAGTGGCAGAACAACGATACCTGACGGCAATCAGGAAAGAAGAAGCGAGAATCGAGGAGGAGACTCACGGCGTGGCCACTTAAGAGGACATCGCAGGCTGTGACGGCAAGGATCCCTGGTTCGAACAGCAGTCAGATCCGTGGCGACCATCGCCTCGACCTCCGACTCGACCGAACTCGAGCGACGCCGGCTCCTGGCAGAACATACCATCGGAGCAGGCCCCGGACGCTCACACCACAGTTTCGGACGACAAGCCCACGCAGGAGCGCATCTTCGACTTCGGCGAGGCGACGGTCTCGAAGTTCTTTCGGAACGAGAAGAAGCATGCTATGTTCGGGCTGGGCCTACCTACTCAGCAGCAGTGCCCAGATCTACCCGCAGCACGATCGACCAGCAGAGCAGAAGCAAGCTCAAGCTCGATGGACAAGAACAACTCAGCGTTTGTCCTCGGCATCTTCAGTGAGCGCGAGGACACCTTCGAGGCGTGCCATCTTGTCAGAGGTCGACAGCGCAAAGGATTCATCATCGACCCTGGAGCGGCTTCTGGCATCTGCGGCACAGATACGTTGCTGCAGCACAATGGCAAGGACACTCAGAACTACAAGATCACCCCAGGATCAGGCAGCTTCACGGGCATCAATGGCAGACCTACTTCTGGACTGGGACATGTGGCACAGAAGGCTCGATGCTCCCGTCTCGAGTTGGTCTGGCACGGCGACCTCATCGGCGAGAGTGGCTCCAACTGCCCGTTCCTGCTGCCGCTGCCTCCTCTGGTCCACTACAGAGCTCTACTCGTACATGGACTCACAGATGACGGCAATGGAGCTCTTGCGCTGGCCTCTGACAGTGACCCGTCGGACGTGCATGTGGTCAGGGTCCTTCTCACGGACAGCAGCCAATATCTGTTGCCGACGGACGATCCCGAAGGTCAGCAGCGCGAGGAACCAGCAGTTTCAGCTCAAGTGGTCGAGATGCTGATGCACACAGTGAAGAACATCAGCGCCAATATTCTCAAGACAGATACTGCGGCATTTGTTTCCTCTTGCACCCAGGAGGACCAGAGTTCAACTCCGCAGAAGACACACCTCATGGCATCAACATCCTCGGCACCAAGGGACGGCAGCACTACCGGACAAGAAGCACCAGTGGACAGTGCACCTACCAGGGCAGCGATATTCGCTGGCACAGCTGAACACCACGGCATGCTTCGGCACTGGGGCGGTCAGGTTTACATGGAGGACAGCTTCCCAGATTACCTATCCAGCGAGCACGTGGCGTGGCTGAAGCAGAGATATAAGGACATCCCAGAGGAATTCTACACCAAGGCAGGCTTCGAGGTCGTGACTCCAGACAGTTTCGACAAGTGGTTTCACATTCATCATGACCTTCAAGTAGTCTGGGCTTTTCAAGAGCAGTGGTCTGGATCAGGAAGACTCTCATTATTGGCAGCAAGGTCCGGACTCACAGTGCTCTTTCCAGTCGACTACCGCTACGGCTGGGACCATGAATCCCGAGCATCGGAAGTTGGTGAGCAAGGTCCAGACCGTCTTCAAGCCCATAGTCAAGCTCTCATCTCCAGATTGCAGGCTATGGGCGGCCATGAGCAACATGCGAGGAGCTGGAGTTGCAGCAGCCGAACGACAAGCAGAGTTTCCCATGTTGGAGTGGCTTTATCACGACAACGTCGTTCAAGATCAAGACGGACATGGCTACATCAACGAGAACGGCTTGCGCTCCCAGCTCTGGACACAGTCACCGCTGAAGCAGAATCAGGACATCGTCAGCAACAGGACTCGCGGCGAGTCGATGGATGTGCTCACGGCTGTGTAAACTCTAACAACGAGCCGCTGGAGAAGCCCTACAGGCTCGACGCCAACATACAGCTGAGGAAGACCATCCGACGATGCCCTGGGCATGGAGTTCAACGACATGCAGTTATCGAGGGCTCAGTACCAGGCACGAGCTCCAAGACTGCAGCTCTTACTACGGTATACACTCGCACGATGTGCCGGGCACTCATCAGCGACATCACCTCCTTCGCGCGCAAGTTCACCTGCGCTCTGATGCTGGCGACGCTCGTGTACAGCAACATCGACATGCATCACGGAGGCCCGAACACAGAAGCAGTGCGAGTTCAGCTACTTCACCCTAAGGCGACGGCACCTCAGCTCGGCAGCGACGGTGCGGCGGCATACGACATCACTACGGTTACTGACGGCTTTCTGGAACCTGGACAATGGCGTGGATTTCACGCCGGGCTCATGCTGGCACTTCCAGCAGGCACTGCTGGCCAGCTATGGCCTCGGTCGGGCCTGGCGTTGAGGCAAGGTCTCGGCATCAATGGAGGAGTTATCGACGCTGACTACAGAGGCGAGCTCATCGTGATAGTGGAAAATCGTGGCAAGTCTCGCTTTGTATGCCAGAGTGGCGACAGTATTGCTCAGCTCATGATCGTGCAGATCCAGACTCCACCAGTACAGCTCAACGACCACATTGACGAGGACGAGACCGAGCGCGGCAAGAATGGTTTTGGCAGTACTGGACTACACACTCAGAAGAACGACACGGAGATCTTCTGGGGCTGCCCTAAGTGCAAGTACGGCGGCGAGCGTGAGCACAGCAGAATTCCAGGGAACTGCAAGCTGGCACCCAAAGCAGATCCCAGACGGACGTTGACACGACCAGCGGCCAAGGCACCAGCAGCCAAGGCAGCAGCAGCACCAGCAGCGTTTGCTCCACCTCGACAGCTAGCACCACCGGCTCCAGCACCCGATCCACGACCATTAGAAAATTTCGACGAGAACATCCTACAACCACCATCACATTCGGCTTCGGCATCAAGCTCAGCAGCAGCACCAGCAGCACCAGCAGCAGCCGTAGCACCTATGACGCGAGAAATACAACCACTACAGCGACCAGCCAACGGTACTGTCAAGATGAAGCTGGCCTACGACCGGCTACGGCGAGTCAAGGTAGACGACTTCACCATGAACAGTCATGAGCAGCTGAAGAACTTGGATCAGATATGGTTGGCTCGTATTCTGGCAGACCTGGCAGGACAGCACAGGAATACTCACAGCACCCAACACTCAGCAGCAGCCCGACCTAGGCGACAACACCGACGGCACCGCTCAGATGTTGATCGAGCTACTGAGACCACTGATGGACGTCGACTCACTGCACATCACTTTTCAGCCGAACAGCTTGGAGACATCCAACACCACCTCGATAGATGACAGCCCGTTTCGAGTTACCTTTCTCGGCGCAGATATCGACAAGTGGGAATCTTCGGCATTGAAACGGCTTGACGGACTTACTCCAGCACAGCAGCATCACGGCATTCGAGGACACAAGTGGCTTATCGTGGCTCAAGGTCACGCACCACCACCCACGATGGAGGAAGACGCTGAGCGGAGGATCCTACCTAGGCTCAAGCTCATCACTACACCTCCGAGCTTCGACTTCACCAAGTTGAGGCAACAGCTGATGGAGACGGAGTCCGACGCCGAACGTTTCCGCCTGCTGAAGGGTCTTCATGAAAGACTTTGGCACGAGCAGCTACCAGGCATGGAGAAGTTTCTCAGGCGGCTCGGTGTACCGGACAAGTGTCTGGTGCTGGCCAAGCAGGTCATTGCGGCATGTGAGGAGTGCAACGACTGGGCACCCATAGCGACCAAGCCCAAGTATCGAGCAGAATTGGCAGGCTGGTTCGGAGAAGTCATGGTGTGCGACCTCTTCTTCATATTCGGCAAGACCTTCTTGCTCATGGCCGACGAGGCGATCAGATGCAAGTTGGCTGAAGTACTACCCAAGAAGGACGCGTTCCACATAGCTCAGGCGGTACTACGAGCTTGTCTTCGGTACTTCGGACCTCCCAAGTGCATCAAGTTCGATCAAGAAGGCGGCGTTCGCTCAGACGACTTTGCAGTGGTGTGCGACCGCTACAGCATGCACAGACAGCTGGGCGGCTCGGATGATTCAGGCAAGCACACAGTCACGGGGCTTGCAGAACGACACATCCGCCTCATCAAGACATCGTCGTTGAAGTGCAAGGCCAGTGCGGCCAAGCAAGGTCTCGTGGTTCCCGACGAGGACATAGTGTTCGAGTGTACGATGTGCGAGAACTTTATGCTTGAGTACGGTGGCTGCACACCATCTCAGTGCTTGCAAGGACAGAATCCTCGTGGTTTCTTTGATCACGGCTCCAACTCCAGTCTTGCTATCGACGGCGCGCGCGACACGACGCCAGACACCTTCGAGGCCTACCTCAGGCCCAGGATGATGGCCAAGGGGGCAGTTCAGAAGGCAGTCGTCGAGCAGCGCATCGCGGAGGCTAACAACACCAAGGTGCAGATCCTCTCAGACGTGGCTAAGCTACGACCCTTGCAGGACTTCGTTGATCTGTACCGAGTTCCTGATCGCAAGGGCGCGCCCGGGTGGAGAGGACCGTGCGACCTACTGGGCATCAACCTGAAGGAGAGCGTGGCGATCGTCAAACACCAGTCCATGCCATACATCGTTCCGCTCAGGCATGTGCGACCACATCAGGCACGATCGTATGCAGTCGCAGTGGCGTGCCCACCGACTCACATGCTGATGGACGGAGAAGGCAGATGGCAGGACAACATGCGTGACGATATGTACACGACACTGCACGGCTTATTTGACATCGTTGATGGCCAGGCACCAGGCACCACGATCACGGTTGGAATGGTCCGCGACGCCAGCGGCATGCAGATTGTTGTGCCGAACGACTTCGAGATCAACACCCCCGAGGTCTTTCGTCTGGCAGCTCAAGTAGGCGAGGTTCTGCTACAGCTGGCGGCTCCAAGGGCCATCAGGTTCGGCACGCAACCGCACAACATCAACACCTATCACGGCATCAATCGGGGAGTTATCCTAGCATGGGTTCGGCGAGATCGACTCAGCTATCAAGTACGACAAGTGGACCTGGGACACACTCTGCGGCTGGCGACTATCTTGCCAGACACGCCGAGCAACTACTCGTTCATCATCTATGTCTCAGAGCAGTACGAGGACACGGTTGTTCAGGACGCAGTACCAGATCTTTCGGACATCTCGAGCATTGAGCGGATAGACGACGCGCCCTGGACACCTCCTACGCAGTTTTTGCCATCACCGACTCCGACGGAGTGGTGGAAGCCCCCAGGCTACGACGTCACGGTCATGGAAGCAGGCGAACCACCACAGCCTCCTCAACCACCACAGCCTCCAGGACGACCACCACAGATACCTCAACAGCCAGTGCTACCACGTTCGGCTTTCTCACCGAATGACCAGTCGCAGCACATGGATAGCACGCTTGAGACAGTGTCAAGGTCTGGTACCTCTATCTTGGCGCCACCTGCGCCTCCTCGACCTCCAGACGATCGTCCAGGTCGACCTGTGCCAGACGGTGGACAAAAGCGAGCTGTGGTGGCAGATCACGATGTCAGCATATCGGATGAAGAGTTTGTTCCGCGACGACCAGCACCAAGTCGAACACCGACTTCACCAAAGGCAGCTGCACCACCGCAGCAGGTTCCAACGACACCGATATTTCCAGCACCTCAGGCTCCAGCATCACCTGACTGGCGGCAAGTGGCGCTTCCTGGCTCACCAGTGGGCATGGACGCGTCTACATCAGACCCTGTGGCATCAGAGGCAGAAGCTCGTGAACTTGACGACGACAGATCTCGGACACAGACATCCATCCTGAAACGTGGCACGCGTGAACGAAGAGATCAGCGCGTCAATTTCGACAATCCAGGTACGAGCTCATCTTCAGCACCATCGAGCGGATCACAGGCGGCAGCATCGTCGGGCGAGCAGGGTCCTGTGTTGCCTATTGCCGAAGCAACTCAAGGTGAAGGCACCGACCCAGTCGATGACCATGATCGGAGCAGGTCTCGCAGGCTCGACACGGACACGAATCAAGCACAGGATGCAGCGGAACAACCTACCATTGAATATCCAGCTCCACCAGAGCAAGTACAAGAAGCAGTTGATCAACCTACTATTGAGTATCCATCTCACTCTGACCAAGCAGCTGAAGCTGCAGAGCCGACTCTGGAGTATCCTCAGCACGACGACGAGCGGTCCAGATCGGTTCACCTTCCATTGCAGCAGAGCTCACCGGACGCGACGATCGAGTATCCTCAGCAGCAGCCTCGGGACGACGACGAAGACAAGACCATCGACTACAACCCTGAACATGATGATAGGTCTCGGTCTGCCCATGGCATCAAGCGTGAGGCCCTTACTCTGGATCGTCTGAGGTGTTCTACTGCTCAGCTTGGCAGGAGTTGATTGAGCACCAGCAGTACTTCACCAAGCGCATCGACTTAGTTCCCGAGCTCAAGGACTACGGGGGCGAGTACCCTAAGTCTATGACGGAGCAGCAGGCACTCATAGCTGAACACTTCTGCTCAGACATCGAGGGTTTCAATCTCACTGGTGGCGACGAACTACCAAGCAGCTGGACCCGCAACCAAGCTTACATATCCTTTGATGGACCTTTCCTCGAGGATCATTGCTTCTATCTCGACATCCTCACTGGCGAGTGTTTCGCATCGGCCTCGGACTCGCTCATCCTGAAGCCTAACGACGTGGTGGAACACTTCGACCTGGTCGAGGCAGCAGACCTCAAGGAGATCAAGCAGTTCGTCGAGGCGATTGTGTGGAAACCGATACCCATGAGCAAGTGCAAGCAGGATCCAGTTGATTGCGTCTGGGTCCGCAAGTGGAAGCAGATCAAGGTTGGCAACGAGATGAAGTGGATCGTCATGAGCAGACTATGCGCCAGAGGCTTTCTTGACGGTCAAGGTGCATCACTTTCGAAGCGAGCTACGACGGCGACTCGGTTGTCACAGCGGCTTCTGGTTTCATTGGCAGCGATATATGATTTCACCATCGAGAGCTGGGACGTCACGGGCGCCTTCTTGAAGGGACTACCTTTCAAGGACATGTACGAGGTCTTGCGCAAGCGCGGCATCAAGACTCCAGAGCGGCAGGTGTGCATCATTCCACCGGCCAACGTCTGGCGACATCTTAGGAACATCGACCCCAAGACGTATCACGCTCCCTCGCAGCAAGGCAGTTGGAACATGTGGGCTCTGGAGTGTCTCAAAGCAATGTATGGTCTGAACGACGCACCGTTGGCATTCCAGGTGGTCATGCAGATCTTCATGATAGAGACGCTTGGCGGCAGGCCCTCGGCTTTCGACGACTGTTTTTACTTCTGGATGGAATCCCCAGGAGAACTCAAGGCAATTGCGACCTCCTATGTTGACGACAACAACAACGCGAGCAGCAACGAGTGGCTCAACAAGTCTTACAGCAATTTCTCGGATAGATTTGGAGGAGGTACCAGACAGCAACCACCTATGAACCACGTGGGAGACAGACATGAGCAGACCGACTTCGGCATTCGAATGTCTCAGGACGAGTTCTGCCAGAACCTCCAGCCAGTTCCTCTCGGCAAGCTTCGAGCAGCTCAGGACGACTCTCCACTTACTTCCACGGAGCTCAAGGCATTTCGCGGACTCCTGGGCGGCTTGCTGCGGTTATGTCAGACACGACTGGACGCGATTGCAGATGCGGTCATTATCCAGCAGAATATGGCATCAGCAACGATCAAGCATATCAAGATGGCCAACACTCTACTAGCTCGTGTGAAGAAGTACTCGGCAAACGCGGGGCTCTACTTTCCGAAGATCTCTCCACCATTCGTGATTGACACGGTGGCAGATTCGAGTGGAGCTACCTCAGGAAGCTCTTACGCTCAAGAGGCAGTGCTTATCTTGTTGGGCTCGGACAAGCGCGTGCAGGTTGTGCCAGCGACGTCGATTCACTACCAGCAGGTGTGCGACTCCAAGTAGCAGCTCAGCAAGTTCTGCCACATCATAGCTTCGCTATCTCACAAGGCCAAAAGAGTTTCAGGCAGCACGTCACGGGCTGAGACGTTGGCAGGCGTAGTTGGCAAAGAGTTGGCACAGGTGATGGCCATGCGATTGACGGAGTTATTGGCTCCGGGCATCCAACTTCCTCTACATGAAGGCAGCGCGATGGCGCAGTTGATTCAGATCCAGGATCACGCTGAGTTCATGATACCTATCGACCACTGGACAGATTGCAGAGACTTCTTCGAGCTCACCGTCGGCCTCAAGGGCGTACCTCAAGATCGGCATCAGCGACTATACGTGCTATCAATACGAGAAGATCGGCTTCGTGGCTACATCAGGCGTTTCTTCTGGTGTCCTACCTCAGCCATGGTCGCAGACGGATTGACAAAAAGCATGAGATCGGAGATCCTCTACGATCTGTTGACCTACGGCTACTGGCGTGTGGAGACCAAGGGCATCGAGTGCCTGGTGGCAACCATCGATGCTCCAGCAGTGACGGTGACCGAGGGCGACCTGATCAACATGAAACCTTCTTGGGCAGAATCTCCATCAGTGTGCATGGCGACCAGGCTACAGGATATGGACTGAGTCACAGAGGACCGATTACGCACTCCGCATCTCTCTGAAGTTAGACGACCCAGACAGGACAGAACAGATTATGATCTTACTCTTACGGCTCATGGTTTGATGGGTAATGTTACCAGATATGGTTATATTTCAAGCAAGAAGCTGCCGTTCATCGACTATTTCAACATCGATAAGCTTTTCTTCGATTTCTTTGAGTACCCTTAGGGCAGAATGATTGCTTTGCTCGACTAGGGTCCGAGGAACGGTAGCTAGTTATGATGTTTGTTTTCTTAGCTGTGCGTGTTAATTAAGGTGATCCTTCTTACAAGCCAGAGTCATAATCCAGGTAGATTGCAGGCATGTGTTAGCAGCAGATAGAGTAGCAGACAGAAGCGATCCGTGCTATAGACGTCTTGGGTCAAGCTAACCGAAAATCGGAATGCCCCCCCCCCGTCCCCCTCGCCCCCCCCCCTGTCCACGCTTCCCAGGGTACCCCTCGCCCCCCCCCCCTGTCCACGCTTCCCAGGGTAGCCCCCCTGGGCCACGGAACCCTTTATTTTCGTCGTTCGTCGTGTCGTTCGTCGCCCTCGCCCCCCTCCCGCCCCCCTCGCCCCCCCCCCCTGTCCACGCTTCCCAGGGTACCCCTCGCCCCCCCCCTGTCCAGCTTCCCAGGGCAGCCCGCCTGGGCCACGGAACCCTCTATTTTCGTCGTTCGTCGTGTCGTTCGTCCCCCTCGCCCCCCCCCCTGTCCACGCTTCGTCGTTCGTCGTGTCGTTCGTCCCCCCCCCCCCCCCCCCCCCTGTCCACGCTTCCCAGGGTAGCCCCCCTGGGCCACTTTTATTTTCGTGTCGTGTCGTGTCGTGTCGTTCGTCCCCCTGCCCCCCCCCCTCTGCCCCCCCCCGCCCAGGCTTCCCAGGGCAGCCCCCCTGAGCCTCGGACACCTTTGTGCAAGAGCCAGGGCACGCGTGCCACTTGTTATTGTAGGGCCCTGTGAAGAGGGAACTTGAAGGGAGGGTTTATTGCAACATCGTTGACGCGTCTCGGTTTCACATCGGTCCTCCGCCTCCTCCTCCTCCTCCTCCGCCGCCGCCGCCGCCTCCTCCTCCTCCTCCTTCTCCTCCTCCTACTCCTCCTCCTCATCATCATCATCATCATCATCATCATCATCATCATCATCATCATCATCATCATCATCATCATCATCTTCATCATCATCTTCATCTTCATCTTCATCTTCATCTTCATCTTCATCTTCTCTCTCTCTCTCTCTCTTTCTCCCCCTCACCCCATACAGTTCCAGCTTCACTTTATCCTGAAGATGGCCCGGGTGGCCCGTTCCCCTCCGCGTGGTGTTGTTTTGGTTTTCACCGGGTTGCATGAGTGAGCCTGTTCCTGTCGTTCTCGTCTCGTAGCGCCGCCGGGCCCGGTTTTCAAAAAGGGGCTGCCGCTTCCGCGCGGGCCTCGTTTCTGGGATCGGCGCTCTGCTCCTGCCCTTCACGGCGGCCCTCTCTCGCCCCGGCGCGGGCCTCCTCTTCGGCGGCCCTGGCATTGCGAGCGCTCGTCGCACGGCCCGTGGCCGGACGGCCCGGCCCGCGGGCCCCCGAGGGTGGGGGGGGGCAGGGCCAAAGCGGGCGGCGGCGCCGCCGTGCGCGCCGCGGGCGCCGCGGCGCGAGGGAGGGGGCGCCGAAGGGGGAGGCGAGGCCCGCGGGGTGCGCGGGGCGGGGGCTTGATGCACAGCCGCCGCCTGGGGCAGCGATTTGCGCGGACCTCCACGGGCGGTGGACCTGGGCACCATGCCCTCCGCACAAATTCAAGGGGCCTTGGGACACACAACTGAATACACACAAATAAAAGGATCCCCCATATTTTCCCATTTTTTTTTGATTATTGTCTTCCCCCCCCCACACTCCCCATATTTTTCCATATTTTCCTGGGGATCGACGATTAATTGTGTCTGTGTGTTTTTTCCCTCCTGACAAATGCGGATAGGAGTCAGGGGTTGCTGTGGTCTCGGTGCGATGCGCCGTGAACTGCACAGTGAAGGAGCCCGCCGCAGGCGCCGATGTTCGAATGTTGGGCACGCATTTCTGCGTAGCCATGACCGGCGCCGCCAGTGGGATACCGCGTGAGCGGAAACCCGTCAGTCTGAAATTCAGAAGCGAAAGAAGACGTACACGTACATGAATCCGCGCTGGTTTCGAGACTACGCATTACGCGAACATTCGTACCACGCCGCCGGTCCCGCGGATCGGGGGGCCGTGTTCATGTACATGGTCGGGTGCGTACGTCTTTTTTGTGGATTCCCTATATATTCAGGCCCCTGTGGGCCAAAACATGTCCACATCCACCGCCCGCTGGGTCCCCAGGACGTCGGTTCCCAGGCGGCGGACGTGGAAAAGTCCCCGCCTCGCGGTGGGGCACGCACTTGGGCGAGTGCGGGGCCCAAGAAGCATGATCTGTTCGTGGCGTGGGCCCTTGGAAGTCTCGCCCCCTCCCCTGGACCCGTTTTGCACCACGAGCCGTTTTTCGTTTTTGTTCGACGGTCCTGGGCCCCAGCGAGGAGTCCCAGACTTAGTGGGCCCTGGAAACGACAGGGCAGTTTTTTTACCGGTTTCGTTTTGCCGTTTATTTGCCGGTTCTGACGCCGTTTTTTTACCGGTTCCGTCGCCGTTTTTGTTGACCGGTTCTGGCTCCTGTTCCGATCCTGGAGCCGTTTTTTGCCGTTTCCGGTCGCCGTTTTTTTTTGCCGTTTCCATTTTCAATGGGCATTTTTTTGGAAACGGTGAAAAGACGGCCTTGCCGATTCCGGGGCCAGGTCCCAGAGCTCGAAAATTATGACAATCTCTCGTGTTGCTTTTTCACGCGAGGGGCGTGAGGAGGGCGCGGGGAGGGCGGGGAGGGGCCGCAGGAGCTGCTCGGGCGGAGCTGCAGGACCAGGCTGACTCGTGCCAGAGCGTTCTGGCACGCTCCCAGAGCCTCCGGGAATGGCCAATGGCCGCGGCGCTCGACACATCCTGGAGAACCGCCAGACCTCAGAGATCCGCGTTTTGCCCCGGCCCAGTGTTGTGCCTGCCCGGGCCCCGTCCTCTATAGCAGGACCACCGGTGCTCCTGCGGATCTTGCGGCCGCGGCATGCAGGGTGGGCGGGTCGGGAGGTCTGTTCTGGGAGCGCCTGGGTGCCCCAACCTGTCGGGTGGGGAGAGCCTCGCGCCGTGTTTTTTGGCTCACTCTCTTCCTCCCCCATCTCTAGTTAATTCAAGCTTCGCGCGGCCCGCTCAGCTTCGACTGGAAGAGGTGCGCTCTCGATCCGCGAATCAAAACAAAAACACGTTTTTGGGCTCACGCGAGGGGGCCTGGGGGGCCGAGGCCGGGAGGGGCGCCCTGCAGGGGCCGCCAGGGGGGCGGGGGAGGCCGACGAGGCCATGCTGGACACCGCGCTGCAGAGGCAGGCGGAGGTCACCGACCTCCTCCACGCCCCGCAGGGGGCCCGACAGGACCGGCGGGGCGCGGCCCGCCAGGTCGCCCGCGGCGAGGGGGGCGCCTGCACAGGTCGGCTCGTGCGCGCGAGAGTGGCCCCTGGGCCATGGCCACCCCGTCGCGTGGTGAGCAAACTTTGTTTTGATTCGCGGGTCGAGAGCGCACCTCTTCCAGTCGAAGTTGAGCGGGCCGCGCGAAGCTTGAATTAACTAGAGATGGGGGAGGAACAGGGGGTCGCAGCCTCAGAACGAGGCCGGGAGGAGGCAAAGCCTCGGGATCAGGCGGGCGTCGTGAGCAAACACGACGGAGCGTGCTTTCGGCAATTTTCGGGCTCTTGGAGGGGGGCAGTCAGACAGCAACGCGGGATGAAGAACCGGTCCAGCGGAACGGGTCGAGTCTTCTGGGGGTCCACAGCACGCCAAAGTACTGACATCGGTGGTCTGGGTGCACAGGTCGGCTTGCTCGCGCGAGCGTGGCCCACCATGGAGAGCGACCTGGCGATCGAGAAGCCTCCCGCCCTCCCAGGTTGGACGATCTGCGCTGTGTCCCCAGACCCCCAACGTCATGATTTTTTCATGACGCGGCCCCCAGAGGTCCGGACCCCTTCCCTGGGACCGGTTTTTCATCCCGAGTCGTTTTTTGACGGTCCCGAGGCCCGGTAAGGGCCCCCGGGGGCCGAAAATGTAGAAAAACCTCCCGTCGTGATTTTTTCGCGACCCGAGGGGGTCTGGGTCAGAGGCCCACGCTCGGGCCGCCGTGACACGAGTGTGCCTACAAGGCCGCGGGGTGCTGACGGGTGCCGTCCGCAGCCCCTCTTGCTCGAGTCTGGGGCGGCTGCGGCGGAGCCGCGGCCCCTGGCGCTCCCCTGCCCGGGCGCCCGCGGCCACGAGAGAGCGTCCTCTCTCCTCGGGGGCGGGAAGAGGGGGGTGATGGATGCCTGGGGGGGGGGGGGTATCATGGCGGGGGCCATGATATTTCCGCAGATTTCATGGCGCCTCTGCTTGTTTCATTACGTCCCTGGCCCCCCCGCTGGGCCGCGCACGTGCCGCCGGTCATGATTTGCACCCCCCCCCCTCTCTTGGACACCCCTCTCTTGGCCGCTCCCGATCTCCGGGGGTGGGCGGGGCGGCCGGCGGGGCTGGGACGGGGACGAGTCTCTCCAGATCGACTACACACTACACGTAAGAGTGACCCTTCGCCGGAGCGACCTTTGGTGCGGGCTCCTCGGGCTCCCCCCGATCGCCGAGCGCGATGCGATTCAAGCGGCCCGCGCCCTTGGGTTTGGCTCCCTCGCGCCCCCAAAAGCTGCGCACCAAAGGTCACTCCTACCGGGTCACTCTTACGCCCAGCCGACTAGAGCGTCCTTCCACAGGGTGGCAATGGGGAGTGGCCTAAAGGGGGGGGGCGAAGGGCCCTGACCTTCCAGAGTGCTAAGAATTAGCCCTCCAGACCTACAGACCTATCTGGGCTGCCTGAAACCTCGACAGGAATTCAGATATCGAGGTCCTGGTGTTAATTTTTAAGCCCTACTGGAAGGTCAGGGGGAGAGGGCCCCAGAGGGGCCCTCTCTGGTCCACCTGGGAGCTGGCAGGTGCCCGGAAGAGGCCCTCAAAGGGCTCCTCTGGGGGCCGCTTTCCCCCTGACCTTCCAGAGTGCTAGAAAATAGCCCCCAGCCCCGTAGACCTATCTGGACTGCCTAAAACCTCGGCGGGAATTTTTGTGTCGAGGCCCTGGTGCTATTTTTAAGCCCTCCCAGAAGGTCAGGGTCGTCGCCCCCCACTGGGGTCACCCGCCGTGGACGCCCGCTCGAGCCCTGGAGTGCTCTCTCAGAGCGTCCTGGAGCGCTCCCGAACTGCCGCGGCGCCCGACGCCACCCCCCAGAGCCGCCAGATTCCGCGGAGGTCCCCGAGCTGAGCCCCAGCCCGACGTGGTCCGAGGCCTGGCCTCGCCCCCCTGGGGCGCGGCCAGGGAGTCGGCGACCATACACTCGGCACCGTGGTGGCCTGCGGAGCACGACGCCGCCCTCGTCGGGTCTCTTCGGAGCGCGACGGAGAGCTCCATCGCGAGGTCCCCGCCCGCCCCCCGGGGTGCCCCTGAGGGTGCCGCTTGCAGGCCGCGCCCCGTGTGTAAAGCCATACCCTCACCGCCTGTACTCTGAGCCCTCCGGCCGCCTGAGGCCCTGCCCGCCCGCGCCCTGTCTCCCCAGTTAGGGCTACTCGCGTCCCGTTTAGCTCTCGACCGGAAGGGGCCCGCTCCCGACCCGCAGACCAAAAAAGTACAGTCGGGGCCCTGAAGAAGGAACCCTTTTCGTTGGGGAGGGGCTCCGCGTTCCTTAAGTGTTTCACAGCTTGCCTCAGGTTTCCTTCTAGGTTTTCGACGGGACATCGAAGGTTCACTTATGGAAAAAAGGGGCCTCGTTCCTTATTTAGGGTTCCTTAGGCCAACGCCCCGACTGTAAGCCACACCCTCCGGAGCCGCCGACGGCGGGGCCCCACTGCTGGCGGGAGGCGGGATCCCGAGCGGGCCGCAGCGGGGGCCCTGAACGTTGGGCTCCCCCGGCCCGCGCAGCCTCCCGCGCGCGGGGGGGCGTCCGGCGGCTCCCGCACCGGGCCCGGCTGGGCGAATGCGGGGCCCAATCCGGAGCCTTGAGACGGGGGTCAATGCAAACCCAGACCCCCTCGGGTCGCGAAAAAACACCGACGAGAGGTTTTTCTACATTTTCGGCCCCTGGGGGCCCTTACCGGGCCTCGGGACCGTCAAAAAACGACTCGGGATGAAAAACCGGTCCCAGGGAAGGGGTCTGGACTTTTGGGGGCCGCGTCATGAAAAAATCATGACGTCGGGGGTCTGGGAACGGGGGTCAGCCAGAGCGCCCGATCTTGCAGGATCCTGCAGGGCCGGGGTCGCATTGGCCCGGGTTTGGGTGCAGGATCCGGCAGGATCCTGCAGGATCCTTCGCATTGACCCGGGTTTGGGTGCAGGATCTTGCAGGAGCTTGCAGGATCCTGCAGGCCTGACTGACCCCGGTCTGGATTGACCCGGGTCAGAAGATCCCCGACCCAAAGGACATGACCGCCCCTGCCCGAAGCCCGAGGTCCCGGCGTGGCGATGTCTGTTCGCAGCGGGCGTGTCCTCTCGATTTCGGGCCCTGGGGCCAGCACAGATCGATCCGGCTAGAAGGATGGCGCACAAAGGTGGGGTCCGGGGCTCCGGTCGTGATCTTTTGCGATGTTGTATTTCCCAACCATCCTGTGGTGTTGGGTCCTCGTTTTGAAGAGACGGTGCCCCGCGTCTCCTTCCTCCTCTCCTCCTCCTCCGCCTCCTCTCCTCTCCTCTCCTCTCCTCCTCTCCTCCCCTCCTCTCCTCCTCTCCTCTTCACCCACCCAGTACACCGTTTCGTGGCTCCATAGGGAGCTCCACCGAAGGCCCCAGTGCCCGCGCCCGCATGCGTCAGCCACACCCATTTCGGCACACCCCTCACACGTTTCGTGGCTCCATAGGGAGCTCCACCGAAGGCCCCAGTGCCCGCGCCCGCATGCGTCACCCACACCCATTTCGGCACACCCCTCACACGTTTCGTGGCTCCATAGGGAGCTCCACCGAAGGCCCCAGTGCCCGCGCCCGCATGCGTCACCCACACCCATTTCGGCACACCCCTCACACGTTTCGTGGCTCCATAGGGAGCTCCACCGAAGGCCCCAGTGCCCGCGCCCGCATGCGTCACCCACACCCATTTCGGCACACCCCTCACACGTTTCGTGGCTCCATAGGGAGCTCCACCGAAGGCCCCAGTGCCCGCGCCCGCATGCGTCACCCACCCATTCGGCACACCCCTCACACGTTTCGTGGCTCCATAGGAGCTCCGCCGAAGGCCCCAGTGCCCGCGCCCGCATGCGTCACCACACCCATTTCGGCACACCCCTCACACGTTTCGTGGCTCCATAGGGAGCTCCACCGAAGGCCCCAGTGCCCGCGCCCGCATGCGTCACCCACACCCATTTCGGCACACCCCTCACACGTTTCGTGGCTCCATAGGGAGCTCCACCGAAGGCCCCAGTGCCCGCGCCCGCATGCGTCACCCACACCCATTTCGGCACACCCCTCACACGTTTCGTGGCTCCATAGGGAGCTCCACCGAAGGCCCCAGTGCCCGCGCCCGCATGCGTCACCCACACCCATTTCGGCACACCCCTCACACGTTTCGTGGCTCCATAGGGAGCTCCACCGAAGGCCCCAGCGCCCGCGCCCGCATGCGTCACCCACACCCATTTCGGCACACCCCTCACACGTTTCGTGGCTCCATAGGGAGCTCCACCGAAGGCCCCAGTGCCCGCGCCCGCATGCGTCACCCACACCCATTTCGGCACACCCCTCACACGTTTCGTGGCTCCATAGGGAGCTCCACCGAAGGCCCCAGTGCCCGCGCCCGCATGCGTCACCCACACCCATTTCGGCACACCCCTCACACGTTTCGTGGCCCCATAGGGAGCTCCACCGAAGGCCCCAGTGGCGGCGCTCACATGCGCATGCGTCCCGCACACCCATTTCGGCACATCCCTGACAGGTTTCGTGGCCCCATCATCCACTGGAGGCCCCAGTGGCGGCGCTCACATGCGTCACCCACACCCACCCAATTCGGCACACCCCTCACACGTTTCGTGGCCCCATAGGGAGCTCCACCGAAGGCCCCAGCGGCCGCGCTCACATGCGTCCCCGCCACCCATCCCGGCACGCCCCTCACAACAACAGGTTTCGTGGCCCCATGGGGAGCTCCACCGAAGGCCCCAGTGCTGCCGCCCGCATGCGTCACCACCCGCACCCAATTCGGCACACCCCTCACACGTTTCGTGGCCCCATAGAGAGCTGCACCGAAGGCCCCAGTGGCGGCGCTCACATGCGTCCCCGCCACACATCCCAGTACACCCCTCACGCGCTTCGTGGCCCCATAGGGAGCTCCACCGAAGGCCCCAGTAGCGGCGCTTACATGCGTCTCCGCCACCCATCCCGGCCCCCCCCCCCGCAGCAGCATCATGTTTCGGGGACCCATAGGGAGCTCCACTGGAGGCCCCAGTGGCGGCCCGCACATGCGTTTCCGCCACCCATGTCGGCACGCCCCGCGCGTGTTTCATGTCCCCATAGGGAGCTTCGCCGAATGCCCCAGTGGCACCCATCTCGGCACACCCCTCACACGTTCCGTAATCCCATGGGGAGTTCCATTGAAGATGAAACCCGCAGCTGCGGTACTGACAACTGCATATGGTTGGGTTCTTCGCCAGGCTATTTTTTTTCGCAGCGGCGGATCTCAGGGAAGCCAGGAGGGCGTACCGTCGGCCCTGGTTGGTAGGTCGACCATGCCAAGTCGAGGGTACCCTTCTGTTCTTGTCTATCCCGACCTATGCAACCCGAATGTCCTCTGGTGTTCTGGGGCCACGTTGCCGTCGGAAGAGTCGTCTTCATGTGCCCTCTTGGGTGTCCTGTCCAATCAAGTCCGACTGTAGTTGGGCTGCATCGTGACGCCTCGCTCCGCCGAACTACAGCCTTGAAACGCATCCGCATCGTCGATGCAGATGAGTATCAAGGCTTCCAGGATTGCAAAGGCTTCCAGGAGATTCCCTCATGCCCCGCACGTGAAACGATCCTGGGCCCAGGATGGGCAGGATCGGTGGCGTCGCGAACACAATTGCAACACGGTGAAACAACTGATCGATGCGGGGATCTCCATATGTGCATCTCATGTTATGTCCCTTGCTTGTCTGTGAATACCTCAGCGCGAGGTCGAAGGGCGAGTGAGACTAAGCATGTGACGTGTTAATCCGAGCGTGAGCGCTCCTCTCTGCTTCTCTCTGTCGCCGCATACAGACCTTCTCTTTGCTGCCGCATGCTACTCCCTGGAGGCTCCCCCTTGGGGTGCCCAAGTGTTATGGCTGCTCATCGCGGTGGTCAAGGGAACTCTGAAGGGAAAGGAGTAGGGGGGGGGGCAAAGTCAGGATTTCGCCAGATATATCTCCACAATCCAGGCACGAACCGGCAAGTGCAATCCGGGCACGAACCGGGGTGCCCAAGTTTTCCGCCTCCTGTATGATCATGAGGCCATGAACCAACGTGAGCGAGCCGCTCGAGACACGACATCCCCACAATCTGGACGCGGACGGGGAAGCTCAATCCCCCTGGGCGGCTCCTCCTTGGGATGCCAAGTGCTATCTCTGCTTTACCAATGTGATCATGAGGCGTGCAACGGCGAGGAGCCGATGACGGCAAACGGGCGAGCTTGTCGAGATATGCTCCAACAATCTGGGCGCGCACGGGCAAGCGCAGCACCCCCCGTGGCGACTCCTCCTTTAGGGGCCCAACCTAGGACGCCTGCCGTACTACCGAGGTGACCCGCAGGCTCTGTCTCGGGGGCCCCCAAACGGTGTGGTGACCACACCGTGCGGTGAGTCGGTGGAGATTCGGGGTCACCGCACGGTTGTGGGACTCGAGTCCTTCTCCGAGGATGTCTCGGGCGACATGGGGCCTCCAGGGTCCCAAAACCGTGCGGTGACGGACCGTGCGGTGAGGTCTGGGAGGATTTCGAGGTCACCGCACGGTCAGTCACCGCACCGCTTTGGGACTCCCAACTGTCGGGGACGCCAAAACAAGGGAACCATTCGAGATCCCCGCAGCTGTGGTGCGAGCGGGGAAACCGAATCCCCCCTGGCGGCTCCTCTGGGGGCGCCCACGTGCTGCGTTTGCTGCCAACAGGATTTCAACAGAGAGGAGCCGGGGACGCCAAACGAACGAGTCGCTCGAGACATCCCCACAATCTTGCCGCGAACAGGAGAATGGATTATCCCGGCAAAGCAACCTAACAGCGATATGTAGAAGCATATCTGAAAGCATTCCTCTTAAGATTCAGATGAAAATCCAGTTGTAGAATTTTGCTGTTCTCGCAGTCGTAGTCGCATTCGCGATGACAGTCGCAGCGGCAACGGCAGTCGCAGTCACAGCCTCAGCCTCAGCCTGCCTCAGCCTCAGCCTCAGCCTGCCTCAGCCTCAGCCTGCCTCAGCCTCAGCCTCAGCCTGCTTCAGCCTCAGCCTCAGTCTGCCTTCAGCCTCGGCCTCAGCCTCAGCCTGCCTCAGCCTCAGCCTGCATCAGCCTCAGCCTCAGCCTCAGCCTGCCTCAGCATCAGCCTGCTTCAGCCTCAGCCTCAGCCTGCCTCAGCCTCAGCCTCAGTCTGCTTCAGCCTCAGCCTCAGTCTGCCTTCAGCCTCGGCCTCAGCCTCAGCCTGCCTCAGCCTGCAGCCTGCAGCATCAGCCTGCCTCAGCATTCAAAATGTGGCCCAGGAATGGAGTTCTGGGAACTAGAAGAACACGAAGTGGCCTACAGTTGGCTCCGGGCATTCAAAATCATGCCCAGGAATGGAGTTCTGGGAACTTGAAGAGCACGAAGTGGCCTACAGTTGGCTCCGGGCATTCAAAATGTGGCCCGGGAATGGAGTTCTGGGAACTCGAAGAGCACGAAGTGGCCTACAGTTGGCTCCGGGCATCCAAAATGTGGCCCGGGAATGGAGTTCTGGGAACTCGAAGAGCACGAAGTGGCCTACAGTTGGCTCCAGGCACTCAAAATGTAGCCCGGGAATGGAGTTCTGGGAAATCGAAGAGCACGAAGTGTGTGACTGTTGACGAAAAACGAGCCCGGCTCTGTTCCCGGTTCTGCAGAATGTGGCCCGGGAGTGGAGTTCTGGGAGGTCGAAGAGCACGAAGTGTGTGACTGTTGGCGAAAACCGGTTCTCCTCCCCGGCACCCGCCCAGACCCCCCTGAGGAGTCATGATGCTCTCTTTTGACCCTACTAGAAACCTATCAGCAAACGCTGTTAGGTAAAAACCTCCAGTCATGTTCCTGAGTGGGTCTCAGCGTGAGTGAAGCGGAGTGTGAGTGAGTCTGATCTTGAGTGAGTTCGGAGGGAAAACAAGACAATCACAAATGAGGTAGGTTCCCATGCAAATGCGATAACAGATGGGAAATGGGGATAAAGAACATCCACGACATGTGTGTTTCCATGGGCCCCTCCAGGAGTATGAGCATGAGTCTGTCTGAGCTTGAGCGATCGGATGTGTGAGAAACCGAGCGTGGGTAAGTCTCTAAGTCTGGCGAAGCCGAGTACGCTTGGGCCTGGTCAGGACTAGGCTGAGTTGGGTACGATTGAGTTCCAGCGCAGGCGGGAGTGAGTGAGCCCAGGGCTGGGAGATCCCATGACACAACAGTTCTTGACTCAGAATGCTGAGTTGAGTACGATCGAGTTTCAGTGCAGGCGGGAGTGAGTGAGCCCAAGGCTGGCAGATCCCATGACACAATAGTTCTTGACTCAGAATGCGAGGAATCATGGCTGGAGCCCTCGGCCGCAGCTTCTGGCGGCCTCTCCCGAGCCGCCACCGGGCCGCGAGGGCCCATGGGGCCCAGACATCGAGGCGAAGTCGCCCCGCGCAAAGAAAGGCGACGCCAAGATCTCAGGGGCCGACCTTTCTCGCCCCCCCCCCCTGCCCCACAGATCTCCGGAGGCGTTTTCTCATCCAAAAACGTCGATCCCCAGGGGTCTGGAACCCTTCCCCCGAACTGGCTGCTCATCCCAGGTCCATGTTTGACGGTCGACCGAGGCCTGACGAGGTTCCCCAGAGCGCGAACATTGACCAAACCTTCCGCAGTGATTTCTGTTGACGAATCGAGGTTTTGACGGTCCTGGAGCCCCGTGAGGGCCAGGAATCGGCGGCGAGCCGGGGGGGACGTGAGAAGGGGCGGGCCTTCTGAGAAGGCTCGGAAGTCCCCCAGCTTTCCAAGAAGTGTTCTGAGCCTTCCCAGAATCGGGGGCGGACAGAACCCCCAACAGTGACACGTCGATTAGTGAATTGTCCGTTTTCGGTTCTCGAGAGGGCGCCGCGGCCGTTATTTTCCAGGCTTGCGCCCGCCAGGTTTGGGCCTCAGGTCGATTTCACGAAACCACGTTTTACGAAAGGGAGGCCTGTCCATCCCCGACTCAGAAGGGACGTCTCAGAAACCCACTGAGAAGACGCGAGGACTTCTGAGAAGTCCGCCGCCCGCTGAGAGAAGGCCTGCTCCTTTCGGGGGAGCGTAAGACCCGGGTTTGCCAGGACTCGGGTTCGCCATCGTTTTTTGACGACCGCGCCTCGGATTTTGACGAGGAGGAGTTTCGTGGGATGTCTGCAGCGGGAGGCCTCGTCAAAATGCAGGCTCGGCCTCGTCATTTTTTTGACGACTTCGTCGGGGAATTCCGAGTCCCCTGTACCCAGGTCTTACGTCCCCCTGCTCCTTCTCACTGCCCCCCCCCCTCGCTCGCCGCCGAGGGAGGCGGACAGCTGTCACAAGCCTCCCGTCGCGAGTTGCTGCTCCCAGCGGAGGGAGGCGGGGCTCTCCCGCTCCCCGCCCTCCGCCATGGGCAACGCCAGGGGGGCTCGGCTCGGAGGAGGAGGAGGAGGACCCTGACCTTCCAGGAGGGCTGAAAAATAGCACCATGACCTCGATATCTTAATTCCTGTCGAGGTAGGCAGCCCAGATAGGTCTATAGCTCTGGAGGGCTTTTTTTTAGCACTCTGGAAGGTCAGGGGAGGAGACCCCGAATCGCCCACTCGCCGATCCCCAGGGCGCGCGTTCGCCCAAATAGTGAACGTATTGCCCCTCCCCAGGGACAAGCAAGAGGAAGAGTTCGTGAACTTCTCATGGAGGTGAGAGTGCACCGCGCTGATTTTTCCTGGTCCTGTCCCGAAGGGCCAGCGTGCTCAAGCACGCCTGTCGCTCATCTTCGGGTCGCCCTCTGCGGCAATGACAGTTCGTTCGTTCGTTCGTTCCAGGGTAACCGCTCGCTACCC
>CAUYUJ010018403.1:196638-205843 GCA_963575745.1 Prorocentrum cordatum
AAAGGCGGGGGATGGGGCATGAGTTCGAGGCGGGCGCCAGCTAACGATTAGCTGAACAGTGTTTTGCGTGTCCGCGCACCCCCAGGGCACAGTGACTGGTTGCAGAACTTCATGATCTGGGTAAACGTGCGCTTCGTGCTTCCAGGCCAAAGGCTCGAGTCCGCGACGCCCGTTGGCGTCGCGATGATGCCGCCCCGATTTGCCAGACCGCATATGCACAGATACGCAGAATATGTGTTGCAACGTTTGTTTCATTACCCTCTCTATATTAACAGACCCACGTTGGAACCCAAGCTCCACCGGCTTCCAGATCCTGGATGCCTTGTCCAAGCGTTCCTTCTCCGATGCGTGCACCGTGCCGTGGCCCTTGGAGGCGAGTTCGGCGGGGCCCAGGGGCCCGTCCCCCTCGGGGTTTTGCTTCCTCCGAGGAGCGGCGAAAGAACACGGGGTCGACTGTGTCGACGTCCGCGCGCAAGCGGCCCGCGCCAGGGCGCGCGCGAGCGGCCTCTCCTCCACGCGGTGTGCCGCGCCGGCGGCCCGCGCTGGCCGCGGCGTGAGGCTCGGGTGTGGCTAGAGGTGCCCCCGGCCCAAGGTGCCCGCCGGATCTCCAGGGAGGCCCCCACGGCCTCCAGAGCACCCCGCCACTAGTCGGGCCGGGCGAAAGGGGGGGATTGGGAAAGGGGGGGATACGGAATTTGCTGCATGCAGCTGGTTTCGGCCCCGCCGCCGGGCCCATTCCTCGATACATGGGCGCCTCCGGCGCCGGGAGGCGCCGGGAAAATCAGCTCCGTGAGCTGATTCTCAAACCCCCCCTTTGCTATCCCCCCCTTTCGCCCGACCCGAACTAGGCCCAGGCGGCCCCAGGGGCTCCAAAATGGAGCAGGAAACTGGGGGCACCTTGTCGGTGGCCAGCCCGGGGGGGAAGCGAGAAGGGGCGGGCCTTCTGAGGAGGCTCGGAAATCCCCTCCCCCCGAAGGCGCAGAAAGCCCCTCAGACGGCCGGAGGCCTTCTGAGAAGTCCCGCCGCCTTCTGAGAGGGCCTTCTGCTTCTTACTTCCCCCTCTCTCTCGCCGCCGACTTTAGCAAGCCCCGAAAGGCCGCGACGCCATCTCGCGTAAGACCCCTTTCTCTTTCCGCCGCCCGTCTTGCCAGAGAAGAGGCGGCGCGCGCTGCTCGTTGTGCCGTCGGTGAGCGCCCTGCTGGTCTTCGTCACGTGGCAAGGCGCCAGGAGCGGAGGAGGGCGGCCGAAATTCAGAGGGAGCAAAAGAACCCATACCGCTACCCTTGGCTTTTTGGTCCCCTCTTTGGGCCGCCTTAGAGGCCCTCGTCACCACCGCTGGATTCGCCTCGAGATCCTGGTCAGAACGCACCCGAGGAGCTGTCCGGGGAGTAGCGGTATAGGCTCTTTGTTGTTTCCCTAGGAGCGGAGGAGGGCGGAGGGTGGTGATTGCAGTCGAGGTTGATTAGTAGGTCGACCCTGACTCTACATTCCCATGGCATAACAGCGTGGCCTTCGGAAGGGCCTTGTGTCCTCTCGCGTGTCCTCTCCACTCAGCCTCGACTGCAGGGGGAAGTGGATCTCATGGCCAGGGCCATGATACCCGCAGACGACTTGTGTGCACCTTGCCGCCTTGGCTTCTCCCGCGGCGTTTTCGATCCTCGACCCATGAATGGTACGGTGCATGGTCCTTCGGCCCCCAGCGACAAACTATTCAACGTACCCTCTTGGAGCGGGGCCTGAAGGGAGTCCAAACATGGTACGATGCATGGAAGCCGTTGACGTATGAGATTTCATGGCCCCATCCTTTTCTTTTCATGCTTCCCCTGTTCCCCCCTCTCGTCCGCGCACATGCCTCAGGCCATGGTGCGCTTCCCCCCCTCTTCGGCTGTACCCGTCCTGGACGCCCCCGAGAGCGGAGGAAAGCCAGTCCCAGACCCTCTCACGTCGTGGACAAAAATCACGACGGACGATTTTTACGATTTTCGGGCTCTGGGGGCCCTCGCCGGGCCCCAGGAGCCTTCAATTAGCCTGGCGAAGGACCCAACCATTTGCAGTTGTGAGTAGCGTAGCTGTGAGTCTCGTCTTCGGTGGAGCTCCCAGTGAGGCCAGAAACGTGGCTGCGGAATGCACCGACATAGGAACGGTGAGCGCATGCGAATGCCGCTACTGGGGCCTTCGATACGGTTCCCCATGTGGCCACGCAACGTGTGCGGGGTATGCCGAAATGAGGGGGGCGGGCGCATGCGAACACCGCCACTGGGGCCTTCGGTAGAGCTCACTATGGGGCCGCGAAACGTGTGAGAGGTGCAAAACCGCCATGTGGGGGCTTTCGGTGGCGCTCCCTATGGGGCCACGAAACGTGTGAGGGGTGAGCCGAGATGGGTGGGGCTGGCGTATGCGAACACCACTGGGGCCTTCGGTGGCGTTCCCTGTGGGGCCACCAAAGTTGAGGGGTGTGCCGAAATAAGCGGGGCGTGCGCGTGCGAACACAGCCACTTGGACCTTCGGTGGCGCTCCATATGGGGCCACGAAGCGTGTGAGGGGTGTGCCGACATGCGTGCGGTGGGCGCATGCGACCTCAGCCACTTGGGCCTTCGGTGAGGCTCTTCATGGGGCCACGAGGCGTGCGCGGGATGTGCCGGCATGGGTGCGGTGGGCGCTTGCTAACGCAGCCATTGTAGCCTTCGGCTGCAGCTCCCCATAGGGCCACGGACCGTGTGAGGGGTGAGTGTGCCGAAATGGGTGTGGTGGGCGCATGCGAACGCAGCACAAGGGCCTTAGGTGGAGCTCCCTACGGGCCCACGAAGCGTGTAAGGAGTGCGCCGAAATGGTTGACTGGTGCGGCGGGGGGCAGAGGCAGGGATGGGAGGAGGGAGGAGTGGGAGGAGGGAGGAGGAGGGGATGAGAAGGTTCGAACGCGGGGCGCTCGCTTTCCAAAACGAGGACCCAACACCACAGGATGGTTGGGTAACAAAAACATCTCAGTATGAAAGACTGCTCCTGAGGAATGGGTCGAGGCCTCTGGGGGTATACGTTGTAGACACAATCGGGACGGCGGGGGCCTGGGGCGGAGCCAGCGGCGACCCGCCCTCGTGATTCTAAGCCCTGGGCCTCCTGGAGGCTTCGAGTCGCCACGGCCAGGCCCGCCGTCGAGTCATGGGCCTGGAGGGGACCAGGGAGGAGCCTGGCGCTCGCATATCCCGGCCGGGGGCAGGGGCGCCGCCAATTGTCTCGAGGGGCCCTCCGGCAGGAGGGTGCCCGACCTGGAGCTCGCCAGGGCGCTGATGGCGCTGATTTGGGCGGAGGTTCCCTAAGGGCTTGACGACTCTTTGCCAATCGACTTGTGGGGATCGAGCCAGATAAACCCAGGTAAGTGCAGACAAATCCAGGTAAATGCAGATAAATCTAGGTACATTGAGGTAAATCCGAGTAAGTCCAGGTAAACCTAGCGATCTTCAGGGACAGTTGGAGCAAGTTGCGGCCGCTCCAGCGCGAGTCGAAGGACGGCAGAAGTCGTGAAGCCTTTCCCGTGAGGTGGCGGTGGCGTGGGCGAGCTGCGCGTGCGTGCTGTTCGTGGAGGCCGGGCAGGTGCGGCGCGGGCCGGGCACGTGCTACCCCATCCCGCCCGCGGTGGCGCAGCAGCTGAGGACTCGGCCGCCGGCGCCCGGGGGGGGGGCTCCTCCTCCTCCTCCTCCTCCTCCTCCTCCTCCTCCTCCCCTCCTCCTCCTCTCCTCCTCCTCCTCCTCCTCCTCCTCCTCCTCCTCCTCCTCCTCCCTCCCCCTCCTCCCCCTCCTCCTCCTCCTCCTCCTCCTCCTCCCCTCCTCCCCTCCCCTCCTCCTCCTCCTCCTCCTCCTCCTCCTCCTCCTCCTCCTGCAGGACTCGGCCGCGTGCGCCCGGTGGGGGGGGGGCGGGCCCTGACCTTCCAGAGTGCTGAAAAATAGCCCTCCAGATCTATAGACCTATCTAGGCTGCCTAAAGCTTCGACAGGGATTGAGGTATCGAGGTCCTGGTGCTATTTTCTAGCCCTCCTGGAAGGTCAGGGGGGGGGGGCGGGGCTCCTGCGGGAAGCGCAGAACTCACCAGAGAGGAGGAACCCTGAGAGCAAAGAGAATCGCGAAAAATCACGACGGGAGCCCGGGGCTCCATCTTCTTGCGCCAGTTTTCGAGCAAGATCGATCTGTGAGGGTCCTGCGGCCCGAACTGGAGCGAACACGCGCTTTGTGAAACAGTTGCAACGCCAGGACCTTCGGTATGAGCCACCACCACCAGCTAGTGGGGCTGGCCGCTCCTTCTCCCAGAGCTGGTGGCACCCCGTTCTAGGCGCGCCCCCAGAGCGTGCTCAGAACGGGGTGCCACCAGCTCGGAGGGTGGTCTCTGTGAGCGGAGTCCTATGGAGTTCTGATGGCAGTGGCGCCTCCTGCTTTCATGGAGAACCCAGGCACGCTCGCGTCCGGAACAAAAACCGGAAGCCTCCTCCGAGGACGCAGGCGGCTTCTTAGATAAAACAGGGCTAGGATCAGGATAAATCCCTCCAGAGCGTTCCGGAGCGCTCTCAGAGCGTTCTGTGAACGCTCTGGAGCGGCCGCGGCGCCCCATACGTCCTCCGAACCCGCCGATTCTCTGAGATTTCGAGTTACCCCGATCCGATTTTGTCCCGATCTTCGCGTCGTTTCACAAAGATCTGAAGCAGTCTCTCTCTATACGGTTGGCGTTTGGCATTTGGCGTGCGAGGAGGAGGAGGAGGAGGAGGAGGAGGAGGAGGAGGACGAGGAGGAGGCGCCTCCCCCTGGGCGCGCCGCCGAGAGGGCGTCGGGCAGCGTCCGGGGCCTGCGCAACGTGGCCGGGCCCGGCGGGAGCAGCTACTGCGTGCGGTGCCTCGTCTGGCGGCCCGAGGTCGCAGACCGGACCTCCAGCGTCTTTCTGGACGCCGGAGATGGGCACGGAAAGAATGGGTACGATGCCCAACAGCGGTTCTTGTTCATTCTGAACAGGGCTCGCTGTCCACGCCGCCGCGGCCTGTGTCCATTCGAGACAGTGGGCCGCCTGCCCAACAGCGGCCGCTGTTGGTTTGGGACAACATTTGCTGTTGGGCATTGTACCCATTCTTTCGGTACCCATTTCGGGTGTCCAAAGTCTTGAGGAAAAAACGCGACGGTGATTTTTGTTGCTTCCGTGTGTCGGCCTCTGGGGGCCCGGCCGTGGCCGTGGGGCCGTCGGGAAACCATGCAGAATGAAAATCGGGGGCGCCCCCCAAGCGATCGGTGCAACGATTTTGTGTGTGTTTTTTTTCCGAAGCAAAAATGTCAGATTTCCCAGTTCTTCGGTTTCTCTGTGTTCAGACCTTCTTGCGTCGCCGTTTCGCTCCGATATTGGGCATTCGGCGTGCGGCTTGTGCGCAATCTCGCTTCGACGCGTCATTCGAGCGGTGTCGCCCCCGGTCTGTTTCCGCCTGGTCTCTCTGCTACCAGTTTTTTTCAAAAGTCAAAATCGTGATTTCGGGTATCGTTTCAGCTCGCGGTAGCCTCTTGGGGGGTCTTGCGCGCGTCGTGGGCCGTTTGGAAGCCATCGTGAGTGTCGCGGGCCGATCGTTCGACCACTCGGAGCCCTCTTTGACCGTCTCGGGCGCCTCTTTTGGGGCCCTCTTGCATGGCTTCGGGGCGCCTGAAGGCCGCGCCCAGGAGAAGAACCATTTCTGCCCCGACCTGGCCGGGGCACTTTGCGTCCGGGGGCCCCTCTTGGCCGCCCCGCGCGCGCGAAGTAGAAATGCTGCGAGGCAGTCGCCGGAGATCTTCGCGCGCCTCTGGCCCGTGGGGCCGGCGAGTCTCCCCCGAGGAGCATGTCCAGCGCGCGTCGTGGGCCGTTTGGAAGCCATCGTGAGTGTCGCGGGTCGATCGTTCGACCACTCGGAGCCCTCTTTGACCGTCTCGGGCGCCTCTTTTGGGGCCCTCTTGCATGGCTTCGGGGCGCCTGAAGGCCGCGCCCAGGAGAAGAACCATCTCTGGCCCGACCTGGCCGGGGCACTTTGCGTCCGGGGGCCCCTCTTGGCCGCCCCGCGCGCGCGAAGTAGAAATGCTGCGAGGCAGTCGCCGGAGATCTTCGCGCGCCTCTGGCCCGTGGGGCCGGCGAGTCTCCCCCGAGGGGCATGTCCAGCGCGCTGTGGGGCGCGCGACGAACGGGCGGGCCAATTTCGACGACTCCTCCTCTCCTCCTCTCCTGCTGCTGCTTCCCATTATTTCCTTTTCCCGCTGCTGCTGCTGGCCTTCCTGCCACTGCTGCCGCTTCCTCTTTCTTCTTTTTTCTTTACCGTCGCTGATGCTGCGCGGGCGCGTCTGCTTGGCACGCTGGCGCACCGGGCAGGCCCGCGATTCTGCGCCCGCGATTTCGCCCACGATTTCGGCAACACGATTTCGCCCACGATTTCGGACACGATTTTGCCCACGATTTCGGACACGATTTTGCCCGCGGTTTTCGGCCACGATTCCGCGCCCCCTTGCAAGGCCCCACGAAACCACCCACGAGTTTGAACACTATTTTTTCTTATTGATTTAATTGTGAGAGAAATCGTGGTCAGAAAAGTGCGCCTCCGCGGAAGGGAGGCCAACAAAGTATGCAAAATCGCGCCCCAAAAAGTATCCCAAATCGTAGTCAAACGGGGAGGGGGAGCAGGGCGCCGCGGAAAGACGGCGGGGGGGTCGGGGATACAGGGGCTCCCCTCGGGACCCCCGCTCGGTTGGAGAGGATGCCCTCGCGGCGGGCTGCGCTGCCTCGCGCGGCGGGTTCGCGATTGCGCCGTCGCGCCCGCGGCCGGCCGTTGAGGCTTCGAAGCCGGCGTTTGCCGTTAGGCCCCTCTTCTCCGCCACCAGCGCGGCCACGCGCCGTGGCCCCCAGGGGAGAGCACCGGGGCCCCGCCGCGGTTGCGGCAGAGTCAGCGCCAGCGGCCCCCGCGCCCGCGGTGGGCCCCACGAGCGCTACTCCCCCGAAGCGGAATCGCTCAACTTGCGCGGGCATGAGACCCAACCGTCTCCAGCGTCCCACCAATTCCCCACGCGGCGCTCGCGCTCGAGCGTTTCTTCTTCACGCGGGGTCTCCAAAGTGGCCCGTCTCTTGTGGTCCGTCGGTCCCGCGCCAGCGCGTTCCATCATCAATCAGCTCGGGAGGTGTTGTTCCCGCGCAAGCTATCGGCTGCGCGGCCGGGGCAGCACCTGGCTTGTTGACAGCGGCGCGCGCGCCGATTCCGCCCGCGTTTCGACTGCGGCTCGCGCCCAAATTCGCGCGGACGCTATGCCCGAGGATTGCGGAATGAAGCATCATCGCGGCGATGAGTTCCATGGCGGTCACGGGGCGGCCTGGCTCGGGGGCCGCGTTGGTCGCGCCTCCGCGGCTCGCCCGGCGCGATGCAATGGCGGGGGCAGGCGGCGCACGGCGATTCGATGGCGCGCGGGCGTTCCATGATGATTCCCCGCGGTCCAGCTTGAGGAGAGCAACGTGTTGGACATTTTCGCATTCTGAAATCGTCGCGGCTCCTTGGGGGGGCTCTGCTTGGCAACAGACCTCCAGCCTCTTGAGGAAAAAAAGCGCGACGGTGATTTGCTGGCTTCCGTGCGTCGGCCTCTTGGGGCCCGACCGTGGCCGCGGGGCCGTCGGGAATTCATTCAGAGTGAAAATCGGGGGCGGCAAAGAGGGGGGTGATGACTAGATGGGGGGGAGGGGGGTATCATGGCGCGGGCCTTGATATTTCCCCAGATGTCACGGCGCCTCTTCTTATTTCATGACGTCCCTGGGCCGCGCACGGGCCGCCGGCCATGATTTGCACCCCCCCTCCTGGACACCCTCTCTTGGCCGCTCCCGAGAAAACCCGGTCTCTGGGAAGGTGTTCAGAATTTTGGGGGCCCATTTTTCTGTGAAAATCATGCAGCCGCAGCGCAGGAACATACATCAACGGGCTCTTGGCTGAGAGAGGGCACTGGGTCCACGGCGCGAAGTCATCCATGACCACCGCCTGGGGATCCGATCTTCGGGGACCTCGGCAGGCTGTGGTCATGGACGTGGTCGTGCCTGGAAAGGCCAAATATATCCCCATGCGCGCCGCCTGCCGAAGTCCCCGAAGATCGGTCCCCAGGCGGTGGTCTTGGATGAATTCCTGCCCAGCACTGGTTGTTTTCCCCCACTTCCGGGCCGAACCCCAGGGTTGCCAAGCTGAGCTCCTCATCGGATGGGAAAGCTGGTTCTGGAGAGCGCCCCGGCCCAGGGCCCGGGTCCGCTTCCACAGCACGGGTTATGATGTTCCAACTTACTCAAGCTTTGATCACCATAGGGAATTTCGAGCACCAAGCACGTACAGAAATTGGAGGGCTTCCACGTGTCTGGCCCCGGGAGGCGATACTCGTTCGACGCTGTTTCGATGTTTGCTTTGGGGGCTCGAAATGATGTTTGGGGATTAGGGTTCTTCAGTACGATTTGGGCCCGCTCTCCCTCGCACCGAGGTCGACAGGCCGGCCCGCAACCACCACTGCGGCGTGTGCCAGCGCTGCTACTCGGGCTTCGACCACCACTGCTGCGTGCTCGGGCGTTGCATCGTCGCAGGCAACAGAGGAAGGAAAGAAAGCGAGGGCCACGGCCAGAACTGAGCGCGGAAGCGTCGGCGCCGACCTTGGTCATCGTCCATCTTGGCCATCGTCAAGTCGTGGGTTATCCTCGAAGATCGGCGTCGGCCGGCATGGGCCATGAATGAGATGGGTGTCGGCACGATTCCCCAACGTCTTGGTCGTGGTCATCTTGTCTCTTCCCTCGAAACGTGCCGTGCCTTTTCTTCGTCAGCCTCATGGTGTCTGCCGGGATGATCTCGAAGAAGCAAACGGTGCATAAACATAAATGTTCGGAGCCCTGCGCAGATCTCTCGGATCGGCGCTGGACACCCCTCCCTGTCGCGCGGAACGCGCCAGGGGCGGCGCCGGAGGCGCCGCCGGGTGGGCCCCAGCGCCAATCCGAGAAATCCACGGGAACCTTGATCTTCCAGAGGGCCAGAAAATAGCCCCCCAGACCTATGGACCTATCAGGACTGCCTAAGACCTCGACGGGAGTTTAGAGACGTCGAGGCCCTGGTGCTAATCATGTTTTCTAGCCCTCCTGGAAGGTCTGGGGGAGCTCCGAGAGCTTATGCTCGCGCAGCTGCTTGTTTCTCTGTGCTCACGTCCCTGCTCGCGCT
>CAUYUJ010018404.1:0-12500 GCA_963575745.1 Prorocentrum cordatum
TCCTCCTCCTTCTCCTCCTCCTCCTCCTCCACCCCCTTCCCGTGTCACTCAACAGCAGCATCGGAGTATGATTGGATATGGACTGCTTGCATACGTGATAAGTCGTTTGTGGCGCGTACAAAAATATGTATACATGTTTATATATATATATATATATATATATCGATGTGTATGCATATGTAGTTATGTGTATGCATATCGTTGCTGCTCTCCCACACCACATGATCATAGGTGCGGTATCCTCCACACATAGCGTCGCGTCGGCCACCTGGTCGTCCTCCCGTCATTCCCTCTTATGTTCCTCTTCCTCCGCCTCTTCGTCTGCTTCTCGCGTCCTCCTCTTCCTCCCCATTGCTAAAAACCTCGTGTGTATAGTGTTTTGTTGTTGATGATGTTGGAGTTGTTGTTGTTGCTGTTGTTGATGTTGGTTTCGTGTTTCTCTCTCTCTCTCACTCTCTCTCTACGTTTTTCTCTTCCTCTCTCTCTCTCTCTCTCCCTCTCTCGTCATCTCTGTCTCTCTCTATATATACACATATTTATATGTCTCTTCATATTTGTTGTGTATCTCTCTCTCACGCTCTCTGTGACGCTCGTGGTACTTCAGGTGTTCCAAAAGCGGAGGTGGATCATCTGTATGTCTCCCCGTTGTTCCAACCACCGCAGCTGCAAACTGTTTGCGCTTCCAGCTTTCCCAACTTATTTTAGAAACTGCGCGGCTATGGGGGTAACCCTAGGTAGCTATCACAGCGGAAACCAGACCACTCTCGAAGCACGCAGCCAGTGTTTGAGATGCCTCACTTGGAACAGCTTGGAACTTAGTGTTGTGATATTCCCGTGTCTGTCCGCATCCTTCTGCTCCTGCCTATTCGGAATTCGCCATCTCGTCGTCATCACTTTCCCATCCCCGTCCTCCCATGCGTCCCCCTCTCGCTCGCGATTGTCCAGCTATTCCAAGTACGACGGTAGGCATCATTGCGTTTCACACTTTCCCGAATGCGATAACTGGAGAGCCTTATGTGCTTCAGATGTGACAGCTCTTCCGGTGTTTAAGACCACCCTGCCAGGGTGGTGGTCCCGTGCACGTCTTTAAGCATCAGACTGGAAATCTAGAAACGTACGGTCCGCTTTATTCGTGTCGCAGCGGTGGCCCCTTCGACACGGTATGCCCTGCAAGCTGGTAGAATGCCGCTGCACCTCGCGGGGTGGGAGGGCTGGGAGCATCTCGAGACGCCGATGCTTGGGAACTGGGACGTGGTCGCTGTGTCGCGCCGAAGCGTGGTGGGCCAGAATCGGTGGCGCGACACCCTCAACAAGCTCTCCTGACCGTAAATGCTTTCAACTGACGTGTGTCGGGGGCCCGCAAACATGGATTAGCGATCCATGTATTTGGCGCGCGGCCGCCAAATCCATGGATCGGGGGAGGTGCCCTCTCCCAACTGCGGCCGGTGCCGCCTCGCTCGGCAACGGAGATCCGTGATTTCCCGTTGAAGCGGGACTCGTCGCTAGTCCACGCCCCCTTGATCCATGTTTGCGATCGTCTGAGTTATGTGCACAGCTGGAGGCTACAGCCCCACGGATTGCGTTCCCGATCATCTGCCTGTCCGCGTGCTTCTGCTCCTGTTCACGCGCCTCCTTGTCACCTGCTTCCGTTCCCTGTCCTCTCCTGCTCGCGCCCCTTCCCCGCATGGCCTTCCAGCTTCCTTAGACGCGGCGGCGGACAGTCCTTAGGATGCGCACTCTGTCCACAACGGCAGCTGGTCAATGGGACGCGCAGAGGCACATTAGTACTATATGTCCACCTTGGAGGCGCGCGTCCGACCCGAACATATAGTACACCCATCTTGTAGATATCGTTTCCCGAGCGGTGTGGCCAGAAAGCGCCCGCTACGACGCATATACTATAAGATTTCTCGGTGCGCGCGTCGCCCCTGGGGGGGCGACGCACACATAGCACAAGCATGTTGGGGTGACGCCGAGTCCAGGTCTGGGTCTTCCAGCCCCCCTGCTCTCAAAATTCTCGGAAAGGCAGCCCAGCTGGGGGCGGGGAGGCGGGAATATGCCGTGGGGCACCCGTCCCTGCACAGGCAGAGACGGAGCAGCCGTAGAGCGCACCGGGCCGGAAGCGGGCGGGCTCCGTGGCGGGGCGGGAAGCACGCGTCCGTGCCGACCAGGCCACAGCGCGGCGCTCGACCTGGGTTGCCGTGGGGCTCCCGCCACGACGAGCCCCCCCCCCCTCCGACGGACGCGACAACCACCACCCACTCCAGCGCCCCGTCAGCCTGTGCCACCTGGTCGGCGTCGCCGCCGCAGTGTCCGGAGACTCGTCGCGGGGAATCCTTCTCTCTCCCGGCCCCTGTTTCGGCCCGTCTGCTTGCGGCTGCTCTCCTTTCCTAGTCGTGCCCCGTCCCTCCTCCACCTCCTCCTCCTCCTCCTTCTCCCCCTCCTCCTCTTCCTCCTTCTCCCCCTCCTCCTCCTCCTTTTCCTCCTCCTCCTCCTCCTCCTCCTCCTCCTCCTCCTCCTCCTCCAGCTGCTGCTGCTGCTGTTGCTGCTCAGCCTCCTCCTCCTCCTCATCCTCCTGCTCCTCCTTCTCCTCCTTCTCCTCCTCCTCCTCTCCCTCGCATTCTCCTCGCTTGTTCCCTGCTCGCTGTTTTTTGTTTTCTCAACCAGTCCCTTCCCGCCTACTCGCCGCCCACCGCTTCGTCCCACTGGCCCTGGCTTCCCACCTGCGTGCTCGCCGTCGTCTGTTTGCCTCTCGCTCCTTGTCTCCGCCTCGCTCGCCGCGCAGATCAGGCTGCCCAAGCCCGTGGCGGCAGGGGTTCACCAGTGGGGGTTCGCCTCCGACCCCGCGGCGGTCCCACGGGGCGCCAACGAGGCGGCCACGATACCGTGAAACCTTAGCGTGGCACTCGGAATGACATGTTCGGATGTCTCGTGCCACTCCGAGAACAAGAGCAAACGCCATAAACATAATTTGTGGGCGCTCCGCGCGGATTTCTTGGGTCTGCGCTGGAGCCCCCTCCCTGGCGCGGGGAGCGCGCCAGGGGCGGCGCCGGAGGCCCATCAGGGGGGGCCCTAGCGCGGATCCCAGCAATCCGCGCGGAGCGCCAAAAGTTCATGTTTATGGCCTCTTTTCTTCTTCGGGGGAGGGAGGGAGGAGGGGGGCGGGGTTCGCCCCCGGTGTTTTCGTTGCTGCTCTTCCTCCGCGCCTCCCGGGCGACGATCACACTATACGATCTGTGAGCACCGCAGATCACCGCAGCCAGGCTGCGCCACCGCGTGCCGCGAAGCAGGGCGAGCGAAGCGCTCGGCCCAAGCAGGCTCCACGAGGGAGCTCCTCGGGAAGCGGGCGGTGCGGCGTGCGCTGGCCTTCTGTGCGGGTTCCGCAGGGTCGTTGCACAGAGAACGCTTCGCTGGCACGGTGTCGAGCCTGCTGCAGGAGGCGGGGTGTAGCCGAGAGGCTTCCGCATCCGAGCGACTCCGCGCGACACGCCTGCACGAAAGACGCAGCAAGCATACTGCTGGAGGCCCGCTTGCCAGCTCAAGACAGCACCACTCGAGCAGCACTGACGATGACGCCGACGACACTGACTTCAGAATCCAACCCTGGACCCGTCCTGGAGCGCGACCCAGCCGCTGGACCGCGGGCCGAACAAAAAGACGAGGGCAACGCTGACGAATACGAAGACGCAGGCGGCGACGAAGACCACGACGACGACGACGACGACGGCGACGACGGCGGCGACGACGACCGACCACGACGGACGACAGACGGACGACGACCGACGACGACCTATAACCGACGACGACCGACGAAGATGACAACGACAACGACGACGACAACGACGAAGACGTCGACGACGACCCCGTAATCCACACCTGGACCTGTCTCGGAGCGCGTTCCAGCCGGCAGAACGAGGGCCAAAAGGACGACCACTGCGACCATGACGAACACGAATGCGAAAGCGACGACGACGACGCCGACGATGACCACGACCACGATCGACGACGACGGACAACGACGAAGACAACGGACAACGACGACCGCCGACAACGACGACGACGAAGACGACGACACGACACCGACAACGACGACGAAGACGGACGACGACGACGGCGACGACGACGACAACGACCACGAAGACGACGAAGACGGACGACGACGATGACGGACGACGACGACGAAGACGACGACGACGACGACGACGACGACAACGACGACGATCGACGACGGACGGACGACGACGACGACGACGACGGACGACGACGACGACGACGACGACGACACGACGACGACGACCGACGACGATGAGGATCCCCAAATCCGCCCCTGAACCTGTCCCGGAGCGGGCTCCAGCCGCAAGACCGGGGGTTGCTCAAGGTGCCCCTGGCCCAAGCTGCCCCCAGCTTTCTGCTCCAAGCAGGAGTCCCCTGGGGGGACCTCTGGGCCTCGCGAGGGGTGCCCACTGGAAGCCGCGGGGGCCTCCTTGGACGCCGTAGCACCACGGGCCTGGGGCATTTCCAGCAACACCCGACACGAGGGTCGTGATGATCCAACCTACTTTAGCCTTGATCACCAGAGAGAATTTCGAGCACCAAGGGAATACCGAATCTGGAAGGTTTTCACGTGTCGGGCCCTGGGAGGCGATACTCGTTCGACGCTGTTTCGAGACGTTTCTGGGGGCTCGAAATGATTTCTGGGATGTGGTCCCTGAGTAAGATGGGAACAAGATAACACGAGGGACCCCCCTGAGGCCCAAGAGGGCCCCCAAGGCCTGGCGGCGCGGCGCCTCGGGAGCGCGGCGGCGATAGCGGCGGCGGCGGCGGCGACGGCGCCGGCGGCAACAACGGCAGCGGCGACGCCAGCGACGGCGCGGGGGCGACGGTTGCGGCGCCTGGCGGCGTCGGCGTGCGGCGACCCCCAGTGCTCTGGCTGTCGATCAGCGTCGGCAGCGGGCTCCCAGGCCCGGCCACGGCGCCTTGGGAGGGGCGCCCGTGCCGCCGTCGTGGCCGCCGCCCCGCCGTCGCCGCCTCTGCCGTCGACGTCGTCACTGCCGCAGTCGTCGTCGGTGGTCGTCGTCATCGTCGCCGCCGCCGCCGCCGACTTCGTATTATTCGTCGTTGCCTTCGCCATCCTTTCGGCCCTCGTTCCAGCCGGCTTGGACGTGCTGGGACGCCGCCGCAGGCGTCGTCGTCGTCCTCCTCCTCTTCCTCCTCGTCTATTCGTTTCCCTTATGAGCCTGATGAGCCTGATGAGTAGATCCCCCTGTCGCAGCCGAGGCCAATTTGAAGGGCGGGCCGGGCGTTTCGCGTGAGACTTCCTTACCATTTACGAGCTTGAAGCTTACAAGCTGGCAACTGCTTCAGCCGGATGGAGGGCGGGTCGCTTCCAACATCTGACTCTCGCCATAGCGCCGCGCACATTCGGCTCGAACATTCGCAAAAGCTTAACGGATTGAGGATAGCTGGTTTTCAACATGTGTCTCTCGCCTAAGCGCCGCGCGCATTCTTTCCTAGAGTGTGCAAGAGCTTCACGGATTGAGGGCAGGTCGCTTCCCACATGTGGCTCTCGCGCTAGCGCCGCGCACGGATTGAGGGCGGCCCCTTTTTCAAAATGTGGCTCTGAACGGCTCAAGACTATCGAAGCACAACACTTACATTCATCCGCGATGTTGAACACGTAGGAAGTATGTTCTGGTTCGATTAAGGATCGCAAACGCAGCAGTCAGGTTGGCTCGTGGTGTTGAAATCCTGAGCATGCTGCTCTGGCACACGGAGTAGTTTCCTCAGTGGAAATGAACTTGAAAGGGGTCTATGAAGAGGGAGCTTGGAGGGAGGATGTATTCGAACATCGTTGACGGGTCTTGGGTCTACACTGTTCCTCCTCGTCCTGTAAGGATACGGCCGAAGACGAAGAGGGAGGGTATCGAGGGCTTGGGATATACCTACGTGTTGAGTGGCGCGTGAAAAGAAAGAAGCGAACAGTCTTCAAATGACTGTTGTTTGGGATTGTGTTTGTTGTTTAATTCCCAATTCTACCAAATAATCATTGTTGCCCCCCTTCAATATCCACTGTATGCTTCCTATTACAGTACCTGTCCCGGGGCACGATCGAAGACGAAGAAGGCGGGTATCGAGGGTCATGGATATACGTTTTGACTGGTACGCGAACGAGTAAGAGCGAGCAGTCTTGAAATGGTTGCTGCTGTTATTGTTGTTGTTGGTGAAGTTGTTGTTGGTGTTGGTGCTGTTGTTGTGGTTGTTGTTGCTTGTGTTGGTGATGGTGTTGTTGCTGCTGCTGTTGTTGTCGTCGTCGTCGTCGTTGTTGCTGCTGTTGTTGTCGCTGTTGAAGTCTCATTTCTGTCAATAATTATTGTTGATCCCCCCTCACCCGTGCATGCTGTTTTTCTCCATCAAAGTGTGCCCCTCGACGCTCGAGGGACGTATTCCTGCTGAAACTGGGCCCCTGGCCCCCCGGATTACAACAACAACGGCTCCCGCCTGAGACTTCCAAATTTACTCAAGACCCCCGCTCCTGAGACTTCCTCACAATTTACACATGATCGGTGCTCCCGCCTATGACTTCCTCGCAATTTAGTCAGGACCCCCGCTCCCATCTGAGACTTCCTCACAAGTCACTTAGGAACGGCGCTCCCGCTTGAGACTTCCTCGCAATTGAGCCAAGACTTCCTCGCAATTTAATCAAGACCCCCGTTCCCGCTAGAGAACCCGTCACAGTTTATTCAGGAGTTGCGTTTTCGCCTGTGACTTCCATGCAATGTATTCAGACATCGCGCTTTCGACGCGCAGGAAACACGCTGCGCCAAGGACGCCGCTACAGTTTACTTAGTAATCGCGCTTTCGCCATACTCAGGCATCCCGCTTGAATGTCCCACCCGCCCGACCCGCCCGTCAGGGGATCGCCCGCCCGTCGTGGGCTCCCGCCCGAGGCTTCCTTCAGGAACGGCGCTTTCGCCTAGGACTTCCTCGAACGTTCACGCTCTTACCTTCCTGCTCCTCCTCTCTCTCCCTCCTCCCTCCTCCCTCCTCTCCTCCCTTCTCTCTCCCTCCTCCCTCCCCTTATCCTTATGTCTCTCTGCCCTATCCCTTCTCCCTCCTCTCCCTCCTCCCTTCTCCCTCCCCTCCCCTGCCTCCTCCCTCACTCTTTCTTTCTCTCTGCCCTCTCTCCTCCCTCTCTCTCTCTCTCTCTCTCTCTCTCTCTCTCTCCCCCCCCCCCTTTCTCGACCTCTCTTATATTTCTGTCTGTCTGTTTGTCTGTCTGTCTGTCTGTCTCTCTCTCTCTCTCTCTCTCTCTCCCTCTCTCTCTCTCTCTCTCTCCCCCCCCTCTCTGCCTCTAATCAACCGCTCCCCTTTTCGTTTCTTCTCTCCTGGCGTTTTCCTTCTTCCTTCGTCCCTCCCCCTCCCTTCCTCCCACTCTCCCTCGTTCTCCCCCTCCTCTTGTTGCAGGGCCCACGCCAATTCCAATGGCGGGGATATGTACGCCCACGAAAGATTGTCCGCCCGTTCAGGTTTGCCCGCCTGTCTAAGCCCACCGCCCCCCGCAAAGAAAACGAATCACCCCAAAGGGGGTGTGAACGAAGACAAAAGGGCGGGTACCGAGGGTACGGGGAACTCGTTTTGAATGACACACAGGCAAGTAAGAGCGAACAGTCTTATAATGCTTGTTGTTGTTATTGTTGTTGTTGTCGTCGTCGTTGTTGTTGTTGTTGCTGTTGTTGGTGTTGTTGTTGTTGTTGTTGTTTGTATTGTTGTTGATTGTGTTGTTGTTGGAGTTCGTGTTGTTAGTGTTGTTGGTGTTGATGTGTATTGTCGTCGTCCCGCCCGCGACCCACGCGCGACCCACCCCGCGACCCACCCCGCGACCCACCCGCAATCAACCCCGCGACACACCCGCAGCTCAGAGTGAGGGGGCCGAAGGGTCATGCACTGTTCCCGGGTAAGTGGTTGATGCGGGTTGCCGCGGAGCGGCTTCGTGTTGTTATCGTTGTTTGTTGTCGCCGCCCCGCCCGCGACCCAACCCGTGAACCACCCGCGAACAACCCGCGAGCCACCCGCGACCCACCCGCGACCCACTCGCGATCCACCCCGCTACCTACCCGTGACCCGCCCGCGACCCACCCGAGACCCACCCTGCCACCCGCCCGCGGCACGCCCGCGACCCACCCGCGACACACCGCGCGACCCGCCCCAAACCCACTTCGCGACACACCCGCGAAACCCCCGCGACCCACCCGCGACCCACCCCGCGACCCACGCCCGACCCACGCGCGACCCACGCCGTGACATGCCCGCGACCCGACCGCGACCCACCCCGCGACCCGCCCGCGAGCCGCCCGCGACTCAACCCGCGACGCACCCGCGACCCCCCCCGCGACCCCCCCGCGATCCACCCCGCGACCCGCCCGCGACTCGCCCGCGACCCACCCTGCGCCCGCCCCCTCGCTCTAACCCGCCTCTGCGGGGTGCTACACACATCTAGCAGTGCCGATCCAGCAAGCTTGTGACCGAGCGCGTTGCGCCAGAGAGTGAGTTGAACATCTGCTGTGACGACGCTGTTCGGCAACAGCCTGCTTAAAATAAACCCACGTTGCATCTCTAGAGCGGAAGGCTGGGCTTTACGCTTCAAGGAAAACAGACACGTGGGCTTGTCAGAAAGAGGAGAAAGACGAGGAGGAGGTGGGAGGAGGGCGGGCGGGAAGTGGCGGCGGTGGGGGGTGGAAGGAAAAGGGGGCGGCTGAGGGCGGCCCTGCTCCCAGGACCCTTCCCAATCCTTGTACATGAAAGTGATGGGGCCGAATGGTCATTCACTGCCCGTTGGCGCATGGCTGAAATTGGCTTCCACAGTGCGGGCTTTTCTGTTGAATTCTCATGTCTAAAGATTGATTTTTGTTGACCCATCCCCCGACAACCTTTGTATTTATTCAAGTGAAGTGTCTCGGGGCTCCCAACGTCTATCTTTGATCCGGGGAAGCCTGCTGTCACCAAACTGTGGTGTTGGGGCCCGCACTACAACAACAGCGGCTCCTGCTTGATATTCCTGCACCGGGTTCGCCAACATCGCGCTTTCGCGCGGGACCTCCTCACAAGTTATGCAGGAATCGTGCTCTCGCATGGAACTTCCCCCCGCAATGTATTCAGGCGCAGCGCCCTCGACATCCACGAATCACGCCATCGCTTTGGCCTTTCCAGCGGTGTTCTTGGGAACCGCGGTATAGCTCGAGAATCACGCAGCACTCACGCTTCAGCAGCCCGCCTTCTCAGCCTGGCCGCCTGGGCCCGCCTTCCCGACGCGACCCGCGGGGTCATCATCATCATCATCATCGACGACGACGGCGACGACGACTGACGACGACAATACACAACGAATACGGACGACGGACGACGGGCGACGGACGACGACGACGGCCGACGACCACGACCGACGACGACGTTGACGACGACGACGACGACGACGACGACGACCACGACCGACGACGACGACGACGACGACGACGACGACGACGGAATGCTTCCGCGCGACGCGGCGGCGGCCTCCCAAGGGCGATGCGGCCTCCGCCGCCCGCGGCCGCGGCGGCGTGTCCGCAGCCTCGGCGGCGTCGGGCGGCCAACGCGGCGCCGCGGCGGGCGCCTCCGCGGGGGCCTCCGCGGCCGCCGCCGCGACCGCGGCAGCGTCTGGCCGCGCGCAGGGCGGAGCGGATCCGCCTTTGGAAGCCACCCAAATCATGCGGCCGACGTAAAGTATACCAGTCCCGCCGCAGCCCGGGAGACACAACTGGGGTCGTGCAGCGGGGAGCTTGCCTCCAAAGTTGAGGCCATCGCATCGGATCATGGAGGTGCACGGGCGGGGAGGCATCCGGCCGAGGGCTCACCGCGCCCGTCAACCTCAATGGGGCTTCTGATCACTCCGGCGATGGGACCTCCGCACGAGAGCCTCCCAAACGAACTCGGAAGATAACCTCATTGTCGTCCTTGTGAATACAGAAGCTCTTCTCCTGTCTCCTCATCGCCCTTTTGTTTGTCGCCCTGATGGAAGTCCTCTTTCCGCCCCGTACTCTGCCTCCTCGTCCTCCTGCTTTGTTCTCCCCCATCCACCTCCCCCGCCCCTCTAGCAAGGGCGCGCAAACCGATTTTCCTTGGCGCCTCGCCGTCACGGCCTGCAGGGACGCATCCTACGATGGCCACATCGCGACGCCCTTGAGGCAACCCCGCGGGCCAGGCGATTGGGAAAACCCCGCGAGCCGCTGGCGCGTGGGAGCAAACCGTTGGGACAACCCCGCGGGCCTCGAATGGGGCGCCGCCGCGCGCAGGCTGGAGGCAGCGAGAACCCTCCGCTTTTTGGTCGAAATCCCCGAGTGCGTTCCGCAGGGATGCCGGCGGTCCGCGCTCCAGAAACTCGCGCGAGGGCGGCCGCAGGATCAGCATGCTGCGCACGCACGTGAAGCACCCCTCGTCTGACATGCCCGTGAGGCCAGCGTCCTCGTCCGTTGCGCACGGAGCACCCGGTCGAGATATCCTCACGAATTGCCCCCTAAGGCGCTCGAGGGTAATGCCTGCTACAATACGCAGGAGACCCGCTCGGATTAGTAACATGAGCTGCGGGCCCCATAGGGAGGGGACACCCGCATGAAACCTCTTTGCAATTCACTCACAGACGAGGCCCCAGGTCAAGACATCCTCACCATTTGTCCCTCTTGGGGTGCTCGAGTGCTATGCCTGCTACGGTACGCCAGTGGCTCGCTCGGGCTACCACTATGAGCTGCGAGCCCTATTAGGATGGGGGTTCCCGCATGACACTTCCTCGCAATTTACTCACAGACGACCCCCCCACTTGAGATATCCTCACGAATTGCTCCCATAGGTGCGTTCGAAAGCTATGCCTGCTGCAATGCGCAAGTGACCCGCTCGCTTTGCGAACATGAGCTGCGGGCCCCATAGGGAGGGGGCTGCCGAACGACACTTCCTCGCAACTCGCTGATTGACCCCTTGGGGTGCTCGAGTGCGATGCCTGCTACACTGCGCCAATGGCCCGCTCGGATCGCTATCACGAGCTGCACGGGGGCTCCCACCTTAGGCTGTGTCGCAACTCGCTCACACACGAGGCCCCTCCTCGAGACTTCCGCCATACACAGGACTGAGGAGCCAAGAAATGACGACGGATGCAAGTTTGCGGATGACCCCCCGGATGACAAAAGTGCGCGGGCCCCATAGGGAGAGGGCTCCCGCCTGACATGAGGCTTCATCGAACCTCACTCACAGACGGAGCTGCCGCTCGACGCTTCATCAAGATGGGTGTGAATGTGAGTGTGTGTGGGGGTGCGCAGTTCCAGGGTGGAGATGATGATGTTGTGGTAACGACGGGTATAAGCACATGTTGTGGTGGTGATGATGATGGTGATGACCGATGGTCCTGGTGGGATGATGGTAAGGATGATTGATTACTGTGGTGAAGTCATCATGAGGACAATAATGATGTGGCTGTGTTCCTGTTCCTGCGCGGGGGGTGCGCGGAGAGAGCAAGAGCCCAATTTTGGATGTGGGGAAGCAATGCTCGTAGGATGTAAGGAAAATGCTCGAGCGCTACGCATGCTACAATACGCAAGTGACCCGCTCGGAGTGCGAACGTCAGCTGCGGGCCCCACAGGGAGGGGGCTGCCGCATGACACTTCCTCGCAAGTTACTCACAAACGGGGCATCGAATCGAAACGTGCGAGGGAACGGCCTGCATCGGTAAACGAGATCGAACAACATCGTCTGCGCCCAGATGGACAACAACGCCACGCAAACATCTGGCCGCATCGGGCCGTCGGAATATCGGAGCCGAGCCAGATCGAGCCAGCTTGAATCGATATCGAATCTGGTCGGGTCGAAATGGGCACCAGGACGAAGGAGGTCGGCGACTCAAACTTTTCGCCTCGAGGAGAACGAAGGAAGCCAGGGCTGTGAGCGCCGTCAACCGCCCCCCAAGCCAAGGCCCAACGTCTCAGAGAAAGGGTCCGCGGTACCGCCCCCCATGCCGAAGAGAACCAAGTCAGAGCCGCGCCCGACCGTGCCAGCGAGGAGGGGCCTCTGAAGGCCAGGGAACGAGGGAAACGAGCTGGAGGATGCCAATGTGTCTGGGATGTCTGCTTGCGCGCTGATGATAGACACGGGTGGGCTACGGTTTATGTCCGTGTGGTAGCTTTGGTTTGCTGATGATTCGGGCTGCCGTCGCACCGTCGAACTCTCCCTTCCCCCTGCCTTGCGGGGCGGTACTCTCATGGCGGGCGGGCATAATGTGATGCCTGGTAGCGCAGTGGAGGTCCTGCTGCTGCTGCTGCTGCTACTACTACTACTACTGCTACTACTACGACTACTACGACTACCACTACTACTACTACTACTACTACTACTACTACTACTACTACTACTACTACTACTACTACTACTACTACTACTACTACTACTACTACTACTACTACTACCACGACTACGCCTACTCATAC
>CAUYUJ010018404.1:15000-17500 GCA_963575745.1 Prorocentrum cordatum
ACTACTACTACTACTACTACTACTACTACTACTACTACTACTACTACTACTGCTACCCCTGGTACAACTACTACTGCAACAAAAACTGCAACGACTGCTGCTACTACTACGACTACTCCTACTACTACTGTTACTACTCCTGCGACTACCCCTGCTATTACTACGACCAATACTATTCCTACTACGACCACCCGGCGCAAGCAACAACAACGACTACCGCAACGACTGTTACTATTACTACCCCTGCCACTACTACTACTACTACCACCACTACTACTACTGCCACTACTACTGCCACTACTACTACTACTACTACTACTACTACTACTACTACTACTACTACTACTACTACTACTACTACTACTACTACTATTACTACTACTACTACTACTACTACTACTACTACGACTACTACTACAACGACTGCTACTACTACTACGACTACCACTACGGATACGATTCCTACGACTACCACCGCTACCACTAATTCTACCGCTACTACTACTACTGCTACTACGACTACTACTACTACTACTACTACTACCCATACTGCTACAGCTGGAACGATTACTATTATAACCACGAATTACCGCTACAACGACCACTGCCACTAGCACTGCAATTACCACTACCACTACCACTACCACTACCACGTAACTCACTCAGCATCGATCGATTCTGGGTCGCCGGCTGCATTCAACATTGAACGTAGGCGGCGGGGTCACCGCTCGTCGATACGACGCGAACCCACCGTACTCACGGAGCATAAAAAGCCCGACGTCTCAAGCGAGAGCCCTACTTTGCAAAGATCATGCCCTCACGCGTACGGATGCTGCAAGCGCTCAAGACGAGCATGCGTGGCGCTAAGGCGAGTGTGAAATTTTGGATACGCTCAGTCCTAAATCCGTGTCGCCCCCTTCATTACGGGGACCCCATGCACGGACAATAAAATCAATCAATTGGACCCCTGGGGATATCTCTCTCAAATCTGGCGGTTCTGGATGCGGGCGATACTTTTGTCCATATCCACTGCAGCTTGGAGTTTCGGGCTCCCTTCCCTAGAAGCCCGAGGCGTACTGGACATGGATATGGACAAACATCTGCCCCCTAGAGGCTCGATTTGTATTCATGTCAAGTGCGCCTCGGCCTTGCGACGCCACTTCCAAGAAAGTCCAAGACGAACTGGATATGGACATGAATACTGCCCGTGCTGGAAGCTGCATCGGGCGCCGCTTGGGCGTCGCTTGATGGGGGGCGATACATGGGGCGGGGCTCCTCCTCCTCCTCCTCCTCGTCCTCCTCCTCCTCCTCCTGGAGGACCCCTTTTCTGCAGCCCTCGCGGCCCCCAAAAAATTCCCCACCCCCCCACGTCGTGTTTTTGTTGACAACGCCGACCCCCAGACGTCTGGACCCCTTCCCGGGATACCGTCAACCTGAATCGTTGTTTTACAATCCCGAGGCCTGGGAAGGGCCCCTCGGAGGCCAAACATAGACTTAGGTCGGGCGTGTCCTCCCACAGGCGGATTTTGGATGAAAAGTTTAGAATATCAGGAACAGATGCAAACATAGGCGAACATAGTGACAGAAAAACGTCCCCAGGCTAGTTTTCTTATACTACTTTGGAGCATTCCTCCTGTAGAGGGGCATGCCCGATTTAAAGAATAGCGAATGTAACCTGCCGTAGTTTTTTGTCACAGCGCGAAGGGGTCTGGTTTGACCGACCCCCCCATCACGCGACGCCCAAGCCGCGCCCGTTCCAGAACGCTCCCGGGGCACTCCGAGGAGCCTTCCGACAGCGCTCATGGGTGAGGGGCAACGATAAAGGGGGATAGGCGTAAGGGGGGATGCATCGACCTAGGATCGGCGATCCACCGTCGATAGATCGGCGATGGGCCCCCGATAGTGACTCCGCACCTTCCTGGGCGGGGTGGGGTATCGGGTCCCCACAAATCCAACGTCGTGATTTTTCAATATGGGGTCCCAAGAAGACTCGACCGATTCCCCAGGACCGGTTTTTCATCCTGAGTCGTTTCTTGACGGTCCCGAGGCCCAGCGAGGGCTCCTAGGGGCCGAAAACTGCGAAAAACCTCCGTCTTGATTTTTTCAATGCGTTGGATCTCTGGGCCCCTATCGGCGATCAATGGGCGCTTCGGGGTCGATGCCTCCCCCGCTGTGTCTATCCCCCCCCAGGCCCCCGCTTGACTGGGGCCTTGGCGACATGGCGAGGGGTGCCCGTGGCCAGCCGCTGTCGGCGAGGAGGGCCCCGTCGCCCCGGGCCCCCTCGCGCGTCCAAGCGACCTCCTCCTCCTCCTCCTCCTCCTCCTCCTCCTCGTCCTCGCACTGTGACAACAAGACTTGCACTCGTCCTCGCACTCGTCGTCCTCCTCCTCCTCCTCCTCCTCCTCGTCCTCGCACTCGTCCTCCTCCTCCTCCTCCTCCTCCTCCTCCTCCTCCTCCTCGTCCTCGTCCGCGAACAATGAGATCACGGCGAATTTCAAGA
>CAUYUJ010018404.1:25000-32500 GCA_963575745.1 Prorocentrum cordatum
GGATGAAAAGTTTAGAATATCAGGAACAGATGCAAACATAGGCGAACATAGTGACAGAAAAACGTCCCCAGGCTAGTTTTCTTATACTACTTTGGAGCATTCCTCCTGTAGAGGGGCATGCCCGATTTAAAGAATAGCGAATGTAACCTGCCGTAGTTTTTTGTCACAGCGCGAAGGGGTCTGGTTTGACCGACCCCCCCATCACGCGACGCCCAAGCCGCGCCCGTTCCAGAACGCTCCCGGGGCACTCCGAGGAGCCTTCCGACAGCGCTCATGGGTGAGGGGCAACGATAAAGGGGGATAGGCGTAAGGGGGGATGCATCGACCTAGGATCGGCGATCCACCGTCGATAGATCGGCGATGGGCCCCCGATAGTGACTCCGCACCTTCCTGGGCGGGGTGGGGTATCGGGTCCCCACAAATCCAACGTCGTGATTTTTCAATATGGGGTCCCAAGAAGACTCGACCGATTCCCCAGGACCGGTTTTTCATCCTGAGTCGTTTCTTGACGGTCCCGAGGCCCAGCGAGGGCTCCTAGGGGCCGAAAACTGCGAAAAACCTCCGTCTTGATTTTTTCAATGCGTTGGATCTCTGGGCCCCTATCGGCGATCAATGGGCGCTTCGGGGTCGATGCCTCCCCCGCTGTGTCTATCCCCCCCCAGGCCCCCGCTTGACTGGGGCCTTGGCGACATGGCGAGGGGTGCCCGTGGCCAGCCGCTGTCGGCGAGGAGGGCCCCGTCGCCCCGGGCCCCCTCGCGCGTCCAAGCGACCTCCTCCTCCTCCTCCTCCTCCTCCTCCTCCTCGTCCTCGCACTGTGACAACAAGACTTGCACTCGTCCTCGCACTCGTCGTCCTCCTCCTCCTCCTCCTCCTCCTCGTCCTCGCACTCGTCCTCCTCCTCCTCCTCCTCCTCCTCCTCCTCCTCCTCCTCGTCCTCGTCCGCGAACAATGAGATCACGGCGAATTTCAAGACCTCCTCGTCCTCGCACTGTGACAACAAAATCACGACAATTGCGGTTTTTGCCAGCTTCGACCTCCGGGGGGCCCTTCCCGGGCCTCGGCGGACCGTCAGAGAGAACGACTCGGGCTGAGCAGCCGGCCCCCGGGAAGGGGTCCAGACCTCTGGGAGTCGACGTCGTGAACAAAATCACGACGTCGGGGTCTGGCTTCGGCCGGCCGCGCGGCGCCGCTCTCGGCGAGAGGGCCCCGTCTCTCCCGGGGTCCCATCGCGCGGCGAAGAGATCACGACGGACAGTTCGGCGACGCACCTTTTTTGCGTCGGCGGCTCTAGGCAGGGCAACTGCGCTGGCGCAGGGCCACCTAGACGGGGGTACCGTTGTAGCGACTTGTGCCGCTATGCAGGAGGGGAGGAAAGGCAGAAAGAGAGAGAGAGAGAGCGGCCGAAAAAAGGGGCGGCAGGGGAGCGAATCGCTCAGGGGGACGGGTCACGCCCCGAGCGTGTGGCGCGGCTGGCCCCGCTGGCGGGCCCGCGGCGGCTGCTGCACCAGGGGGGCGGCGGAGGCGGGGCGCAGCACGTTCGGCGACACTCAATGATTAGGTAAAAGGCCCCAGACCCCGTGGGAGAGAACATAAGTAAGGAGGGCCAGGATCACTAGGGGCAGGAGGTCTTCTCTGCGGATGTAGGTCTCGAGCCAAATCGCCCATCTTCGTTATCCCCAATGCGAAGACGGGGACCTCAGTGAGGCCACGTCTTCATCGTGTTATTGAGGTCAGGGGCTCTCTCTCCAAGGGCACAAGAGAGACCCGAGACAGGAGTGACCTCGTGCGCGGCTTTCGGGCGGCGCGCGGGGAGGCCGTGCCCAGGTGCGCAGGGCGCTGCCATCGCATCGCTTGGCGGCGCGCACAAGGGGGTTAGGGGGAGGGGGGATGACTCTTTGAAGGCGCCGTTCTTACATCTATAGAGAAGGCCCGCACCTTCTAAGAAGCAGGGGTGCCTCCAAGAAGCCTTCCCCCCTCCCCCTACCCCCGTCTACGCGTGGCCGAATCGCATTCAGCGATCCTCCGCGGTGGTGGGGGCCGTGGGCCCGCACCAGAGGTCACTAACGAAGGACCATTCTCACGTGCAGCCGAACAGCGGCGGGCCGTCGCCGGGCCTTTGGCAAGACGGCGCCAGGACGAGGACGACATCGGGCGAGGCCAAGCCGATCACCTCTGAGATCCGACGGCTCCGGAAGGTGTCTCGGGCGCCGCTGCCTTCTCAGAGCTTCCGGGAACGCTCTGGAACGGGCGGATCCTCGTCCTAGCCCCGTTCGGCTTTCAAGCTCTCGCTGGGCCGGTGCTCAACTGATTTCGCGGGGACTCAAAATGCTCTTCGTCATCATGTGTTTCTGTTGTTGTGAGATCCCTGGGCACGAAGCTGGCCTCCGGGGCTCCAAGACGGTGAGTAACGAGCCGTCGCGATTGTGTCTGCGGCGATGGGATCTGAGCGTTCTCCCGCCTACTCACTCCGCCTCCTCCTCCTCCTCCTCCTCCTCCTCCTCCGCCCCAAGGGCGCCTTGCGACGCCGAGTCCGCGGGGGCCAATGTACCGCATCCCGCCGCCATGGCCGCCCCTCCCCACCCTGGGCGGCTGGGGGAGGGGCTCCGAGCGAGGGCCAAGGCAGGAGGGCCAGGAATAAGAGAAGCAGATTCGACAACACATTGTTCTGCCCTCGGGCATCGTTCAAATCATGAACTCATTTCGCAAGATTTATCTGTCTATGGTTTCAGCTGCTGGAGTGATGCATTCAAATGATCTGCTATTGCCACCATCCTTGGATTGTGCGGTTGTCGGATCCAAGCCGCGCGAATCGGAATTACAATACTAGAATGTCATACAACAAATGCGCTTAGCTACCATCAGAAATATGCATGCTCTCTGAGACTTCCTAGGTGCCTGAGGGGCGATGCGACATGACGCTCCCCTCTCCTGACACTGATGCTGCTGCCGTGCCGAGTCACTACCAATCTTAACACAGGTCCTGTATATTTGTCTGCAATACGCAAGTGGCATGTGCGTGCCATAGCTCAAACAAACGCAACGGGGCGGGGGGGGCATCGATGCGGTTGCCACAGCATGGGACAATTCTGACAAGCACCCCTGCGGGCAACAGGCACATCAATTGTAGCAAAAATCGAGCATTACACTTGGAGCCAACGAAAACATATGCTTCGAGCGGTTCGCTCAAAGCCAAGGAAGCGCATGTAGGTTTGAACGTTCGTTATATAGTGCTGTAGATCTGCGCAGGTAGTATTTGAACAATCATGGTGCAACACCACTGAGCATCCGTTGTTGCTGAAAGAGCTGTGTCAGCATATTGAAACTTCATTGCGTTGTTACCTGACGTCTCGAGCATGAGGGGTGCGTCCAGATGTCAGGCCAGACGAAAACGAACGCGGCGACAATCAATCGCCTCTGAGCTTTACTCCCCCAGAGAGGTGCATATGGTAATACATATACACATATACATGTAGCGTGACACTCCACTCCGCGGGGTGGGAGGCCGGGAAAGACTCGTGACTTTGACCCTTGGGGGCCAGGAAATGTGTAGCGTGCCGCGACGAAGCGTGGTGAGCCAGAACCAGCGGAGCGACACGCTATCCACAAGTTCCCGACCGTAGATGTGTGTGTGTGTGTATATATATATATATATCTATTCCTCTTCCTATATTTTTATAAGCCCGGGCGGGGGGAAAACCCGTCACCCCCCCCCAAAACCGGACTCCCGGGACCTGGGGCTTTGGGGCCCTCCGGACGGGCTTTGAAGCGGCCACCGGGCCTCGCAAGGCGTTTTGCCAAGCCTTCCCAGCACACTTAGGGCGATCAGGGGGGTCATCGGAGACGTCCTAGAGACCCCCAAGACAGCACAAGAGCGCTCCAAGAGTGACCGACGTGACCTCAAGATGGCCCAAGAGGCCTCCAGGACGGCCCCAAAGAGGCCTCCAAGAGCACTCCCAAGAAGGCCCCCCGAGGCAAAAATCATTGATTTTCTATGGGTTTTTGGTGAATTGTGGGGTTTTCCTCTTTTCGGCTTCCCGACGCTCCAAGACGGCGGTCTTCTGGGCGTCCGAAGCCGCCTGGGAGGTTCCCATATCGCCCCACAACCACCCGAAAGGGCTTCCAGGCAGTCCAAGAAAGCCCCAAAACGGCACAACACGGGTCCAAGATGGCCCTCAGAGAGCCCCATGGCGGCCCAAGATGGCCCAAAGACACCCTCCGAAGAATTCCAAATCGTGATTCGGTCGTTCAGGGAGACGGCGGTTGGAGGCAGGGTGGCCCGAGGAAGCCCCCGGAGGCCCCCAGAATACGCCCAGGAGGCCTCCAGAAGGCCTTAAGAAAGCCCGAAACAACTTTTGTGAGGCCCCTAGAGGCTCTCCAAGGAGGAGCCTCCGGAAAAAAGAGCTGAGGAGGATGGGGAGAATGCGCAGGGTATGGCGAAAATAAGGAACAATAACCATGGAGGAAGGATAACGAATAACATCATTATAGCGGCGATGCCGGAAAAAGGCAACCAGGAGTTATCGCTAAATTGTCGGCTTGACCTTCCTGCCATTCCGCCTGCATACCAAACTTCAAGGACCAAGGTGCATGTCGCGAAGCGCCACTGCAGTCTTGTATATATATATATACACATATACATATATATTTATATGTAGTGAGAGAGACCGACATAAAAAAAAGAGATCGCGACCCGCACAGCACCACACGCAGAAAGGAACGTTATGTTTCCAGTTGACTGCCCAGCCCACAAGCACAGCGCGAGTCCCAAAGGCTCACTTCGGCCTTTCTGACCCTGGCCGCAGCTCTCTGCCTGCAGCCCGCATTGTGCCAAGGGGCTCGCCGCGACAACAGCAAGACTGGGGGACTGAACGTGAAGGAAGCCACCCCCAGACCCAAAAACTCCGACGTCATGGCTTGTTCAATCCGTGGGCCCTTCGAACTCTCAAACGTACCCACGAAGCATTTTTTCGTCGCTGGTCGTTTGTCGATTGCCCCGTTCCCGAAATCAGTCTTCGGAGGCCATGAGACGTGAACGGGCGCACGTCGTGTTTGTTTCGTGACGCCTGCCCAAACCTGCGACGACTAGATGTGATGTTTCGAGTCTCCAGTCACTGGAGCTCTGGACCTCCTGCATTATTTCTGGTAACTGTCGTTGCACCCAAGGGAGGGGAAACCGAGAACGAGAACGCTTGGGGAGGGTTGGACACGGCTGGACCCAGCTCCTGAAACTGGTTCGTTTGGATCCCGGAAATGGTCTGGGGACGGACTGCGAGTTGCCATTGTCTCTGCTCGCCCTGCTCCGATCTTGGCCTTCATGTTCAGCCTGGGGCACGGCGGGGTGGGTGCGCTGCGATCGACATGCGCGCGAGCACGATCGTTACAGCTCCCCGGGTGGGTGGCTTGGCGCAGGGAACGACTTTTGCGCGGCATAGGCAGGACCAGCTTCTGTCATTTTGGAGTCCTGGAACGGTGCGGTGACAGACCGTGCGGTGACCTCGAAGTCCCCCAAGATCTCACCGCACAGACCGTCACCGCACAGGCTTGGGACCTCGGAGGCCCCAGTCGCCCGAAACGTCCTCGGAAAACGACCCGAGTCCCAAAACCGTGCGGTGACCCCGAATCCCCACCGACTCACCACACGGTGTGGTCACCACCCCGTTCGGGGGCCCCCGAGAACCAAGCCCTGGCGAACCGAGACTCCGGAGACCCGAGTCCGTGCCAACTGTGAGCCTCCCACTGGCGTAGTCGTCTGTCCGAACCTCCCGATAGAAGGCCGCCAATGCCTCCATGCGAAGATCTGCGGGGCTCTCCGGCCGGAGGTCCCCAGAGGGATCCACGATGCGCCCTGGGAGGCTAGAGAGGGCTGGAGACGCCCAGAAGCCCAGAGATCCAAAGTGTTGAAAAAATCAAGACGCACGTTTTCCGCAGCCTTCGGCCTCTAGGGGCCCTCACCGGGGCTCGGTCTCGTCAAAAAACGACGCAGGATGAAAACCAGTCCTACGGAATGGGTCGACCCTTCTGGGGAAACCCGTGTTGAAAAAAACACGACGTCGGATCTCTGGGAGCTTTGCACCCTGGTCGCACTCCTCCTTGGACGTCTCCTCCTCCTCGACCTCTCCGCGGGGCCAGCACCCCAAGTCGTTCTGACGGCCCCGAGATCGAGGAGCAGCCGGCCTCCGACTCGAGAAAAATGCGAGCCGTCCAAGGGCGCAACTTTCTGCTCGAGGGCCAAGGTGGCATGTGTTTTTGGAGGCCTGCGGCGCTCTCTGGCCAGAGGTCTCCAGAGGGACCGAGGGACCCCTAAGCCTCCGCGGAGGCCCTCGGAGGCCCAGAGAAGGCCAGAGACGCCCATGCTCGTGCTCTGGGCTCCCACTCCTCCCTGGCTGTCTGAGTTCCTTCGCGGAGGCCTTCTGAGGCCGAGGACGTCCCGAAGCTTGTGCCCTGGGCCTCCCCTCCTCCCTGGCGGTCTCCTACTCCTCCTTCTTCTCCTGCTGTTCCTCTTTCTCCTTCTCGTCATCTCGCTTGGAGCTCTGGGCGGAGCAGTCCACCTCTTGCTGTCTGGCCGAGGGGGTCGCCGCCGGGGCACTTTGGCGCGGCCGGCATGCGACGAGCGTGCGCACGCGCGGGCGCAGGATCCAGTCTCCCTCCCAGCGCGCGCCAGTGGAGGAGGGGCAGAAGTAGGGGGAGGGAAAGGAGGAGAAGGGACAGGGACATGAGGGAAATGATGAGGTCCAGTGCGAATCTGTTGTTCTCAAGCCTTTGTCACCAAGTCGTGCGCGTGTCGCGACATTCCCCCCCGTATACAATGTTTGCAGTAAGGGCGTCTACTCGTCTCTCGAGCCAGGTCTACCTGGGACGGCCACGCCATGGAAAGGGCCCACACTCACTCGCGCAGTGCGCGGTAGCCCTCGTCACAGCGCCTAGGGGGATACCGAAGTGCGATTGCGAACAAACTTAACAAAGGAGCGAAATGGAAATAGCTGCCACCGTTGGCCCCAAACAGCCAAACACCGAATAGGCTTGCGCTCTTGATGCGCATCATTTGCGGCAAAACTTGTGAAATGTACAACGTAGATGTTGCAGCCTGTGCTGCGCGTGCTCGTACATACTGTGATGCCACGGCGCAGTGCTGGGGCCCACCGTGCACTTGGCAAGGACGCGGAGATCCCAACAGGCCCTTTGCGCATCCAAGCTGGGAAGGCGGCGCAGGACAGGCGGTTGCAAGGACAGCAGCAGCAGCAGCAGCAGCAGCAGCAGTAGCAGTAGTAGTAGTAGTAGTAGTAGTAGTAGTAGTAGTAGTAGTAGTAGTAGTAGTAGTAGTACTAGTAGCAGTAGTAGTAGTAGTAGTAGTAGTAGTAGTAGTAGTAGTAGTAATAGTAGTAGCAATAGTAGTAGCAGTAATAGAAATACTAGCAGTTATAGGAATGGTGGTAGTAGTAGTCGTGGTAGTCGTAGTCGTCGTCGTAGTCGTAGTCGCAATGGTAATAGTAATGGTAATCG
>CAUYUJ010018404.1:37500-62500 GCA_963575745.1 Prorocentrum cordatum
CCTCCTCCTCCTCCTGGTCCTCCTTCTCCTCCTCTCCTTCCTCCTCCTCCTCCTCCTCCTCCTCCTTTTCCTCCTTTTCCCTCCTCCTCCTCCTCCTCCTCCTCCTCCTCCTCCTCCTCCTCCTCCTCCCGCAGAGGCGTCCCGGGAGCGGGCCCCGAGTCAAAATACCACCCCCCTAGGGCGCATTTTCCTCGAGCGGGCACGCCCGAGATGCACTTCTTCCTTTTCCGGGAGCACGTCCCAAGTCAGAATATCACACTCCCGGGGCGCACTTTCTTCGAGCGGGCACACAAAGGATGCACTTCCTCCTCCTCCTCCTCCTCCTCCTCTTCCTCCTCCTCCTCCTCCTCCTCCTTCTCCTCCTCCTCCTCCTCCTGCTCCTCCTCCTCCTCCTCCTCCTCCTCCTCCTCCTCCTCCTCCTCCGCTTCCTCCCCCCGCTCCTAGCCCGTTCGATCAGGGTCGGCGGCACCGGCCGTCAGGCCTCTCCAATAACAGCAGACATCGGAACATACCAGCGACGGTGGCACAACCAGTACCAATAGGAGTTTCAGCAGTACCACCCCTGGATCAACAAATGGTGATCGCGATTATGCGAGGGAACAACCCTCGGACCTTCGCTAATCGATAAAACCTCGAGCTTCGACCTTCGATCGATCCCAAGGTGACTCTCAGACAGGCTCGTGACCCGAACGGAAGAACGGCGCCGCAGGGGTGGACGAGACGCGCGGTTGCTAGGACAGCTCAAACGAACTCGCCACTTTCTGGCGGCGTGCAAAGCGGGGGGAAAATACCCCTTGAGGAATTCACAGGCGATATCGCCACTCTCAAGCGGCATGAAGATCGATCCGGTTTTTGCCTCAGGAAGTCCCATGCGACATCGCCAGTTTCAGATGTCAGGGCAAATTGTCAGATCACCCTGGAGGGCGATCTGACGCTAGTTTGAGAAAGTCTCGGGCGGAATCGCTCAGACGCTGACCCCACTTGGCCTTTATACTAGCCGGCCGCTCTGCGGTTGATCGGGAGTTTCTGTATATAGAAGAAGGTGCGTGCGCTTGTTGGCGAGGGTGAGGATGAGGTTCCTCCTCCTCCTCCTCCTCCTCCTCCTCCTCCTCCTCCTCCTCCTCCTCCTCCTCCTCCTCCTGGAACTCCCAAATCGGCCCGAACTCCAACATTGCCCCGGGGCCCCGCGGCCGAACGGGAGGCCAACCGCGTGTCTCTCGCTCCCCACGGCCTCCTCTTTTCAATACCAGCGGGCTCTAGTACACCCTGCGAAATGCTTTAGAAATCATGGGTTAAGAAATTCATAGTCTCAGAACTTGACTAAAAAAACGACAAATTCTATTGAAATCTTAGGATTTACATTGAAACGTTAAGAATAATCGAGGCTCTGGCCGAAAACTTCGGTTTTCTTAAGCATCGCCTAAGGTGTACTTGCGCTAGCACGCGATAGTATGAGTGATAAGAAGAGCACTAGGACAGGTAAGAGTGGCACAAGAAGCGCCGGCGAGCCACGGGGCGACTCACGAGACGCCCTCGGGCGCACACTGGGCGAGCACCCAAAGAAACCAGCCAGCGCACAGGTCACCCGCGCGACGAACAAGGGCACCCCTTGTGCGAAAACCCGCGGGACCCAGCCAACGCACAGGGGCACCCACGAAACGCCCACCAGGTGGAATTCTAGAACCCCGCCAGCGAACGAGGCACCTACGAGTCGCCCACGGCACCCACCTGGTCAAAACCTGGGAAATTCGCCCAAGTACATCGCATAACAGCCAAGTAAGAAGCCCTTGGCGCAACAATCGTTTCGGGGATTCAGCACCCGTGGATCCGTCGCTGTGGACCCCAACTCATCGGAAGGTTGTCTGCCTGGAAACAACAAGCGTGCCTCCGTGATGCTACATCGATGAGCTTAGCAATAAAGAATCAGGCGGTCTGAACGCAATAGTGATATCATAAGCTGATGCTCGTGTCATATACCAATGCCAATGGCATATTGCGAGATGCATTTACGTATGATCAGCGCTCTGAACGAGATGCGTCGTGAAACCAACGCGCCACTATGCCAACTGATGATATGACAGGCCCCCGCAAGCCGAAACGGCTGCCGTGATGTGTTCGCGACGTACAGGAATCCGGGTCTGTCCTTCACTCTCGCTCGTAATCAATCCTATGATTCCTCACGGTCACCATTCGGCCAAATTTTCAAGCTCGGTCCAGCCGTGGCTCAAAAAATTATACACGTCCTCCGTCCTCGCAACTCGTCTCGCCCGCTCATTCAACCGAGTCCCAGGCTCCTCCCACTCGCATGCCCGAGCATTCCTGGCCACAGCGTCGGAGTGGCAGGGGGGACGTGCCGATCTGGCGGGTGGTGGGGAGCGTCAGATGCGCACACTCCTCATCTAGTTTCACGGAGGACGTCGGCCTGACGCCCTCTTGCTTGCGTCGTCGAGACTATGACCGCGTCTCGCTCTTGCGCCGCCAGCCCTCTGCATCGCTCTCCCCGCCCCCAAGCGAATCGCCTGCGAGGCGCGGCGCGCGGCAGTGGCAAACGGGGCCGCCGGGTCACGTGAAGGGCTGCCCCTCGGAGTCCTGCCCCACCCCCGCGGCGGCGCCGGTCACTGCTGCTGCTGCTGCTGCTGCTGCTGCTGCTGCTGCTACTGCTGTTGACCCTCTCCCAGGAGGGAGGAGGACAAGGGAGGAGGAGGGAGTGGGAGGGAGGGAGGGAGGGGGGAGCGTCTCCCCTTCAAGTTCGATTCCAGAGGGCGCGAGGGCACTAGCAGCAAGCTCGCGCAGACTCCCTCATAGTACATGTTGGCGTTCGTGCGCCTGGGCCCAGGGCGAAAACGCCGCCGGAGCCGGTGCGGCAATTGGAAATGACGTGTCAGTGCGAGCTGGCGATGGGACGCGGGCTCTGGCTGCAGATCCGACTCACTGACTACCTACCAGACCACCCCAACCCAACCCGAAGACCCCAATTTCGGGTTGGGGGGGGTACGGGTTCCATATGTGTTTTTCTATGTTCCCCGACCCCCCCCACTGGAAATGGAGGGAAAATTGAGGCCTTCGGGTTGGGTTGGTGTGGTTTGGTGGGTGGTGACTCACGCGAATATGATTTCTCCTCCGCGGTCGAGGCGCTCGGCATGGACCTCGCCTCGAGCGGCTCGCCTGCGAGCCGCTGGGCCCACGCCGGGAGGGGCGCGGCTCGCCCTTCGGCGGCACCAGGCCGCCCCACAGGCGGGCGCGGGCGGAGCGCGAGGCCCAGCCAGCGCCCGCGCGCGCGCGCCCCCGTGCGGGCCCGGCCGCGGCGACACCCGGAGCGCGAGGCGCGATCCGCAGCCGAAGGACTGCCTGGCGCCAGGCTTGAGACCCCACACCCGGTGGGTCCACACAGTGCCGTTGGAGGCCTGGAAATTGGCACCAACACCAGCGCAGGGGTTTGCCTCCACGAGGGGAAGATGCTCCCACATGTCGGTGTTGGCGGGATTTTTTCGGTCACCTTGGAAGCCAGAATATTACCACCATCACCGAGATCGGGATCGTCTTCCCTCGGTGGAGGCACACCGCCGATCTTGGCGTTGGTGTCAACCTCTAGGCCTGCGATGCCGCCCCGCCCCGCGCTCCCCTTCGGGGAGGCCCGCCGCGGCGCAGCTCCGCCGATCGCGAGCGCGCGGCCGAGCCGGGCTCGGCGAGGCCGCAGGGCGGCAGAGCGCGCCAAGGTCCGCCAGGGCGTCGGGGCCTGGAAGGCCGGCGCGGGCGGGCCGGAGCCCTCCTGTGCGGAGGCGGGTGTTCACGTCCGTTGGTGCTGTAGGCTGTGGGGGCTGCGGGTCGATATGTGGACACGGAGGCCGAAGCTGGAGAGCCGAATGCTGGAGTGGAACGGAGCAGCTCTCTTGGCACGAGGAATCTCGACCGAGAACTCCCTCGGGGGCGGCCCACAACCGAAGCCCATCACTGGCAAAATAGGCTTCTCACCTCGGCGCGTGGGCTGCACGCGGGGCTCCGCAGTTCCCGCCCCCTCGAGACCTCCAATCTCGGAACGTGTGGCTTCCACGCAGCTGGCTGTTTACAGTAGGGGCCCGACGACAAGAAGCCTTCCAGAAGAAACCCAACCCTGAGACCCCAGGACTTCATTGGTTTTTGATGTGGGAACGTCACGCTTTCCATAGCAAAACCATCGAACCCCGAGAAACCCAGGACACCCTGGAGGCAAGCAGGTCGTTTCTTGGCATGGGCCCCCACTGTACTTGCGGACCACAAGGCCTGAACCAGGACCCCCAGAGGGCCCCAAAGCGAGAGAGCTCAGCCGCCCCATGTCCAAGACCCTGGAAATCGAGGTCACGGTGTAGTTTCTGAGCCGTGCACTTGCCTACTGATTGCATCTCGTGGCGTCAGCGCCGATGTCTTGGAGTGATCGTCGAGCTCTAGCTGCTGGAACGCGCCCCGACCCCCGAGAATCTCCGAAAACCTTCCGGATGCTCCCGAACGTGTTGAAAACGGAGCCCCGACCCTCGAAACGTCATAGCCAGAACCACGCGCCCAAACCGCTGGCATAGCCGGTCTTCCCCGCGGTTCGCCATCCTCGTCAAATCCCAAGTGGGGTTAGTTCTGTTTTCTATGAGAACCTCCGCGCAGGAACCTCCTCATTACCCTTCTTAGACCTTCTTCTCTTCCTTGCCCGGTCGTCATCATCTCTACCATGCGCAATTACATACGCACATCATCATCATCATCATCATCATCATCATCATCATCATCATCATCATCATCATCATCATCATCATCATCATCATCATCATCATCATCATCATCATCATCATCATCATCATCATCATCATCATCATCATCATCATCATCATCATCATCATCATCATCATCTTCATCTTCATCATCATCATCATCATCATCACCACCACCACCACCACCACCACCATCATCATCATCATCATCATCATCATCATCATCATCATCATCATCATCATCATCATCATCATCGCCATCATCACCATCGCCCCCATCATGGTCCCCATCCTCGACATCATACTCACCATCATCACCACCATCATCCCCCCACATACACACAAACACACACAACTTCATGCACTCAGAGATCCTATGACCGTCGAGCGCATTGCGAGGAAACGTCGAGCGGAAACCCCTCCCTAGGGGATCACTGCCTCGCGCTTCTCATCCGAAGTGGTCATCCATGTCGTGCGACTGTCGTCACTTTTGGGCTCCTGAGGTGTGAGCAGTGAGGACTCGATCGAGAGCCTCGCCTGTGAGTGGATTGTGAAGAAGTCTCGGGCGCCCTCCCCCTGAGGGGCCCCCTCCTCATGTTTCAAGTCCGAGGGTGTCATCCAGATCAACAAGTATTCCACATTGCAGAAGAGAGGAGGGAGAATGGCGTGGGGAGAGAGTGCACGAGGGCAGTGTCCCAAGCTTGGCCGAGTGAAGGTGGCCCAGGCGTGCCGCTCTGAAAAGCCCTCCCCGCGGCCCGTCCTCCTGCTCCACGGGGGCCAGGGACCGCAGGAAGAGCTGCAACTTCCTGCCGCGCCGAGGAACAAGTCCAGCACTTCAAACATGTGGCACCACTGAGACATGGGTCCCCAGGCCGGGGGGGCCCTGAACAATGCAAACTCAACCCAGAAGCCACTTCCTGCCTCAGGGCCCCATCCCTCCGGGCCCCACCTCTCAAGCCCCGGCGGGTGAGCAGGGGGAGAACTGCGCCGTGACTGAAGGGGGGCGAGAGGAACTGCGCGGGGATGGGGGCAGGGACCCCAGACCCCTGACGTCATGAGTTCTGCACGTCAAACCGCGGAGGCCTCGACCCATCCCCCAGGACAAGCGTTTCATCCCGAGTCGTGTTTTGACGGCCCCAGGGCCCAGCAAGAGCCCTCAGACGCCGAAAACAGCGAAACGCCGCCCGTCGTGTTATCTTCATGACTCTAGGGGGTCTGGGGCAGAGGCGGGGGCGTGGCCCGCAGATCTCGGCGGAGACGACCGGCGGAGAGGCGCCGCTCCCCTCTGGCCCGAGAGCCCCCGTGCGCAGCCTGGCAGGCGCCCGGCGGGCTGGGCGGGCAGGGCGAGCAGGGCACGGCCAAAACTGGCAGTGAGTAGGCGCGGCGAGGACGCGTGACCCTGGGACACCTTGGCGCCACAAGCAGGTCGGGCATGGGGATTGTGTAAGGACAGTTTCGAACAAATGCAGAAATATACAAAAGCCATCATCAACAACAACAACAGCAACAACAGCAACAACAGCAACAACAACAACAACAACAACAACAGCAACAGCAACAACAACAACAGCAACAACAGCAACAACAGCAACAACAGCAACAACAACAGCAACAGAAACAACAGCAACAACAACAACAATCATGTTAAGACTGTTCGCCCTTATCTGCTTGAGTGTCCAATAGCGCCTATTTCCCAAACCCTCGATACCCGCCCTCTTCGTCTTTGATCGAACCCCTTTTGGGGGGTATACCTTTCTTCCCTGCAGGCCAGGTCCCGGCAAGCGGCGGGGCGGCCGCGGACCGTCGGCCTGGCCTGCGGCAGCGCTGATCGGCGGGGCGGCCGCGGACCGTCGACCCGACCCCAAGAGGGACGGGCAGGGGACCGACCTCGACGACGACGACGACGTCGACGAAGACGGCGACGACGACGACGACGACGTCGACGATGACGGCGACGAGCGAAAGCGAGAGCGAAAGAGAACGACAGCAGGGCCACAAGGACACGAAGTAGACCACGAAAGGCAACAGCGGGGACACGAAGGGAATGCGTATGGGGCCACGAAGATCGCGAACGAGCGGGGGCCACGAAGGGCAGATAATGCGGGGCCACAGAAAGCAACGATGGGGCCACTGAGGGTAGCAACTGGGCCACGTAGGACATATGCATATGGGGCTACCACGGGCGCGAACGAACGGGGGCCACGAAGGGCATACATATATGGGACCACGAAGGGTAGCGAGGGGGCCACGAAGGGATTCGACGGGGCCACGAAACAAAGCGAGGGGGCCACGAAGGGCTGCGAGGGGGCCACGAAGGGATGCGACGGGGCCACGAAACAAAGCGAGGGAGGGCTGCAACGGGGCCACGAAGGGCAGCGAGGGGGCCACGAAGGACTGCAACGGGGCCACGAAGGGCAGCGAGGAGGCCACGAGGGGCTGCAACAGAGACACGAAGGGCAGCGATGGGGGCCACGAAGGGCTGCAACGGGGGCCACGAAACAAAGCGAGGGGGCCACGAAGGGCTGCAGCGGGGCCACGAAGGGCAGCGAGTTCCCAATTCCTATGTAATCTGTGAGGGAGTCCAAAGCGTGAGCGCGACTCCTGGGTGCCTGGGTGTCGGGAGCGCGGCGCTTGAGTAAATTGCAAGAAATTCCAACGCAAGGGCGCTATTCTTCAGCAATTTGCAAGCAAGTCTCCAGCGAGAGCGCGACTCCAGAGCGCCGGGAGAATAGATTTTAAGGAACTCTCGAGCGAGAGCGCGATTCCTGAATAAAACGCGAGGAAGTCTCGGGCGGGAGCGGGGGTCCTGGCTAAATTGTGAGGAAGTCTCAGGCGGGAGCCGCTATTGTTGTAAACCGGGGCCAACGACACAGTTTGACCCTCAAGACTTTCCCTGATAAAACAGGGTGTGGGCCCCATCGAAAAAAACAATGTGCACCGGACGGGGGGGATCAACTATACTTATTCTTCATAAATGAGAGTTCAACAACAACAACAGCAGCAGCAACAACAACAACATCGTCCCTGGACTATGTTTTGAACTATTCTTGAATGTTCTTCCTGTAGAGGGACATGCCCGACTCAACGCTACGAGGGTCTTGCATCCTGCCTGCTGCCCACCCCCCCACCCCCCCCTCCCTCCCCTGCCTCGCTGCCCCGCCGGCCCAGCCCTCTGCCTCGCCCGCCGCCCGATTGGTCGGGCGTTGGCAGAACTGGGTTTAGTGGGACCTGGTTTGGTGGTGTGGACTGGGGAGCGCCCCCCGGCCCCTGTTCCACTAACCAGAGCTGCAGACCTGGCTTGGACAAACTGAAGGGCTCCGGGGCCCTACCAACCAGGGGTCCCCTTACCTGGGGCCCTGGCTACATGACCCGACCATGGCCCCCGGCCCCCGCCAGACCCTTGGACGCTTAACTGGATCCACGATACAATTCATGATCCAGACATGTTAAAAACCAGTGAAAATTTTTAAAAAATACAAAAAATATCAAACATAGTTTAAAAAAATAAAAAAATGAAACAATAAAAAAAACAATGAAAATTAGAATGGACGCCCACGTCGAAACCTCTCGAGCGGCTGTTGCTGCCCCCCTCGTCGTCTGGAGGCCCCTGCCTGGCCCCGGGGCCGTGCCAGCACGCCTCGGGAGGAAAAGCATGTCCTGGGGATTGGGTCGAGGCCTGTGGGGGTTGACGTGGTGAAGAGATGTTGACGTCAGGGGTCTGGCCACCTTGTGGCCCCGATCGCTCCATGACTTCTTGCTCGGCTGGGAGAGGCCCTGCCCCTTGGCAGCTCCTGGGAGTGGCGCCCAAAAGGGGGCCGCTCATCCATCGTTCGCCTGGTAATGGGGGTCAGACTACTGGGGTCAGAGTCAGCGAAGGGAAAACTAGGGAAAACGAATTCTCTCAGGAGTATACTGGCTTGGATCGGGCGCCACATGCATAAACATACCACTGGGACGGAGTCCCTAGGAAGCGGCAAACACTGGTCCGTAGCGAAGAATCGGGCTTCGAAGGCAACTTAAGATAATCTACTACATCGTACTAAATGAATCTAAATAGGCGCTTGCATGCCGATGAGGCGAAATGAGGGAAACGGTCATAGAACATGAGAGATGCCACAAAAACGTGCGAATGCTCGCCGTGAAGCGGCGGGCCCCGAGAGGGAGCATGAGCCATGAGAAGAAGGCCGGCTGCACGTAAGAGTGACCCTGGGCAAGAGTGACCCTTGGAGCGCGGCTTTTTGGGCGCCGCGGGGGGGACCAAACACAAGTGCGCAAGACGCTACTACCCCAGACAAGCGACGTCTTGATTTTTGCAGGACGGCGCCCCTGGAAATCCCGACCCTCTCCCCCGGGCCGGTTTTTCATCCTGAGATGTTTTTGACGGTCCCGAGGCCCGGCGAGGGCCCCCCGAGGCCGAAATTGTCCAAAACATCCCGTCCTGATTTCTCTACGACGCGATCCTGTCTGGGACCGCATCGCGCTCGGCGATCGGAGGACCCCAGTGGGCCCGCACCAAAGGTCACCCCGGCGAAGGGCCACTCCTGCCTGTCATCGAGGCGGGAGGAGGAGGCGGAACACGAGCAGGCAGCACCAGACCGGCCCGAGAGGCTGCGCGCGCGGCGGCGCTGTCGGACCCGCCGCGCGGGGACGCATCTGTGAGGAGAAACAAACCGGGACATGATCGCGTCGTAAAGAGATCAGAGCGGGATGCTTTGGACAACTTCGGCCTCGGGGAGCCCTCGCCAGGCCTCGGGACCGTCAACAAACATCTCAGAATGAAAAACTGGCCCCGGGGAAAGGGTCGGGACTTCCAGGGGCGCCGTCCTGAAAAATCCAGACGTCGCATGTCTGGGGTAGTACCACCACCGCCAGCTGGGGGGTTGGCCGCTCCCTCCCCTCGAGCTGGTGACACCCCCTCCCGGGAACTCCCTGGAGGCATGCCCGGAACGAGGCACCACCAGCTCGAGAGGGTGGGACAGCCACTCCCCTGGCTGGTGGTAGTGGCATACCTGTGCCTCTGGTATAATCAAGCCCTCGAGGGGAAGGGGCCCCGCGCGCGCCATGTCGGAGCAGAGCGGCCCGGCGAGAGCTGCGAAAAGGCGGGGGGGGGGCTCTGGCGACGGAGCCCCGCGCCGCCGTTTCGGCGCAACACGTGTTTATTGTTGTTGTTGTTGTTGTTGTTGTTGTTGTTGTTGTTGTTGTTGTTGTTGTTGTTGTTGTTGTTGTTGTTGTTGTTGTTGTTGTTGTTGTTGTTGTTGTTGTTGTTGTTGACCGGTTCCGTTTTGCCGTTTCTTTGCAGGTTCCGACACCGTTTTTGTACTGGTTCCGTCGCCGTTGTTTAACCAATTCCGGGTCTGGCTCCAATCCTGGAGCCGTTTCTGTTGCCGTTTCCGGTCGCCGTTTTCTTCTCGTCTTCATTTTTCAAGAGACACTTTTTCGGAAAGGGTGAAAACACGGCCCTGCCGTTTTGAAGGGGCCCAGAGACACACAAATCAATACGCACAAATCCCATGAGTCCCAACAATTTCCATATTTTTTGGCTTGCCGCTCCCCCCCACTTCACATATTTTCTGATATTTTCCAGGGACTCGATGATTCATTGTGTCTGTGTGTTTGTTCCCTCCTGGCGTTTCCAGGGCCGGCCCACTAATGCGGGATGACGATCAATAAAAAAATGGGAGAGAACGATTTACAAAATAGTTTTCTGCTATTTCTGCATAGTTGTCTAACTGGAGGAGAACGATGACAAAAAATAGTTTTCCAGCCCGCGGCCGGTTTTTTCTAATCGTCATCCCGGGCGCCGCCGCGTGAACACGACCCCCGGTCATTTATTAATTGTCATCCTCCATTAAGGGGGGGGGCTCTGGCGACGGAGCCCCGCGTGTCGCAAGCCGCGAGGGGGCCTCCGACTTCCGTGCCCCCGATGCAGGGCCGCCACGGGCCCGTTGCAGGGCAGGGCCCGGCCACGCTGCTGGCGGTGCAGGTTACAGCCAACCCGTGCGGTGGAGGCTTTAGATAAGGATGCCTTCGATGAGGAGCCCAGAGATCCAACGTATTGAAACAATCAAGACGGACTTGTTTCGCAAATTTCTGCTTCTAAGGGCCCTCACTGGCCCCCAGGACCGTTGAAACACGACTCAGGATGAAAAACCAGTGCTCGGGAATTGGTCGACCCTTCCGGGGACCCCGAATCGAAAAAATCACGACATCGGATCTCTGGGAACCCAGGGTCTCGCAACCGATGGGCGGCTGAACGTGGGCCACTCACCTCGCCTTGCAACAATAAGAAGTGCGCCAGGGTCTGGGCCACAGGAAGACGTTCCTTGTCCAACGCCGCCGCCGCACCATACGGATGCACGGTGAGGATGCAACGAGGCTGGCAAGCGAACGTCGCTCAGGAGGGGCCAAAGGGGCAGGGATGCAAGGGTACCATTGGGAAGGTTGCCCCTCATGACTGTGCGGGGTGACTGTAACATCGGTGTTGGAGAATCCAATCCAGCTTGTACGACGCCGAACACGCCAAGGACAAGTTGTAGGAAAAACGAACAGCGCTTTCCTACAATCGGGGTGGCCACGAACTCTGCGGAAGCGCTAGCAGCAACACGCAACTTAGAAGACTGCTATCCGACCACTATAACATTACACGAACTCTAAGCGGGACCGCTAACACAAACACAACTCAAACAGGTGATTTTAGTTGGTAGTCTATGTAATAAGGTTACTCTTGCGATCGACGTTGTGTCCGTTTTTAAGTCCCGGCCTAACAAGGATCGTACGAAGCCTACTGAGTGCACACTTATGGGTCACGTTAGCTGAAGTAGATAAATGATAACACTGGGCACCGTAGACAGTACTCACTGGTGTGACACGCGGAATCTGACTACCGACGGACATACCAAGGGTATGTTAGCGACTTGTTGCTACAGGTAATGGGGGTACGCGATCCTTTAAGCACGATGTGAAGACGCACACACCCGATAGGGCTCAGACATCAAAAACTGAGCCTGGCTCTCAACGATCTGGCGGAACGTATATTCCTCGCGTGGGGACACGCTGGATTGAATGAGCTCTCTTTTGCAGCCTATGCTTCCGTCTTCTGTGCTCTGTGCCTGTCCTACTTGGGTGGGGCCAAGCCGACTTTTTTGCGTTGCACTCGTGGGCACACGCTATTCCAATCTGCCACACTTTCTTCTCAGACTCGACGCTGGCACCTGGCCTAGTCGGGTAAGGCTTGTCGTGACCACTACTTATGTCACGCGCGAGCCCCATAGCCTCGAAACAGTTAAGAGCTGAAATCATATCCTTACGCTATGTGCGACGATATCCTCACGCTCGCTACCGCTCGTCTCCTCACCCCTCGACCCTGAAAGTAGGTCAGAGGACTGGGTAGTATGTAAAGCGTGCGTAGCGAGCGTCCGCGCAAGCGCTTGTTGCTCAAACGGATGGCGCTCTATTTGCCCGGATCGTAAGCGTACCTATCGATCCGCTATTGTGTCGGAAACGAATCCTACTCCTAGAAGATGTCTCCCACACCTATCCTTTATCACCATTACTACATCTCACGATGTCTACCTCACTTTTTGCTTCCCCACCTCCATCGTGACGCTCCGACTCCGACATCACCACTGGCTACCCCGTCGACAGTCCATCGAAAAGACCAGCGAGAAGGCGACGAAGAAGCCTGTGAGGAGGGGGCAGCAACGCAGGTGAGAGACCTACAAGACCACCTATCGGGCGATGAAGAGTACGATTTGAGATGTCATCTTTCATTCGCATTGGCAGGAACACCCCCGCATCGGATCGGGAAATCGGATCGGATCGGAGCGTGCGTCGAGCTGGGCCGGATTGGCATACAGTCGGAATGGAATCGAATCGGCGGCGCCAAGATGCACAACAGCGAAGTGCAAACATGGGGCCGCATCGGTTCGCTCGAACATCTGATCGGATCGAATCGAATCGAGCCCGCCGGAGCCGATATCGAATCGCATGGATCGGGGCGAAATGGATCCTGACATGGGACGCACAATTTAACTCAATAGCCAACATTTTTACAAAACCGCGGACGACTTGCATGTCGACATGCAGACATGGCAGATACACGTCGTAGGTGACCATCTGTGTATCTGTGAATGCATGTGTATCTACGTAGATAAATGTGTGTAGTGTGAATCCCATCGAATATCATCTATTCATGTATTCACATTTGTGAGACGGTTGACGTCGACATGCCGATGTAGAGAAGTATATATATATATATACAAACACATATATATATATGTACATGTATATAGCTATGTATGCGCATGTCTGCAGGTATCTGACACATTTACAGACGTATCCTATCGAGGTGTACATCTAGTTTCTACAAATTGAACCATACATGCGCTCAAACAGTATCTCTGTACACCCCATGTGCGCAATATGACGGTATGCACATGTACACACGTATTTGCGTATATGCATCTATGCCTCGATGTACAAACTACATATGCACGCGGGCCTGAGGTATCGACGTCGGCGCTGTTCGGAAGGGCAGGAACGGGGAACACGATGTCTTGAGACCCTTACGGGGCTCCAGATCGGGACAACATCGGCGCTTTATCCAAAAAAATTGGCCGCGGCATCCCCGACGTGACTTCAAAAGATCGCCCTATCGGCCAGCACTTATGTATACACACATGGTGTGCGTATGTATACTTAGCAATTTGATTTGCATGTCGGTTTGCATTCCGAGGTGCATGTTGACTTGAATTTCGACTTAAGGTTCGAATTGCATGCCAATTTGCACCTCGATTGCAATTTGACTTGCCTTTCGATGTGCAAATTGCATTGAATTTTGCTTGGCTTTGGGGTTGCATTTTGAATCGCATGTCGATTGGCATGTCGATATGCACTTCGATGTGTATGCCGGCTTGACTACTGATGGTGCTTGAACGTGCATGCCGGCTTGGATAATAGTCACAATCGATCGTCACCATCGTTGACCATGACCAATGGCTGTCATCATCATAATCGGTAACGGATCGTTGATAATATTCGTGGACCACCCACGTACCATCACCAACCATTGCCGATCAGCATCAACCATCATCACCGGAATCGCCCACCACCGGTCATCATCATACATATACCCATATACCGATCGATCTGTCGGGGACGACCGCGGGTCAACCATGGGAATACCGCAGGACAACCGCGGGACGATCCAGCCACCGAGAGGCCGCACGGAGACATGCTGCTCTGCCCCCTCCCCCCCCAGGGGAGCCCAGTATCGAATCGACAAGTCGGATCGGCGATCAAAATGAACCGGATCGGCGGAAATCGGCAGGCTAGTATACCTCCAGTAAGAAATCGGCTTGGAAAAATCGGAATCCGAGGGCGAATCGCATCGGAACCCGAAAGCATCGCAGTCGAATCGCATCGGAGGAATCGCAGCGGTCGGCCATTGCCCCCCCCCCCACCCCAGCGCCCCCCCCCCCCAACGCCCCCCCCCTCCCCAAACACCCCCCCCCTCCCAACGCCCCCCCCCCCCAACGCGCCGGCCTCAGGTACATCGAGCGCCAGTGCGTCTCTATGTCGTGGTGGCCGGCCTCCTGCCCGCGACAGGCCCCGCCCTTCCGCGGCGGCGGCGGCCGTCGGTCGCCGTCGAGGCCGCAGCCGTCGTCGTCGCCGTCGTCGCCCACCGCCGTCGTCGGCGTTCGCGTCGTCGCCGTCGTCGCCGTCGTCGTCGTCGTCGTCGTCGCCGTCGCCGCCGCCGTCGCCATCGCCGTCGCCGTCGTCGCCCGCCGCCGTCGTCGGCGTTCGCGTCGTCGCCGTCGTCGTCGCCGTCGTCGCCGCCGCCGACGTCGGCGTTCGCGTCGTCGTCGTCGCCGTCGCCCGCGGAGGCGTGTCGATGCGGCAGCGCGCGGCGGCTGCCCTGAGCGGGGGCACGCGCGTGCTCGCCCCTGGGGCAGGGGGAGAGCGGCGCGGCGCGCGGAAAGCGCACGCGAGCAGCAGCAACCGCCTGGCTGGTGCACGCAGCTCGAGAGAGCGGGAGAGCAAGGTGCCCCACGACGCAGTGGTGCTCTCAGGATCGCTCTGTTCTTGGCGTGGCGCCTGGCGCTCTGATCTGCAGCCCCCTGGGGGGTCGAGCCGGGAGCCTGTTTCCAGACTGCCGGGCTAGCGAGCGGCTTCACATTGGTGCTGGCCAACCTGGTGCCTGAGCGCCGTGCCCTGGTCTCATCGCAATCCACTCCACCCGTTGGTCTGGCACGGGTAATTGTTTGTCAGAACGTCGGGCAAATTCAAACAGAAACGGGCTCATGCATTTCATGGGCACAAACACCGTTCGACCTTCTGTAACACCCAATGCTGTGCCCTCCTCTCGTGAGTGTGGGAAAGAAGTTGTGTTGCGCCATCGTTTATGCTTTGCTTTTGCTGATGCGCAACATTGGTTGCATTCATGCTTACCTTCGTGGTCAGCTGACCACCTCTTCTCCGCAATCATGTCCATGTGTTCCGAAGAGAACGCACCGGGACCCAAGAAACTCAGGAGGTCCATGAGGAGGACAGAAGAGAATCAACGCGAGGACAAACGAGAAGAACAGTCAGAGGAGGATGCGCAACCAAGTAGGATGATGACGACCAAGGACTGAGGAGGGTGGAGGATGGAGGAAAGCTCCGCCACACTTCTCCGCCCGTCTCCTCATTTACCCCCTCGTCGTCTTCCTACTGCACCTCTTCATCACTCTCCTCGCTTTCGTCGTCGTTGTCGTCCTCATCCTCCTTGTCATGTCTCCTTTCGCCGTCATCGTCCCTCACCCGACCTCGCCGTCGTCGGCCTCCTCCTCATCCCCTTCCACGTGCCTTCTGCGTGTCTGGCAGGCAGGCCTGCGTGATGAGTGGCGGGCCCTGCGTCCATAAGATTCCCGCAGGGGTCCAGCAGTGTCCATTACTGTACTTCCCTCCGCCTCCTCCTCCTCATCATCCTCCTCATTCCTCCCCCTCCCCTCCCTCTCCCCACCCCCTCCTCACCCTCCTCATCCTGCCCCTCCTCGTCATCCTCCACCTCCTGCTCCTCCTCCTCCTCCTCCTCCTCCTCTTCCTCCCCCTCCTCCTCCTCCTCCTCCTCCTCCTCCTCCTCCTCCTCTTCCCTACCTCCTCTCCCCCTATTCACTCGACTATTCCTGACAAGCCGACGCCAACGGCGCCGCCGCCAACGAGTGCCGCGGACGACGGGCGGGCGGCCGCGGCGGCGCCGACGGCGCAAGGCGGCGGGGTCACCGCGGGCGCTGGGCGGCCGCGGCGAAGGCGGTGGCCGGGGCGGAAGGCGGCCGCGCGGGCGGTCGAGGCGCCTGGACCCACCACGGCTCCGCGGCGAAGCGCGGGGGGCACGCCTCGCGTCGAGGGGGCCACCGATCGTCGTCGTCGTCGCCGTCGCCGTCGCCGTCGCCGTCGCCGTCGCCGTCGCCGTCGCCGTCGCCATCGCCGTCGCCGTCGCCGTCGTCGTCGTCGTCGTCGTCGTCGTCGTCGTCGTCAACGTCGTCGTCGTCGTCGTCGTCGTCGTCGTCGTCGTCAACGTCAACGTCGTCGTCAATGCCGTCAATTACGTCGTCGTCGGCGACGTTGCAGTCGCCGCCGTCGACTACAATGTCGTCGTCATCCTCGTTGAGGATCGGGGGTCTACGAACAAGGTCTCAAGCGTTCCTCGGTAATGCCTGGACCTTCGCGGGGGGCTCTGTCACCGTGGCCGGGTCCGCCTCGAGATTCTAATCATGGCGCGCTGCAGTAGCGGCTGGGAAGTTGCAAACGTGGTCATTTTCGCCGTGGTCGTCGTTCATGTCTCCCATGAGGCTGACGCCAGTCTAAATGGGATGGACAGGCCGACACCTATCTTAACTCGCTCCTTGGAGGCGGGGGAAGGGGGGCTCAACTTTCAGTGGTCGTGACCTGCCGCTCAGGTCCGCGGGGCTCCACCGCCTAATACGACATCTGATCGTCCGCGCCGAGAGCCCGAGGTGCTCCCGAATATCAAGCAGGTGGACGAGCAGCGCACCAAGCGAGGACGAGCTGCGCAAAGCATAGCGAACATTGCTGAGGGTTGGAGACGGCCGGGGGGTCTGAACTAGAGGGGACCCCAGAAATCGGTCAGGAGGGGGGCATGAGGCCAACTGCATGACAAATCGGTTCCCAGACCTCTCCCGAGGTCCATCTGGTTCAATGTTTCATCCCGGATCCGTTTCCACGGTCCCGCGGGGCCAGCAAAAGGCCCCCGGAGGCCGAAGACGGCAAAAGAAAAAAGCCGAAGAACCCAGAATTAGGTCGGGCATGTCCCCATACAGGCGGATTTTTTGACGAAGCACTATGCAACCGCAACGCAACATATTCAAAAATGATATTCAAGAAAAACCGCCCCCAGACGATGCTTCGACTATGTTTGAACATTCTTCCTGTAGAGGGACAGGCCCGACTTAATTACACCCAGAGCCTCGAAACTTCCCGCCCGTCCTGCTGGCTGGAAGCGGTGCCGAGCCACCCGACGGCTCCACGCTGCGACAGCGCGCACGCCTTCCGCCGGCGCAGCCCGCCCGCGCGCATGCGCGCCCTGCCCGAGCCTCCTCCTCCTCCTCCCCTCCTCCTCCTCCTCCTCCTCCTCCTCCTCCTCCTCCTCCTCCTCCTCCTCCTCCTCCTCCTCCTCCTCCTCCCTCCTCCTCCTCCTCCTCCTCCTCCTCCTCCTCCTCCTCCTCCTCCTCCTCCTTCTTCTCCTCCTCCTCCTCCTCCTCCTCCTCCTCCTCCTTCTCCTCCCCCCCCCCCCACTATGGTGTTGCCCTCGGCGCGGCCCAGTAGTAGGGCGGTGGGGCTAGGGCGGGGGGTGGGGGATTCTGCTGTCATGACTTCCGCCGTGCGCGCAGAGCTTCCCCACAGGCGGCTTCGGGGCGTTGTCGGCGCGCGTCCTCTCGCAGCCCTTGCCTGCCAAGCTGCGTCTCGCTCGTTCGTCGCCATCCCCCTCCGACCCGTATCCTCTTCCTCCGTAAACCCAAACACGCTAGACCAGGACATTCAACAACCCTCGAAACGATCTGCTTCCAGTCGGAGCAACGAACAGCGACTGCACTGCAACGCTCCCAGAATAAACCCGGACAGTAGCCCCAAAAGCCCGCACAATCGCTCGTAGACCCGGACAGAGGCCCGAATCCTGCAGCGCAGCTACGCAAGCACATGAGACTGCACGACCGAGCCTGATGCTGCAGAGAAGGGTGCCGCCGCCCCGACTTGCCAGGGTCCTGGTTGGGCTGTGCCGTGGTTTACCAGCTTGAAACATTTCCCTCTCCCTATGTTTGGCATCGCCCTACCGCGATGCCGGTCTTAAGGATTTCCGCAGTTTCTGATGGGCACGCCCCTACGATCGTCACCGTGTTTTGCATGCCGATCTTTAGGAATAGGGACACATTCGAGTATGGTTACTGGTCTCCCGGCTTGACTCCTCCCGCCCGCTCACGCCGCACTGCCCAGCAGGCCTTGAGCAGGGACCGACCGTCCAGCATTCCTATCGGCCTACCACGACATGTTCTTAGAACCCAGACATGTTCTGGGAACCAAAACCATGTGCTCAGAACATAAGCCTCATGTGGTAAAGCAAGAGACAGCCCCAGCCAGAAATATATCCTAAGAACAGCTCGTGCAGGCCACAGAAGATTATTATATAGCCTTCCTTGGCAGGGCGCTACCGGCGAGCCAGGACGCTTCGCCCCTGCTTGAGGGCCGCCTTCCCTCCCGCGCGGGCGGCTGCGGCCAGGCTGCCCCTTCCCGCTTGCTCGTCGCCCTCACTCTCCGCCTGCCCGGCCGTCGACGGTCGGCACGCGCCGCGGGGCCTCCGCGAGCGGCGCGCGCCGCCGCCGCCCGCGCCGTGGGTCCGTCGGGAGCTCGGCGGCGGCCCTTTCTGCGGGTCCCGCGCTGCCGTGCCGCGCCACGCCTCCCCCGTTTCCTCCCTCTCTGGAGGAGTGGAGCGTCTATCGAGAGCCCCTCAAATGCCAGTTCCTATCGAGACGCTTTTTTCGCTCGCGGTTCCGCCCAGGTGTGGCAGCAGTCAGGGGGTGCAGCATGTGTCTGAAGACGAGCTATCTGGACTCGGTAAGCGCCCGATCCGATCTGGAGGAGTGGAGCGAACGACGTGTGAACACAGCTGTCGGGGCCGAGGAAGCTTCTGCTGATGCAGACTTTTCTTCGACTCTCGAGAACGGGTGATTGCGGCGCCCCTCGAGATCGAGGGCGCGCGCGCGAGACTTCACGCTGCGTCCGCGCGTGCATATTTGCATGCTCTGCGTGCTCTGTGGCGTCCTCCTCTCTCTCCTCCTCGTCCTCCTCCTGCTCCCCTCCCCCCCTCTCCACCTCCACCTCCTCCTCCTCCTTCTCCCCCTCCTCCTTCTCCTTCTCCTCCTCCTCCCCCTTCCCTCCTCCTCCCCCCCCCTGCACCCGGTCCTCGTGGAGCGCTCGGCCGTGCTCGATGGGCACCTCCTGTCGCGCCGCGGCGCGGCCGCCGCCACCGAACGGCGACCGAGGGCGGCCCCGACTCGGGCCCCGACGAGAGCCCCGCGGTGGAGCGCCCTCATGGCAGGGAGGAGGGGGGGGAGAGGGAGAGGGTGAGCGGCGAGGGAGGGCGGGGAGAGGGAGGGAGGAGGAAGGGAGGGAGGGAGAGGGGAAGGGAGGGAGGAGGAAGGGAGGGCGGGAGGGAGGAAGGAAGGGAGGGAGGGAGGGAGTGGGACACGAGGGGGGGGAGGGACAACGACAGAAGATCGATCGCCAGGAGGTCGAGCAGCTGCTACCCTGGCCTCTCTCCGGGGGGGGCCTGCGCACGAATGCGAACGCTGGGGCCCGCGCAGCTGTGCATCGCTCTGCACACGGGGGCTGGGGGGAGGGGAAAGAGGTGGGAGCTGGGGCGAGCGAGGAGGGAAGACGGAGGATAGAGTTAGGTCGGGCAACTCCCCCTACAGGCGGATTTTGGACGAAAAATTAAAAATAGTCAAACATAAACTGTTGGCGCTCCGCGCGGATTTCTTGGATCTCTGGTGGACCCCCCTCCATGGCGCGCGGAGCGCGCCAGGGGCGGCGCCGGGGGCCCATCGCAGATCCAAGAAAACCGCGCGGAGCGCCAAAAGTTTATGCTTGAGCCGCTGTTGTTTCCTAACCTTCCTGTGGTGTTGGGTCCTCATTTTGAAGAGACAGCGCCCCGCGTCACTCCTCATCTCCTCTCCTCTCCTCTCTTCTCCTCGCTGCCTCCTCCCCCTCCTCCCTCCTCCCATCCGCCTCGTCACCTCCCTGCGAATCACCCACCCAGTACAGCAATTCGTGGCCCCAAAGGGAGCTCCACCGAAGGCTCCAGTGGCACAGGCCGCATGCGTCAACGCCACCCATGACAGCGCGTCGTGGCCCCATAGGGAGCTCCACCGAAGGCCCTAGTGGCACAGGCCGCATGCGTCAACGCCACCCTGGACAGCGCGTCGTGGCCCCATAGGGAGCTCCACCGACGGCTCCAGTGACACAGGCCGCATGCGTCAACGCTGGCCAGGACAGCGCTTCGTGGCCCCAGAGGGAGCTCCACCGAAGGCTCCAGTGGCGCAGGCCGCATGCGTCAACGCCGACCAGGACAGCGCTTCGTGGCCCCAGAGGGAGCTCCACCGAAGGCCCCAGTGGCACAGGCCGCATGCGTCAACGCCACCCAGGACAGCGTTTCGTGGGCCCATAGGGATCTCCACCGAAGGCTCCAGTGACACAGGCCGCATGCGTCAACGCCGGCCAGGACAGCGTTTCGTGGCCCCAGAGGGAGCTCCACCGAAGGCTCCAGTGGCACAGGCCGCATGCGTCAACGCCGACCTGGACAGCGCTTCGTGGCCCCATAGGGAGCTCCACCGAAGGCCCCAGTGGCACAGGCCGCATGCGTCAACGCCACCCACGACAGCGCTTCGTGGCCCAATAGGGAGCTTCACCGAAGGCTCCAGTGGCACAGGCCGCATGCGTCAACGCCACCCAGGACAGCGCTTCGTGGCCCCAGAGGGAGCTCCACCGAAGGCTCCAGTGGCGCAGGCCGCATGCGTCAACGCCGACCAGGACAGCGCTTCGTGGCCCCATAGGGAGCTCCACCGAAGGCTCCAGTGGCACAGGCCGCATGTGTCAACGCCACACATGACAACGTTTCGTGGCCCCAGAGGGAGCTCCACCGAAGGCTCCAGTGGCACAGGCCGCATGCGTCACATCGCTGGCTCCAGGCCACCGCGCGTCAACGCCACCCAGGGCAGCGCTTCGTGGTCCCAGAGGGAGCTCCACCGAAGGCTCCAGTGGCACAGGCCGCATGCGTCAACGCCACCCAGGACAGCGTTTCGTGGCCCCATAAGGAGCTCCACCGAAGGCTCCAGTGGCACAGGCCACATGCGTCAACGCCGCCCAAGACAGCTCTTCGTGGCCACATAGGGAGCTCCACCGAAGGCCCCAGTGGCACAGGCCGCATGCGTCAACGCCGGCCAGGACAGCGCTTCGTGGCCACATAGGGAGCTTCACCGAAGGCTCCAGTTGCACAGGCCGCATGCGTCAACGCCACCCAGGACAGCATGTCGTGGCCCCAGAGGGAGCTCCACCGGAGGCTCCAGTGGCACAGGCCGCATGCGTCAACGCCACCCTGGACAGCGCTTTGTGGCCCCATAGGGAGCTCCACCGAAGGCCCCAGTGGCACAGGCCGCATGCGTCAACGCCACCCAGGACAGCGTTTCGTGGCCCCAGAGGAAGCTCTACCGAACGCTCCAGTGGCACAGGCCGCATGCATCAACGCCGCCCGCGACAGCGCTTCGTGGCCCCAGAGGGAGCTCCACCGAAGGCTTCAGTGGCACAGGCCGCATGCGTCAACGCAGCCTAGGACAGCGTTTCGTGGCCCCAGAGGAAGCTCCACCGAAGGCTCCAGTGGCACAAGCCGCATGCGTCAAAGCCACCCAGGACAACATTATGTGGCCTCACAGGGAGCTCCACCGAAATCGGTACCCACAATGCGGTACTCGCAACTGCCTGTGTATGGGTAGGTCGTCAAGCTAATTCTTCTTCGACGATCCACCCTTCCTTTCCCCTGAGAGGAGGAGGAGGAGGAGGAGAAGGAGGAGGAGGTGGATGAGAAGGAGAAGGAGGTGGAGGAGGAGGAGGAGGAGGTGGTGGAGGAGGTGGCGGAGGAGCACGAGAAGGTGGCGGAGGAGCACGAGGAGGAGGAGAAGGAGGAGGAGGAGGAGGAGGAGGAGGTCCTCCTCCTCCTCCCCCTGGATCCCGAGGGCGGCAGAACGCTCTGGATCCCGAGGGTGCTCCGTCGCCGCCGCCGCTCGGCGGCGCCCCCGCCCTCGGCGCTCGGCCCCGACGGGGCCCCGCTCCCTTCGCGCGCGTGCGGGGCGCCTCCCCCGCGGCCTCGAGCGGGCTCGGACCGCCGCGGGAGGCACGTCTTCGGAGTCCCGGAGCGGTGCGGTGACGGACCGTGCGGTGACAGACCGCGCGCTGCTCTACGACCGCTGCTTCACTGCACAAGGCAAGCCTGCCCGCCAGCATGCGAGCGCGCACCTCCCAGCAGCGTCGGGCATGCGCCAGCGACTAGCTCCTCGCGAAGTTGGGCGTCTCTGCACCCGTGTCTCTGGAGTCCCGAACCGGTGCGGCGACAGGCCGTGCGGTGACCACGACATGCCCCCCAAGACCTCACCGCACGGTGCGTCCACGCACGGTCTTGGGACCTCGGATGCCCCAATCGCCCGAGGCGTCCTCGGAGAACGGCCCGAGTCCGAGAACCGTGCGGTGGCCCCGAATCCCCACCGACTCACCGCACGGTGTGGTCACCACCCCGCTTGGGGGCCCCCGAAGGTCATTCTCTTTTGCACAGCTGTGTTCTAGAGCTCGGGCCTCTACATTTTCGCTCGTCGTTCGCTCGTCGTTCGTCCTCCCCCCCAGCCACGGAAGGGAACTTCCTGGAGGCAGGAGGCGAAGGCCTCCTATCCCTCGCAGCTCCTCTGTGCAAGAGCCAGGGCATGCGTGCAACGTGTTAGAACAGCAAAGAGGCCTCGCGCGGACACTTGAGAACCAACTCTCGTCGACGGATCCTCGTCGGATGCTCGTCGGATTCACGTCGGACGACGTCGGATTTACGTCGGATCCACGTCCGATGTCTGTCGGACTCAGGTCGGAACATCGCCGCGCGAACGTCGTCCCACATCTGACGTAGCGGCCGTGCGGATTAGATAATACAGTCATTGCGCGGCGCGCGAGGCCTCCCGGACTGCCCTCATGAGGATCGAGGCGCCGGGGGCCACGGGGGCACAGCGAGACGGGGCCGATCGACGAAGAAACAAGGGCACAAACATGACCTCTCGGAGCCCCGCGCGGATCTCTTTCCTCGGCGCTGGGCCCCCTCTCTGGCGCCGCCTCCGGCGCTGCCATCTGCGCGCCAGGGAGCGGGGTTCGGCGCAGATCCCAGCAATCCGCTCGGAGCTCCGAAGGTTTTTGTCTATGCAGTTGCTTCTATAGTTGGCTTGGGCTCTTCCTCCAGGCCTCCGTGAAGTACCGTGCTCCTGCATGCAGAGCCGAGGGCCGCCTGAGCAGGGGCACAGCCGAACGCGGCGATCGACGTGTCCCGTGCCGCTTGCTGCGGCCCCGTCTCTGGCGCCCTGCGAGGCGCTGGAGGCGCGGGGCCCTGAGACTTCGCGGGGGGGCGTACAGTCGGGGCGATGACCTAAGGAACCCTAAATAAGGAACGAGGTCCCTTTATCTCATAAAGTTAAACTTCGATTCCCCATGGGAAACTTCTTCAGCGCCCCGACTGTGAGACTCGAGTCTGGAGCGTTCGAGCGGGCCCGACGGGGCAGGCAGAAAATATGGCGAGGCCCCGTCTGACGTGTGACGCGAGCTCCCGCTGCAGGCATCCCACGAAAACCAGACCGTCAAAGTTCAGGACGGGCCCGTCCAAAGGACGTCGGCAAGCCCGAGGTCTGGCGAACTCGAGTCCGTGGGAACAAATCGTGGCATAAACGTAATCTGATGGAGGTCCACGTGGACTTCTTGGATCGGCGCTGGGCCCCCACCCTCCCTGGCGCGCGGAGCGCGCCAGGGGCAACCCTCCCTCCGGGGTCCGAAGCCTCCTCGGCACGCTCCCTAACGAACGCCCCCACCGTATTGTTCGCCGTTGCTAACGTGAGGGCCGGCGATACGGGGGGACTGGCAGAAGGGGAGGTGCATCGACCTGGAACCGGCGGTACATCGCCGATAAATCGGCGATGGGCTCCGATTGCGAAACCGCACCTGCCTGGGAGGAGTGGGGCTATCAGACCCCATATCGGCGATCAACGGGTTATTGGGGGTCGATGCGCCCCCCCATTGCCTACTCCCCTTGTCGTTGTCTCCGATACCCTCGGCCTGCAAAATCCATTTCCGATCCTTCGGGGCCTTCGAAAACCAAGCAGGACGTTGCCCGAGGTCTGGGGACGCCCCTCCAAAGAAACATCGGATCCAGGCCGCAGTACGCTGCGGGTCGGGCGGATGCTGACGCGGCCGTTCTCACCAATGATTTCGTGCCGGGCACTGCTGCGCTCGTGGTTAACCAGGCTCGAAGTCATCCCTATTCCTAAGATGGGCAAGCCAAAGGCGGTGACAGTCTTAGGGATGTGCCCCCAGGCACCCAGGGAATCCTCAAGATCGGCACCGAGGCGAGGTGATGCCAAGCATCGGAACAAGGCTGAAGCTTCCAACTGGTAATCGGTGCAAGATGGCCAATCGAAGCTCGTCGCGCCGCGGCTCGTCAGCATCGGCAGCAACGGCAGGACGAGGAGGGGGCGCGGACGACGATCGGCAGCAGCAACAGCTGGAGCAAGAGCACAGGCCTCCTAAATGGGGTCGGAGTAGGTGGGGTCGGAGGATCGCGCTGCATCGCAGATACACCGGCGATGCATCGGCGACGTATCGGCGATGCACCGGCGGTGCAACGTCGACATCGGCGGTGCACTGGCGACGTCGACGTGGAGCAGGTCGGGCTCCACATCGAGCCACATCGGCGATGCATCGGCGATGCGGCGCGATCCTCCGACCCCATCTGCTCCGACCCCATCTGGGAGGCCTTGAACAAGGCCGGCGGAGAGGGGGACAAAAAAACAACAAAACAACAAAACAACAAAACAACAAAACAACAGCAAAAACAACATAAAACAACAAAAGCAATGGCGCCCCCCCGCGACCCCCCCTCCCCCCCCCAAAAAAAAAATCCTCCAGGGGAGGCCCTGGCC